>JAVJGG010000040.1:19523579-19547642 GCA_035590195.1 Aviceda cuculoides
GGCCCTGCGCTGCCAGCTCTGCGAGAAGGCGCCCAAGGAGGCGGCCGTCATGTGCGAGCAGTGCGACGTCTTCTACTGCGATCCCTGCCGCCTGCGCTGCCACCCGCCGCGGGGACCGCTGGCCAAGCACCGCCTGGTCCCGCCGGCCCAGGGCCGCGTCAGCCGCCGCCTCAGCCCCCGCAAGATCTCCACCTGCACCGACCACGAGCTGGAGAACCACAGCATGTACTGCGTGCAGTGCAAGAGCCCCGTCTGCTACCAGTGCCTGGAGGAGGGCAAGCACTCCAGCCACGAAGTCAAGGCCCTGGGCGCCATGTGGAAGCTCCACAAGGTGAGCCCTGGCCTCCGCCAGCAGCCCCGGCCGAGCCCCCACGCTGGGGAGACGGCCACGGAGGGCCCCCCGGCCGGCACGCCTCGGCCTGCGCCTTCCCCCGGCTGGCAGGGTGGGAGCCTCGCCGCCCGCCCGCGCCGGGGCCGCGTTTTGCACCCTCGCTTGGGAGGAGAGTCGCCCCCAGCTCCCCCCACGCCGGCACGCAGAGGCCGGCGTCGGGCAGGCGATGCTCGCCCCTGGGTCCCCACATCGCGACGGCTGGCCCCTGTGAGCCCAGGCTCTGCCGAAGGAGCCGGCAAGGGCCTGCGGGTGAGGGCTGGGGGGGGGGGATCGGGGGCAGCTGCGCCGCGGAGCCGGAAAAGCGACGGGGAGCGGATGCTTTGGCGAGGAGGGAGGCGTGAAATCCGCCGCGGGGGAGGACGGGGATGCGGGAGCGGGGTGCCGTGGGGTGCTGCCGAGGAAGGGCTGCTGCCTCCTCCCGCGCACCGAGTGGTTGGGAGGAGGAGGGACGGCAGCGGGCGAGCGGGCAGCGCGGTAGCGGAGCCTTTCGCTGAATATTGATCAGCTCTTCTCGAGCGTGCTCGCTCCCACACGCGTCCTCGCTGGAGGAGAGGGTCCCGGCGCTTGAGGCAGGGACGCGGCCATCGTTAGCTTCAGCTCAACTCCGTCCGCCCCACTGCCTGCCTCCCTCCTTGCACCAGCGACCACCTCGCCGAAGGAACTGGGGCAGAAGTGACTGGGACGCGGGCGGACAGGGCGCAAGGGGATGGGCATCACTCCTCGGATGAACATTGAGATAATTGTCCCCCCGCTCCAGCAAATCTGTGCAGGCAGGAGTAGGTGGGAGGACCTGTGACAAGGAGCTGGGGAGAGATGGGGAGATGCGTGACCCCCGCTGTCAAAAGGGGCTGGGCCGGTTCGCTTTCCAGGAACGTCCCTGTCGTGCTTTGGCAGCCTGCGTGGCGGCACGTGGCTCCGTGGAGGATGCGGCCCGCTGGGCTGCAGCTCTGCGCCCCGTGTCGGGTCAGTGGGTGCATGCAGGGACAGGCCATCGCTTGTCGTGATGCTCCTCGAGAGGGCTGGAGGGCAACTGCGTTACGTTGCGGTGTGGGAGGAAAGGGTACGGCGGTGCCTGTTGCTGCTGGAAAGGGCTTGTCGTGATCCCCTTTTACTGGGAGCAGGAACACCTCCTCCCCGGCTTTCCAGCACTCTTAGAAAGATGAAGCCCATGTGCCAGAGCTGTTTTGGTACCCCATGCTCTTGTCCCAACTGGTGTTGGGGTGCCAGGGTGCACCGTGACACAGGTAACTGCTGACCCGCTCACAGGAGTGCGGGGGCTTTCCTTCGCCGGCACGTTAGCGTGGCACGAGCCGTCGGATGCTGCGAGCACCTTGCTCCTCTTGCCTGTTATGAAACCCAGTAAGTGCTCGCTGCGCGAGAGCAGCCTGTTCTCCAGTCTGGTCCTCTTGGCCCAGCTCTTGGTGGAGGAGGAACCCGTTGGGTCTGTGCTGACACAGAGCAGGAGTGGAGCTGGGTCCAGCCGTCGGTGTCGTTCTCCAAAACAAGAGAAATCTAAAGGGTGCCAGGCCTTTTTGTAAGGTTTTGGCTTCACCTTCCTGCTTTGGTTCAGTTGCAGCAGGGCTCTTAAATACATCCAAAAAGCGCATAGACAGGGTACTCTGTAACATGGTGTAGTGGGCATGGATGATGGTGGGACTCGGTGATCTTGAAGGTCTTTTCCAACCTAAATGATTAAATGATTCTATGAGCATCTGCTCAACTTCATATGCAAGTACTGTGGTACTTCAGGTTCAGTCCTTGTGTTCTTGATTAGGATGGCTTATTCTTTGAATGCTTAGCTATTCTTTCAAAGTACCTTTTCACAGGGGAGACCTTTAGCAGTGCAGTGTTTCATTGATGTAGGTAACAGATGTGGAACTGTGATGTTATTTGAAATGATGATTTTCATGCAATTTCTGTAAGGTTTTTGGAAATCGGAATGTGAAGTCACACCTGCCTTGAGTGACCCTGTGATTCTGCAGGGATTTATTGCTATGCCCTGATGTTTGCTTGTTGAGGGAGGGACAAGAGTCTGTTTCAAATGTGACAGAATGGGATAACTGAAGGAGTGATTTCATGGCCAGAGCTTTATCCTGGTTGGGACTGGACGTTAGGAACCAAACCACCTGTGGATTTGAGCGGTGAACCTCCTGCAAAAGTATCTGGGTGTCATTTTTTGAGGGGACAGGCCTTTGGCAGCAAGACAAACTTGCCAAAAGGGTGACTGTGCCTTTTTGCCTGATCTTTTCGCAGCTCTGAGTGGTTGTAATGAGTACCTACAGCTCGTTAGGAGGGACAGAGTCGTCAGCTCTTGAATTCTCTTCTGCAATTACAACGCCTCTCAGTGCAAAATATTCTTTGGGATATGTCTGTGCTCTTAATTTCTGACCTGAGAAGACTGTGGTTCTTGCTGCCGTCCGCGATGACCCGAGAGTGCCTTGATGAGCTGTTGTTCTTAAAAGCAGCATTCACGCGTCAGTACGTGATTGCCGGGCCCTAGGCAATTGCTGTTAAGTGCAGCGTGCTTCGCTTTGGAAAGGAGACCGAAGGGCTTTTTACAGACCTTTTCTGGAATTGCCCCAATTTTTTGCTTTCCTCTGACAGAGTGCTGATTGCGTGGTTCTGATCGTTTCAAAATAATCTGTGCAGAGGCACAATCAAACATCATTCAGGGAGCTAGGATTTCTAAGCCGGACACAGATAGTGGGAAATCCTCTCTCTTCCTATCTTCCTTTCAGGACAGCTGTTGGGAGAGGGGTGAATATTCAGAGAAACATAGAGGAAAATGGGTTTTTAATCTGAATTGTCCCAGTTTTGTACATATGTTGCAGCTGTCTGGATTTTATCCTGACAAGCTGGAGTGCTGCTTGGCATGTCAAAAGCAGAAACACAAGATGGAGCTGAATCATTTATTCTTTGCGCATTCGAGTCCCTCTTGGTTGTGCTGGGAAGTGCGTGGTGAGTGCAGGCTCAGCAGCTTGCTAATGTTTGGGGGTTTTTAATATATAGATAGATAGAAGTATACATGCGTATACAAACGGACTGGAAGGGACCTCCGGGGTCACGCAGTCCAGTCCCCAGTTATCTCTGACAGCCCTGAAATCCCATCCATCATTTGATCAAGCTCTGTCTTAAAAACATTTTACCTTTGCCTAGGCATGTTGGAAAGGTGTCCCAGAAGTTCATGGTTTCTGTCAGTAGGTTTTAAGCAGGTTTGAAAGCTTTCTGGGTTAGGCAATGAAGGGACAGTGGTGTAGAGTAGTTATTCCTGCCCATCTCGCGTAGAGTGTCAGGTTGTTGCCCGGTGCTGTTATATCTGGCTGTCTTGTGCAGAGTCCCTGGTACTTCTTACCCCGAGGCTGGACACCCCCCCTGGGGTGGGTCATGCCTGCCAGAGGCTGCTGTTGCCTTTGGGATCAGTATCCCGACTGCAACAAACATCAAACTGGATTTACTGTGCGTAGAAATAAGCCGAAGAGGTCAGTGGTCCCACGGTGATGCAAGCTCCTGCCCTCTTTTTTTGGCAGTCAGGCAAGAAACTTCACTCTGCTTTGGGCTGGGATAGTGGGTTCCTCTTACAGGGGCTCGTGGGGCTCTGCCTCTTTTCTCCGCTAGCATCTCTTTCACGTTCCTTTCGCCTTAAACTGAGACTCTGGGGTGGGATCGCTGTCTGGTTTGCCTTGACACTGTAAGGGGAGCAGGTCAGGCAGCCTGTCCGGTTCCTCTTGTAGTGAAGCAGAAACAGGTCTTGAATGGAACCTTCAGTGGAAGGTAAATAGTGCTCTTGGTTATACTTCCACGTGGGATTTAACTGCCCAGGATGGGATTGCCCAGGCTGAAGACGCAAACTGTCCTCAGATTGCAAACCCCTGCAGCATCTCTGCGGATTGCAGTAGAGACCAACCCTGTGAACTGATTTTACACACTGTGTCGAATCAGCTGTAATGATTGTTAGCAGTCAGAGGCTAATTAGCAGAGGTATTATCTAGACCTCAGCTCATCCAGACTGTCACTAGCACAGATGGGCTGAGGGATGCGGGAGGAGCTCTTTTTTTAAGAATTGAAAATCCTATGTACACTAGGCATGACTTTTTTCCAGTTGGTTTGCACATCTGGGTTAACTAGGTGGTGGAAAACACTACCAGTGCCTCTTGGTTTCTGCCTGGGGAACAGCAGGCATCAGAGCCAAGACAGGGACAAGCAGACAGCGTTATTCTGTGTTAGCTGCCAGAGAAACTTTTGTGGGGAGTCGCTTTCTTGAGGCATCATGAATGTAGTGCTGTTGGGTCCATGGGAATTCCTGTAGCCCACAGCTCTTGGGGAAGTATCCAGGGAGTTGCTGTATGACAAAGATCTGTTTGCATTTGCAAAGTAAAATATTTGCTACTAAAACAGAAGAAGGGAGAATCCTTAATCTTCTGTCGCAAGCAATGCTCTTTCCCAAGCCTTGATTTGATGGCTTCCCAAATCCCACCGCCCTTGCTCCATCACCTGCCATCTGCAGCGGCAGGGTCTCTCGTGTCCTTCTCTAGCAATGCCAAACAGCCTTGCCGATTGCTCCATTTTTCTGTGGCCAAATCCTGAGAGTGGCAAGTAGGCTGAGATGCTTTGATGTTGGAAAAACCCAAACAAATGTCACTGAGGTCCATGGATTTACACCAGCTTGTGTCTGCCCAGGATCCAGAGGTGATGGTGCCTTCTTGTATTAATTTATTTAGAAAACAGCTTTCTGTCATGTGGCTCTTTCCTCTGCACTTACCGCAGTTAATGGAGTAAGGAGCAACCACGAATATCACGTTAATCAAAGATAATGCAGTACAGCAAGTCTTCCAAGGAGCCCATGTAGCACATGATGCTGGGAGATGTCCTCTTATTTATTTGCAAATGGAAGTGGGCCCAGGGCTGTCTCGGGGCGGGTGTAAATCACTGCAGCTTGATCAGTTCCAGTGGGAAGTCCAAAAATATGCCGACCTGACAGGGCGATGGTGTGTTGCACCATCTGTGCTCAGGCTCTCCGAAGGCTTTTAAGCATCTCAGCGTGCAGACTGGTGTCTGGTGGGATCTATCTTCCTCCAGAAGGTTTCTGTGCTCTGTGAATAGCAAACCTTTTCTGTTCTCCCCGCACACTTGTATCTGATTTTTTTTCTTTTCTTGGACACTTTATGAATGAAGGATCCCACTGGCTTGATATTTCTTCCTGCATTTATTGTGGTGCAAGTCAGGAGCACCGCAGCCGAGACGGGTGAAAAGTCAGCCCATGGGCTAATTCTTGTCTCCCATGGAAATTTCAACAAGTGTCAGCGTGTCACCCAGGGATTCTCCTGTCCCCACATCCCTAGCCTGAAAACCAGGAGAATTAGCAAGCAGAGCAAACACTGCTCCTGGTGTTAAGTAAATGACATGAAATTTAAGAAAAAGGCATTGCTGTTTATTTACCAGATTCTGCAAGATGCAGTCGGGAGCTGAGAGCAGTGAGGGTGGATCTTGGTTGGGAACACATTCTCAAGAGGGTTATGGGGCTGCTCTATGTTGCTTATTCCCACTCTTCTAAATAAACCAGCACCCGAAAGTTCAGGTTTTTAGAGGGGAAAACTTTGCTTGGTGTCACTTGCCGGAACCTGTCCACACATGACCACAAAATCCTATTAAGGAGTCTTGCAGTGTACTTTCTAGAGATCCAACATATACTATTTGGAGATATTTTCATTTTCTTTCCTAAAGTTTGAAGGAATTTTCTGCATCCCTTAGCTAACTCGCATGATTCACATACATATTCATTTAAAGCAGAGTGCTTTCGAATTGCATGCGCTCTTCCCAGCTGTATGAAAGAATAATTAAAAAAACCCATCAGTTCAATCGTTACAACTCCCCAACTCTCAAAACTGCTCTTTTGACAGCCTTGTTCCCTGCTTTGTTCTTGGGGCGAGGTGTTCTGTGTGGCTGTGGTATGCGTTTTACCTGTTAAATTGGCTTATAAATAAGCCAGCTCATTCCCTTTTCGTTCCGATAGTCCTACTGGGGTGAATTGGATAAATATCTATTTACAGCAAGCTCATAAGCCAAAGAGAGCTCATGGTATAAATCTCTGGTGACCATAGCTCAGGTGGTGTCCTAGAAGGACCAGCAAAGGCTGGTGCGGCAGAAGCCCAGTTCCTGTGAAGAGCAAAGCAATGGTACAAAAGCTCTCTGGATGAAAGTTTCTTAAATTCTCATGGACCATCCAAGCTGTAACTGAAAAGACTGTGCAAATAGGATGGTTTGGTAAAGCGGTGCTCTGGGACTGCCGTTGAGGGGCGGCTTACTGGATGAGGGTCCTGCCAGGCTGTCATAAAAGGGAAAGCTATTAAACTTTCTAACAAGGAGACATGTGTATATAGAAGCTGGGCCCAACTCCCACCCGCACCAGTGGCACCTCGCTTGATGAATGCAGAAAGGAGACACGTCCGTTTATAATGCAAAAGAGACCAGAGCGGAGAACAGCGTGTCAAAGGATTTGGCTTTCCTATTCAAAGGAAAATTTTGTCGGTGGTCTGAACTAACTCGCATTTTGCTTTCAGAATTGGATGCAGCTTTTGGGGACAGCCTGACCTGGAGCTGTCTGGAAAAGCTCAGTGGAGGCTCAACTTTTCTGATTTGAGCAGAATTTTTAGCTAGAAAGACTAAGACCAAGTTCATTTTGAAATTTTCTTGAGCATCTGGCTGTAGCAACAGGCGAGACCAGAGAGGTGTGAGGGGTGATACCAAACTATGATGCAGCGGGTGCAGCATGGACTAGGTTTTGGGTTATGTTTTTCTGCATTTGATTAGCTCTTAAATTCCCCGCATTACAGATATACAGGGGTCTTAATAGGTGCACGTGCAGTTCCGTAACACAGTCGGCAGAAAGTACTCTGGAAGGGATCTAACAGTTGAGGGATTTCCCATCAGCGTTAATGACCCCTTCCCCTATACTAACCTTATATTAGTCCATGGCTCTAAAAAAAGGACGGGAGCTGCACGTTGCCACGGCGTGCGTGGTTGTTGCCTGAAGTGCTGCGGGCTGGAGCCACGGTTGCCGTTGCCCGACAGCAGAAGGTCCGAGCCGCAGCTGGTGTAGACGAACGTGGCTCCGCTGGAGCGGATGCAGCAGCACGGAGCCGTTTGAGTGGAAGATCGTGTTTGCAACCTGGAATGCCACATGTGGAGATCCCGGCCTGGGTGCCCACACTGGGGCTGCTGCTTCTGCCAGCTTGGACAGGAGGTGTAATGCTTAAACGCCTGGGCAAATATCAGTTAAATTATTTGCATGAACCTTGGAACCGTGGCACATCTTTCAACCAGTGATGTCGGGTTTTTTTTGGTTTTTTTTTTTCTTTTTGGGGTGTTGGACCCTTGCATTTAGTTCCATTATTTTTCCCTTTCCCCTGGCTGTCCCTTCTGGATTTGCGCCGTCAGTTCCCTTCTCTTCTTGCGGTGCCCTGCGGCTGGATTGTTTTAGTATGTGTGTGAATTAACAATGGCTTATGGTTGTGCTTTCAGCTGGAGGGTGCACAACGCATCCGCAGCATCACTCGTTTCAGCCTTTGCTGTGGAACTGCAGCTGCTTTCCACCTGCAGCTCTTGGGGTCTTCTCCGATGAAATCCCTCTGTCCTCCCAGCTAACCAATGCCCCTTGGTTCAAGAGGCATTAATTCCCTAATTCTTTTCATGTCACCACTTTCCCTCTCCCTGCTCTTTACCTCTTGACCTTTGCAGGCATCAGCTGTAGACGATGAGAAGAACTGCTGCTCCTGGCCCTGCACTCAGCGGACTGGCTGCCCAGGGTCTCTGTCCCTTCGCTAGCTGTGGCTTCGCTATGCCGGTGGGCTTTCTGCTTGGGAAGAACCTTTCTGTCCGTAGAGGTAGACTCAGAGCTCTGGTTTTGACTCCAGGGTGTTGTTAGGAAAGCATCCCTTTCCCAACAAGTTCCTCTGATTTTATGCCGTGGTCTCTCCATTGGAGTATGTAAAGCTGGGAGAAGGGGGGGGGGGGGGTGTCAAGCTTTGAAATTGATCGTTTCTTACAAGGCTTATTGATTGATTTCAAGACACAGACATACTGCTTTGGGGTCAGAGCCACCTTTTCCTTGCTATCCTTCCTGGCAGGGCTGGGCCGTGTTACCCAAAGCACCCGGTGATTCAGCCCGAAGCAGGGGAGGAGTGGGAAGATGCTGGCAAGTGCTGCTCTGGCTGTTTGTACTGCAGCGAGAAAGGGAACTGCGGCAGCATTTCCTTAAGGATGCTGGAAAAAGAAGGGGTGGGCTCATGGTCGTGACTGGAGGTCAGCTCTCCCTGCTGAGGATTTGCCTTGTGCTCCTGGACAAATAATTGCTTAGCCTCCCCGTCTGTCCTTTCCCCTGCCTCGGACTGCCCTAGCTTGTTCAAAGCTGTCTCTTAGAAATGTGTGTTTAGCACAGTTCCCTTCTTCCAGCCCAGCAACCTGATCATGGTGTAATGCAAATTCGTAACCAAGCACTGCCTGCTCCACGTGGAGACGTACCGAGAGCTTCCAACAACGCAGAGGGCATCGTAGCTGTCTGGGCTGGGAGAAATCCCATCGAGGGCGTAATGAGAGCATCAGCCTCCCTCCCTGGGAAAGCACTTCCATGCATGCTCCGTCTTAAATTGAAGTCACAGAGACTTAAGGGCATGACTTAAACGCTTTCTTGAGTTGTGGCGTCTGAAACGGTAAACTGGCGAGAGCCCTTGATGCGCAAACTGCGTCGGATTAACTGCGTGCTGGGTGAGAGCCGGCGTTGTCCCTTGGCTCGGTGACAGATGCCACTGTTCCCTGGGAACACAGCGCTCTTTCTTTGGCAGGGTACAAGACAGAAGTGTAAAACAAGCTTCGACTTTCATGGCAAAGCCAGTGAAGTCTTAGTCTCGCTGTCTAAGGAAGCAGTCAAAATGCCTCTTGATTGTCCCGACGTATATTTTATTGGTGTTCCTTTGTAGTTCAGCCGACTGCCTCTTTCTTACGCTATTTTTAATCTACAGCCAGCTCTTTGTGAGGGTCTTTTCTAGGAGGAGCAGCAGCGATGGTTCAAGTTGCACTGTTGCATAAAACCCACTCAGCTCTACAGCTCCTATGTGGCTGAGTTTGTCCTGTATCCATCCCACAGCAACACTTCTTCCATCTTGACGTTGAATTCCCTGGAAATGAGGATCTGAAAGGGCGTTTGCTTAGGTCTGTGCCGCCATCAGCCCACAGCTCGGTGAATCAGAGCAAGTGCGTAGACACAGTTTCTCACCTATAAGATTATTTCTCACCTCCCCCGGAGCACAGCAGTTAAAATTTGTTGTTGGCTCAAAAAAAAAAAAAAATCCTATAATCGCAAAGAGTTGTGGTTTTGTGTCATTTTAAATTTTGCCCTCTGGCTGCTCAGCGGGACAGAGGGGACTCGAGCGCTGCGCCTTCCCCTCTGCTCTGCTAATGACAGATGACAGCCCAGATTGAGGAGCAAGAAGGTTATTTGACCATATCGACTGTGTGTATCGTGCTGTGTTTCGGGAGCTACGAACCAGATGACCGCTCAGTCAATCCATCTGTGACTCGGGCAAATGGTTAGGCTCTCTGTTGATTTCCTACTGTGGCGCCGGGTTGTCGGATGATGAAGGGCATGCTGCAAGCAGCTCCGAGGAGCATCCTTCCTCCGTTTCTGGCTGGCAGGTGACTTGCCCATGTCTCTGCTGGGCAAAGCCTGCCAAGCTGCAGGCTGATCGGCTGCCTGTTGCAGCGGGTTTCTGGCTCGTGTCGCCGTGCCCCAGGTATTAGCTTTGGGCAGATGTGCCAGATGTGGCTGATTAGCCTGATGTGTGATCCCCTGATGAGAGCTGGGAGTGGTAGGTAGGTGCCAGAGGAACCGGAGTGCTCTGCTGCTGGGATATCTCATCCTTGTGCGAAGCCTGGAGGAATGCATCTGTCGCAGGGGAGAAAGGTGAGAGGAGGGGAAGGGAAGGAGGTAGCATCTCACCCCGTGCTCTCAGCCGCTTTCTCCTTCCCCACCTTGCAGCTGCAGCGCTTCAGCAGCTGGGGAGGATCCGGGGACAGCGGAGTGCCGTCTATTTTGTAGAACTAAGTTTTACTCCTTTCATAACTGCTCTCAGGAGAAATATGCCTGTTTCCCCTAGCGATGGAGAGAGTGTAAGGAACTCTACCTGATGAGACTGAAACCTCGTTGGAACCCTCTTCGTGATGAAGTGGAGCCATTTTATGATTCCGGCAAGTCAGCTGGCTTCAGGATGCTGTGAGGACTGAAGCAGGTGGATTTTGTTTTGAAACCACCACATTTCTGCTCGGGCAAAAGATATTTTGTTCAATTATAGCGCAGTTCTTGGTGCATAGTGAGCGAGAGTACGGTGCGGTGCAGCAGGAGGAGGAACAAGCAAGCCATGTCTTCTTGGTGGTATGCTGAGACTCGCGTGAGTAGGTTATCACAGGGAAAAATGGCAAAGCTGGCGGAGCTGTTTGTGTAGAGCTTCAGCTGGCTTTTAGCTCATGCCTCACGGGTTTTATTTCCAGGGTTTTGTAGCTGTCTAGGTGCTGGTAGCTGCACGGTCAGTCCTCACCTGAGAGCGGGCACTGTTGGGAAGGAAAGTCTGGCTGCGCTCAGGATCTCAGAGAGCACTGGAAGTGAAGTAGTGAGATCCCATTCAAAAGTAGGTGCTCTTTACCCCAGGCTCCTGTTCTATTTCTCAGCTGGAGTAAATTGACATAGATTCATTGACTTAAGTGTCATCTTCCCTGAGCATGATCCTTTCATTGTGACTCCTCTAGAAACAAGGGGAATACACCGCGCTTCAAACATGAGCGTGCCCTGGGGGAATACCTCCTGCAATTACGTGTTGTTTCTTCTGCTGAGTGGGAGAAGTGGGATGCTTATGGGGCTGTTTCAGTTCCTGGGGTCATTTGCAACTTGGCAGAGGCAATGTCAGGAGGATGACACTGCAAGGTCATTTGTGGCAATTAGCACAGATCGTTTTTCTGCAGGAGCACGTGCGCTCGGCATTTGGCAATTGGTTCATCTTGTGATGCATCAAAAGGAAAGTTGGGAGAATAATTTATGTCACGACTGCAACAGGCAGTGTATGGTTGGATAAAAGCCCCTCCTGCCATATGCCACAGATTTGGCTTCAATAAAGCTGTGAATTGTTATAGTTGTCACAAGTCATGTCAGGTCCAAGAGTCTTGGGTTTTACAAAACCAGCCTGTGGCCCCAGAGAGATCTGGGAGGGAGGGCAGACTTTTTAGTTGGGCTTGTAGTGATAGGACAAGGGGTAATGGTTTTAAACTAGAGGAGGGTGGATTCAGGCTAGATTTAAAGAAGAAGTGTTTTACTCTGAGGGTGGTGAAACGCTGGCACAGGTTGCCCAGAGAGGCTGTAGATGCCCCATCCCTGGAAACGTTCAAGGTCAGGTTGGACGGGGCTCTGAGCGACCTGTTCTAGTTGAAGATGTCCCTGCTCATTGCAGGGGGGTTGGATGAGATGACCTCTAAAGGTCCCTTCCAACCCAAACCATTCCATGATTCTATGACAGTTGAGTAGTTTGATGCCAGAGGGTCTGGAATGACAACATGTGCAGAATTTGACAGCCTTAAGATATGGCTAAGGCCTTGTGCAGCTCGTGCCATCGACTGCCGTTGACCGCAGTGATTTGTCCCATCTCCATTCTGTGCGCGTGATGAGAGTTGACAGAAACCCGATGATCGACCTACATACTTTTGCAAAACTGGAGTTTTTTTACGGTTGCCTAGCTCCAGCGTATGGCACCTGGCTGGCACTCGGCGCGTGATCTGAACCGCCTGCAGTGGTCCTCCCCAGCACCCCATAAAGTCTGTCCATCGGTAGCCCACATCGGAGGGCTTCTTCATCCCCCGGTCCTGCAAGGGCTCCTTGGGGTTTCACCATTGAAGTGGTGGCGATTCCCCACTGCAGAGAGCAATCATATTGTCAAACGAGAGGAAAGGTGCTAGCCAGAAAATAAGCGAGTTGAGCTCACATTTAATCAGGAGGCTGGGATTGGAAGGGTAGAATACTGGAGGTTTTTTTCTCACCCAGCATGTGGACTGGTGGTTTCCAGCAGAGATCATCAAGGCTGGCTGAAGGATACCAGGCAGTGTGATTTATTCATGGAATAGTCATGGAATGAATAGTCATGGCCATGGAATAGTTCCCTTCTAGTGAATGTGGTTTTCATCACCTTGTATGTTATTAACAGTAAAAGGTGTGTGATTTAAAAGAAAAACATACAAGGAGAGTTTGTATTTATGCAGTCACCAGGTGTTAAGCCATTCCAGAAGAGTTTACATCACAGCAGAGTTCCTGTGTTTCCTAAAGATCCACTTTACTTGTACATGACCCAAAATACATTTGATTTAAATTAGATATAATGAAGCTTACAGGACCAACGTCATCACTTGGCAAGAGCATGTGCTGCAGTGTCAAGTTAAGGGGATCTGTGCTGATTTAGACTGCCTGAGAGTCCACTATAATATATGACCTATTAATAAATGTGCTTACCAGGGATCCGGAGCAGACTCATGTGCCTAATGACCATCTCTGTGAAAAGCTTTTAACCTCGGCAAAATGTTTACAAAATCAATATTTATTATATTGCAGTCATTTTGTTTAAATAGACGGTTTACTTGGTTTGGGGTCTCCAAGTTGATTTGCAGCTACAGTTTGAAGGAGCCAAGAGATCTCTAAATACAAGTAATATTATTACAAATGTGTGTCGAGTGTGTAATTTAAGGCCAGATTCTGCCTCCTTCATTTGTGCGGAGTGGTCCTCGCCATCAGGAATAACCATGGTAACTTGAAGTGATTTACTCCTTCAGCTTGAGGTTGGTGGAATTTGACTCTGAAAATTTACATGCAAGTGGTAGGTAATTTATGTAACAGTTTATGTAACAACTTATTGCATTCACAATTTTGCGTGCGCATAAATACGTTAATCTACCTCTTCGTTACTGAGAGTATTTTAAAAGCAGGTAGCCTCAGCGGCCGCACAGCTCTGCCATAAAGCATCAGTATTCACTCCAAGATACAGTTGAGTCTTTTCGATGTATGCGTTGATTGTGGCAGATAATATAGGCTATAATTAAATACCAGTAACGTCCCTGGCTCTAGACGAGGGATATGGAGGTGATGGGATGTGAATGTGGCAGGCAGAGGGAGAGGGGACAGCGGGCAGAAGGGTCTCTGGTTCCGCCGAGAAGCATCTTGGCCCCAGCCCTCCGCGTGCTCCCTCCAACCCCCCCCACGGGTGGCTGGTTTCCAGTGGCCTCCATCAGCCGGTTGGGCCCTCCCGTTCCCGGGAGAGATGGGGTCCCTGCGGGGAGTGCCGTGGGGTGCTGATGGCAGTGTCCCCAAAGGGTGGTGGGTGGGAGGACCTGCTCCTGTGCCCCTCTGGGCAGGGCTTTACCCGTGCACGCTTAAGCAAGCCCTCAAATTGCACTGATTTGTTTGCCTTGCAAAATGGAGATTTTATTTCGGGGCTGTTGCACCCGGCAGCATGAAATACATTCCTCCTCTTAAGGGCTCGTCCTGGGGCACACGTGTGCCTTTTCGGCGGCTTTCCACAGTGGAAGTGGCCCGTGGTGGCCCGGAGCCCAGCGTGCTGTTCGCTGCTGGTACTGCTGCGTTTGCAGCGAGTGCATTTTGTTGCTGCTTTGCTGGGAGCCTTGCGAGCCCCTTCCCTGTGCTTGAGAGAAGGAAGGGAATGACAGGCCTGGGGCAAGCTATGCTTAATGAGCTGGTTTTCCCTTCTGTATTCAAAACTGGTTGTAAGTTTAAACAGAAACATATTTAAGTAAGTCAAAATCTTCAAGGATCAAAGCTGCAACCTGAAAAAACAGGCCCTGGCACCTCTGTAACTTACTCCCTTGCCCTGCAACGTGCCACTGAAAAAAGCCCAAACTTTACATTTTAGAGTTACATTAAAAACCCTGGTTTTCTGCAACATTTGTGGTCAGAGCCTTTGTCCTTTATTCCTTCCAAGCTGTCGTGAAAGACAACCACAGCCTCTCCACAGCTCTTTGAAGCCGGCGGTGCTGGAGGTGAAGGCAAGCATGCCCGCTGCCCCGTACAGCTTTCTGCCCGGAGCTGGGTGCTACAGACAAACCGACGAGCACGGGACAGCCATGGGACAAACCCAGGCTCATCCTGGGCATACGAATTGTGAAACTAAGGGGTCATGGCAGGGACACTCGAGCTAACCTCTGGGGAGCTAATTAAGAGCCAAGGCTAATGAGCTCAGGCAGAGCACTGGGCTAATCCCACTAGAGTAGGTCTGTT
The DNA here is from genome assembly GCA_035590195.1 of Aviceda cuculoides. Lineage (NCBI taxonomy): Eukaryota > Metazoa > Chordata > Aves > Accipitriformes > Accipitridae > Aviceda > Aviceda cuculoides. Next base: position 19,538,285 of record JAVJGG010000040.1, read on the forward strand.
GTTCATCCAGCTCTGTGGGATGGACATCCCAGCTCAGGCGCCCGTGGGAGTCCCTGCACCCTTCTCTTCTGCTCCACGTTAACGTACCTAATGAAACCAGTACCTGCCAGAGCACCTTTGAACACTGCCAGGCTACGTGAAGCCCCTCTGCTACACGTGCGAGCTGCTGCGAAGATGCCCCTTCTCCTGAGCAGGTACTCTTTGCTTTACCGGTCAGGTCCTTGCGGTACCAGACCACAGTGAAGTAGCAGGAGGAGTGAAGCTCCTCTGAGATTCGCTTCTGCTGCTGATCATCCTTGTAGCCCAGCAATGGGGAGAGCAAAGAGCATTTTAACGAGCTGCTTCCAGCCCCTGCCAGCACGCGGTGGTGCGTTTGCTTTCCGTGCCCGGGAGATCCTCTCCCCTTCTCTTTAACGTTTGTTGGCATCGCAGCAGAGCTCCTGAGACCTGCTGCAGACCACTACTGCAAGCTGGCCAGCTTAGTGCTGGGTTTGAAGCTGAGCTTACAAATATTATGGCAGTACCTATCTCCCCAAGAGTTTCAAACCCGCAGCAGGTGTGTTGCAAGAGATTTCTTTTCCCCCTAAGTTAAATGTGTGACTTAAAACAAACCCTTCACCGAAGTGGAAAGAGTGGGGCTTTTGCTGACTTGGCAAAATGAGAGGGGTCTCCAACTGCCTGTTGAATACAGATGGTACAAGGTCTCTGGAGAATCTTTTTTTAAAAGAGAAAAAAAGTTTTTCTGTAAAAGAGATCAAATTTATCACTTCCAACTGTGTGCGTGCTGTTGTGGTATAAAAGGGCTTTTGTGTGTAAAGACAAATGCTGCACAGCCTTGTCTGAGACTTGAGATACCACCTGCTAATCCTGTACGTGGCTCTTTACGGGGCAGTTTACGACTTAGGATGACCATTTGATGTGCCTTCTGTGAACTAAACCTGTCTTTCATTTCCCCCCTTCCCCACTCATATTTGAATTGGAGAGTTTCTCCAGTTTTTCTCCTTTACCTTGATAGTAAAAAAGTTAAAAATCACACGTTCCCATTGGGTTGTCACGTTACTGTAGCTAGCTGCAACCGCAAGTCAGAGACCAAGGTGACGGGCTTATTTTATTACGACGGTTGTTACTTACCAGGAGCAGCTGCGCATCCCGTGTCTTCTCTGCTGATTTACCTTGGGGTACACAGAGATGCAGGTCATCTTCCAACTGGGAGAGGTAGCCTGCTGCCCAGTGACCCCGAGAGGCTCAGTTTGGAGATGACATGGCATCTTCCATCCCACATCCCTCCTGCCCTGCCCTTCACTTGGATACCAGCTTGGGATTGGCTTTTCCCCTTGGATCTCATGGCCTCCTTTGGCTGTCTCATCCCAAGGAGAGATCGCCATCACTTCTGCGTCACCCCTGACTGTCCTTCCACTGTCACAAGCTGCTTGATCTTCTCAGGCCCTCCTGCATCTCCCACGTTACTTCCGTGGCCTCCTGGAAGCTCCTTCGCCACAAAGTGGGTGGTGGAGGAGAGAGGCAGCTCTTGCGCTGGGGCCCCGCTCCTCAGCACCATTTTTTCTCTTCTCCACTGCTTGCCATCTGCTCTTTGGCTTCTCGGCGTGTTGGGTACCTCATTCCCGTGTTTGTTCATAAGGGTTTAAATGATTTCTCATCCCACGTTAGATGTGTTCATGTTGTAGTAGGAGAATGAGGGAACAGGGACTCCTGCTAGGCAGTTGCAGCCACTGCTTGAGATGAAGGAGAACTGACTTCTATTCCCTCTCCCGATCGAGGCAAAGCAAGCCCAGAAGCAAGTGTTGGGCGTATCTGGAGTTTTAAAGGTGTCATCATCAGCTGGAGGAAACCCTGTGCATGGTGAGCACATAACCAGGGTCTCGTGCAGGACTTTGGACTGAGATGCAGTATGTTTGCTAGTCCTTTCCAAGACTTCACCTCCCTCTCCTGCTGTTGCCTTGTTTCTCCTACCCTTTCCAGATTCCTCCACTCCCCTGTTCTGCCTCTTGGGCTCCCTCTCCCAGTTTCTCTGGTGGTCATTGCCCCTTCTCAGCCCAGCTGAGACATACCTGTCCTTGCACAGGGGAGCGGGACCCATGCTGCGAAGGCACAGACATCTCTTGCACACCTCAGGTTTTTTTCTCATTTTGCTATTTCCCAAGCATCCTTTTTCATTTCACACTGGTTGGAGGCGATTGCTATGTGCATCTCCCAGTGTTCTTCCTGGCTGGAGCTCACATCTATTTCTCGTGCATGTTTATGGCCAGGAAGGTATCTTAGAGCTGTTCAGACTCCTACTCTTAGTGGTGCCGGCAAACCCTCATCTGCCGGTCCAGGGATATTCCTCACTCACGTGATGCGATTTTGGTGCTTTTGACTGCTGTGCCCTGCGGCGGGCTCCCTGGCTTGGCTTTCCAACCACTTGGCTCCGCTCGCATCCCAACCACACATCTGAAGTCCTTGCAGAAGCCCAAGTTTCTCCAGACCCTTCAAAGTGGCAGGGGCCAGGTTGGCGAGGCTCGGGCTCCCTGTGGAGTGAGCCCTGGCCTTGCTGGTGATGCCTTTGCTGCGAGAGATTGCAGAAGTCCGACATCCAGGTGTATCCTCCCCACACTTTTTATTCTCTAGAGACTTGGAGAGGTATTTACTGTATTTGTGGCTCCTTTTTTCCTTAGGCTGCTTTTTCTTTAAGGTCTTGGGAGCACTTCTTTCTTTCCTCTAAAAAAAAAACCAATTACTGAAGCAAATGTGGATTTTTTTTCCCCCCTCCCATCCCTTGGTACTTCCTGGATTCTTCACTTCTTCATAAATAATCATGAATGATTCAGTGAGTCCATTAACTGCTTTCCTCATGACACTAAGATGTATTGCTCAGCTCCAGTGATTCGGGTATCCTTTAGTTCTGGGTACGGAGCCCCCTTGCCTCCTCGCTCTCTGTAGATATACTGACAAGTTCTTCATTACTTTCTAATTAGCCATACGTCCTTTCTTACTAAAGAATAATTTTTTTAAAGGCTCTCATTGCCTCAGCTCTTCCAGAATTACTGATTTATTCTTCCTCCTTTTTTATTAATGGGCCTACGATCTTCTCATAATCCATCCAGTTCATTTAGTTAGCCTTCCCGATAACGACTCTCATCCTCCCCTGCCTACACCCTTCCTAGTCTCATACTGCCTTCGAGAGCTTTTGTCACTCTGTGCCTCTCTCTGTGGTTTATTTTCCTTGAAAATCTTAGTGTGGGCTCTCAAGAGGCCACTTCCAACGTCTTCTGAGCTCCAGGGAGTGGGGTTTCCAAAGAGCTCGTTCCTGGATTGCATTAGGAGAGCTGGAAGTTAAAATCCTCAGAGGCTTTAAATCTTTGCACTTGCTGAATTCACACCTTCCTGGCTACTAGGGAGCTTGGGGTTTGCAGTGCTGCCCAGTTTGTTTGCCTGAGGCCACCTCCAGCACCCGGCCAGAGGAAGACAAGGGACCCACGAAATTCCTCCGGTGCACACCCAGTGTGAGGATAGAGCATCCAGCACAGGCACAGTCTGCTTCCTGGCTGAAGTAGGACTTTTGGTTATTCTTAGTCTGGGAATGAGATGCTTTCCCATCTCTGTCCTTCCCCGTAAGTCCTGTTCCCTCCGTGTTTTGAAGTCTCTGTAATCCAGACTGGCTTTTGGGGTATCTGCAGCACCAAATGCAATCTGGTTGCTATCGCGTTTGGGGAGTAATCCCAAATCCAACCCTTTCCAACTTGAGAAGCTTGGATCCAGATGTAGGGGCTCAGATTCCAGTGCCTGGAGGAAGGAGTTAACAGAGGAGAAAGGCTGGATTTACTGTGTTTTTCCTGCACTTGAGGTGAGATCTGAGCTTCCTCACTCTGCCCTAAAGTGCTTTCTTGGCAGCAGCCACCCGAGCATCTCTGCTGCTGCCGCGGTGCGCGTTGTGTTCCCAGTGCTCCAGTATCCATGGTGATGGGAAGTATTTCTGAAGTGGTGCTTGAAAGGAAATATGAAATCCTGGTCCTTGGACCTGCCCTTTGATCCCTGTTGCACCTGCCCTTGGTTTTCTCCTCGGAGAGCAGAAAGAGTCCTCCCCTCTGCACAGCAGTGGTAACAGTCTTTGGTTTAAATGAGCATGCCTGCAGAACCTCCCCTCTAGCAGAGGGGAAAGAGCAACTGCTCTTGGAGAAATTGAATAAATAGAGGCAGGACTACGTGAAGCCCAAGGGGTTTGGCAGTGGCCTTGCTCTGCTGAAGAGCCCAGAGCTGCTTTGCCCCCAGTGGGTGACTGGGTGGGAGCATCTCTGCTCAGGCAGAGATGTTCACAGCAGGCAAAGGCTCTTTTTTTAGTAATACAGCTTTAGCCGTAGAAAACTTCAGATTAGAAGGGACCTCAGAGAGCTCAAGTCCAGCCTTCTGCCCAGAAGCAGCAGCAATAACTGAAGGAGACATTTTCTCTAGCAAGCTCAACCTGGGGCAAGTTCCTCTGGCCTCAGCTTCTTAAAAGAGACACGAGACGAAGTAATGCCAAACCTACAATCCCTGTAACTTGCCAGGCATGAGAAATGCTTTGGTACTGCTGAGAGCTCCTTGTCTCTCACCTGGGCTGGCTGGAGTCTGCAAGAGGCTCACGGCTGAACGCAAACATCCGAAGTGGTGGTCTCCAGAGAGCAGTTTCCCATCCCGTTGGAGAGGGAAGGAGTGAAGCAGAAAGGCCAGTCGATCCGTACAAATCTTGATTTCATTTCCCCCCTCCTCCCCCTGCTGCTGCTTGATACCAGCAATCTTATTAAAAGCAGAAAACATAACATTAGTAATAATTTGCTGATGTTCTGTTGCTAGTGAAGGCTCGTCTGCCAGTGACTGCTAGCAAAGCAGCGATCTCCCAGCGTTGGCACTGTCTCTGCTGAGCAGGCTGGCTGGTGAAGTCGGACTGTTTGGCTGTGCCCTCTGCGTGTTCCCAGGAGCGCTGCCCGGCTGCGCAGGGGCTCCGACGGGACAGCGAAACGGCTCCTGAGCAGTCACACCTCGCAGCCGAGCGAGCGCGTTAGGGCGATGTCGGCTCTAGCTCACTTCTGTGTACTTAAATGACAGGACGTGGCCGTTTTCGGGGGGTATTGCCTGCAGTTCAGCCGTTGCACGGGGGTTTGTGGCAGAGCCGGAGCTCGCTGCTGTTTCCTAGAGATGTGAGGGAGAGCTCAGGACAGCTGCTGGAAATGCTCAGGTCCCTGAAGTGAGTTTCACTGATGGCTCTGGGCATCCTTGTTACACAGAACATCTCGGGAGGTTTAATGTTTCGCTTTTGTGCTCATCAGGCACTCACCGATAAACATGAGCTTTAAAGCACTAGGCAGGAGCAACATTTAGAAATAAAAACAGGAACAAAGAACTCAGGTTCTCTTAAAAACATGTCAGAGAAGCAGAGAGAGGGGGATTTGCTGTGTACTCAAGGTTAGCTAGGTAGTGGTGTGCTTGCCTGAAGAGATGATAACGCCCAGTGATTTATTTCGTCAGGTCCCAAACACAGCGCAGTCAACTGAAGACCTCAGAGGAGAGCACAAGAAACACTCCAAAGGGATGCTGTGAGCTATGCCATGTGTAGGGGAAAGTCATGCCGGCACAGGCGCAGCTGGAGGACGGTGACGGTGGGGGGCACCCAGGCTTCAAGGCGGTTGCAAGCCATGGTCATAGCACACAGGGAGAGGGGCTGGAGTGACTGCTGGGGAAAGAACGAATGAGCTGGGCATGCAGGGAGAGGTGCAGAGGAGGTTGGAGAGGGGGATTTGTGATGGTCTTCAAGCCTATAGCGGGCCGTTGCAGGCTTTGTGTTTCCATGAATGCAGCAAGAAATTTGGTGCTTAAATTGCAGCAGTGGAAATGTGGTTAAATTTACCCTTCTCCCAGAGCAGGCTTTGTGATTGGGTGTTTTGGCGTATGGGCGATGTCTGGAATAAGTGCTGATGACCCCAAATACCGTCTCCTGCAACAGGTATTAGCCAGTATCCCATCAGGGAGTATCAGATTGGGAAAGATGGCCTAAGGCTGAGAGCATTTAGATTTGAGACAATGATGGAAAAGACCAATTGTGGGCTGTAGTCATAGAATCATAGAATGGTTTGGGTTGGAAGGGACCTTTAAAGGTCATCTAATCCAACCCCTTCGGTGCTGGTGCTGTTTCACTTCAACACATGCCAGACTGCTTTCTGCAGGGGCAGATGGTTAAGAGCAAATAGGCAGAAGGAACATACACAGAAAAGCAACAGTCTTGTGGTTGTGTAGGACTTTGGATCTGCCCAAGGTAAGATTCGAGTGGGAGAGGAGGTACCTTTTGTTACGCTAATTCGGTTGGGAAAAGCAGACAAGCTTTTGAGTATACCAGTCCATCTTCAGAGGCTGCAGCATCAAGGATTCATTAGGAAATGCCAGCAGATGGGTTGCCTGCAAGGCCATGATGCAGCCCTGCTTTATGGAGATGCTGGGGGGATATACAGGGAAGGCCTGTGTGTGGAGAGCCAAAGGGAATGAGATGCCATCTCCCATCTGTGCCTTTGAAAACCTCCCTTCAGCTATGTCCACGAGTGCTGGCTGATGTTCTGTAAAATCCCAGTTTTGGGCAGCAGCCAAAGAGGCAAAGGGCTGTGAAATGAGAAGCTGCTGATAAGGCACCGGGCTGGGATCTCTGAAAGCCTCGCTGTGTTGCCAGCGCAGTTCGGATGCCGGTGAGATACTGCACCGGACCGACAACACGCGGAGCCGCGAGGATGCGAAGGCTGCGTGACCAGTTTGGTGTCAGCCTGCATGCTGTTGTTGTCCGAAAGTTGAGCTTTTCCCTTTTTATGAAGCATATGAGACCTCCTTAGACCGAGCGCCCACCCACCCAACTGCCCCAGAGCTTTCTGGTGTACAGGAGATGGTAGAAGTGGACTTGCCCAGCATCACACTGGTCACCTGTGGTAGAGCAGGGCTTGGACTCCAGGCCTCCTGCATGCCCCAACAGGACCACGTTCAGCAGGAAGACAGTTTTATTGAGCTGCCCTTTGTGGTGGGACTTCGTGGTCGTCAGTGGTGGTGCTGATGAGTTGCTGTTCTCCTCCCACCAGTGCCAGTGGGTACCAGTGAGTGCGCCGAATGCCATCCGATCGCAGCGGTGGGGTGTATTCCTTTACCTGAGTGCCTCAGTGAGTACGGCTCAGAGCTGAAGAGTGCAATACGATTTGCATTTCTAGGCAATTAAATGTCAAAGCAAAGTCAAGATGTTGGCTAGCTGTCAAGGCTGTTTATGGCTGTGCCAGACTACAGCACGCAGATGGTTATTAAAGGCTATAGGACAAGACAAAAGGATGGTCAATACACTCACTGCAGAAAGAGGAATTGCCCCATGGGGCTTCGAACCTGTTTTCTCATGTGTTTGGGCTAGGACCGGTAAAAATCATTGTTTATGCAGTTAATCAGGTTTAAATTTAACTCCAAACAAAGTAATCAGATTTAAAGACTTAATGCAATAATGGGATGGAAGAACTAAAGTATGAGTAACCATGGAGGCAGGCTGAGTGGGAAGGCAGTAATTGGATTGAAGGCAGATGGAGCATAATTTTAAGGCAGAAAGCATAAAATCTGCAGTGTGGACCTTCCTGGATATTGGGCAATGCCAGGACCACGTGTGCTGCCTGGATGACTGTGTAGGGGAAGATGCTTGGTGTGCACAAACAGCGGTGGCCTGGTATTTGTGTACTTTTGTGCTAACTCTGCCCCAAAAAGTGGGTGCACTGATCCCCTGGCAGCTTCGCCTGCAGGCTGATGGTCTTGGTTTTTGGATGCTTGTGCATCCATAGTACCTTTATTCTGTACAGGACGCAGATCTTGGCCCGTGAGATCATAACCTGAGTCTTTGCTTACATGTTTTTCCATGCACCATTGAATAAAAAGAGGGTCTAAGGAGACAGGGTTTGCCTGGTGGGACTTTCCTCACCATTTACAGGAATGTCCCCTAGATTTTTTTGAATAAAAAGATGCAGCAGTAGTTTGTGCCATTCCAACCTAGCCAGACTCCAACCTTTCCTATTACTGACCTGATTGGAACTGGTTTAAAGCTCCTCGACCTTTTCTGGCAGTCCTTCCCCTAGTGCTCGTTTGTTCTGCATAAGTAAGAGCATTTCATAGCAGTCCCTGGGGAGCTCATTTTCTTCTGGATGGACTCAAGCCCTCTGGCACTCCTTGAGCCTGAATAAGGGAGGTCAAGTGGAGAATTGGCCTGGGGGGTATTTGCTAGGTAGGTGGCAGCAGGTTGCTGCTGCGTTGCTTTTCCTTTATCGTGAGAGATACCAAACCTCGATCCTGGTCACTCTCCAAAAAACCTGGGTCTGACCTGTGGGAAGTGGGCTGTTCGATGGGTATTTTCACAATGCGCAGGTGGATTTAAGGAATTCTGCAAGAAAAGTAATGAGAGGATCTTGCCAGGAAAATGTAGACCAAAACTTGAGAGGTTTGTCTCAGTATGGATGCAGCCCTGGTGATCGACCCGTCCTCAATGCCTTGAGCTTTTTACGGCAATGAGCTGAAGCAGGGAGAAGGTTTTGCTGCTTCATGTGTATAATTAATGCTGATCGTAACACCATCACTGTTTCACATCCTACTCTTCGTGTCATGGGCACAAGGGAGTCCTTGGGAAGAGCTGACAAGCTTGACCATAGCTAGATGTTCCCGGAGCATCATGCGGAGGCCTGCTTTGATGTTCACCATTGACCAGAGAGGCTGCTTCTCTGTCTTTAAATTCTTTTAAATTCTTTGGTGGGAATTCATAGCACCCCACAGCCTCTCTCTTCCCCACAACCAGTACTGCATTTGCCACGTGGCTAGAACGAGCCTGTTCCCTCCTGCACTGTTTGGGAGCTAATGGTCTTAGCACAAGGCGTGCTTGCATGAACAACTAGGTGATGGGGCCGTTCCTGGACGTGTGCCTGACATACAATTGCCAGAGGTGGCCAGACATGCCATGCTCACAGGACGGCAACAGTGACATCTTGGTCATATGCTGACTATACCTCTAGTACTATGATGGATGTACGGCTTTCAACCTCCGTAAGAGGCTCTGTTGCCTCTCCTGAGGTCTTCCACTAGCTTGTGGGAGGAATGGTGCAAAAGAACCTTCTCTTGGAGGGTGTTATTGGTGCAGTCTTTTACATCCCAAAGTAGTTTTCCCAGAGAACAGAGACTGCTCTTGGTCACAGCAGTGTCGTGGGTCAGAAGGTTGGGTCTTTAGGTTGGATATTAGGAAAAATTTCTTTACTTAGAGGGTTGTCAGACATTGGAACAGGCTGCCCAGGGAAGTGGTTGAGTCACCATCCCTGGAGGTATTCAAAAAGTGCATAGA
>JAVJGG010000040.1:19547742-19582515 GCA_035590195.1 Aviceda cuculoides
CTGAGAGGGTTGTCATACATTGGAATAGGCTGCCCAGGGAAGTGGTTGAGTCACCATCCCTGGAGGTATTCAAAAAGTGCATAGATGGGGTACTCTGTAACATGGTGTAGTGGGCATGGATGATGGTTGGACTTGATGATCTTGAAGGTCTTTTCCAACCTAAATGATTCTATGATTCTAAGGCGGCCTGATGTCCAGGCTTTACCTTTGCAGCAACATTTGCTATTGTAAATTCATTTTTAGGCAAGTTAAAGAATGTATCTCGGGTTCTGTCTGTGCTGGACAATGGGGATTTTCTTTGGTGAGACAAACAGCAGCAGCCAGAGGATTTGTTTGATCTTAATGGAGAAAGTAAGTGATGTTTGGCCCAGTTCTCCTGCCGACATGAGGCCAAGCAAGAGCACTTCTCTTAAGGGTGACACCATGTGTCAGCACGCTGTTGCCTGGGGAGTTGCCATGACCTGCTCTTCCCTGTGCAAAGGGAGCTAGATGGATGCAACACGAGCACGCTCCTTTATCACTCATAAAAATGCTGGTTTTAAGCCCATTTCTCCTGGTTCTCCTACTTTTGCAGCATGCCTGAAAGCTCCTAAAAAGAGTCCATGACCTTACCCATGCAATCTCGCTGAGCCATTTGTCTTTTTATCTTGTGCAGCCTCCTCCACTGCCCCTTGTTTGATGCCAGACCCCTTGTAGAGGCAGCTCCCTCTCCGATGTGCCCTGGGATGGTCCCTGGAGCCGGCTGCTTGGGGTTTCTTGTAACAGACAGCGTCAAGTTGAGTGCCTAATACCTGTTCCCTTACGTCTTCTGCGCCGTGGGAAGGGGAATCCAGGGCTCAGAAGCTTATTCAGAGTGAAGGGAAAATGCCACGAGGAGGGAGGGATCAACTGCCATAGAGACTGGCTGCTAAGTAGCCTTCTCAGGAAATGCAGTGTCTGGTTCTATTAACTGCCTTTCTCTCTGATTAAGGCTGTACAATGAATTTATTACTTTTTAAGACAATAATAATGCTATTTCAGTGGTTGCCTGAGATGTGGAAGATCTTGTTTGATGAGCCAGTTCCTTCTGACCTGCAGATTACTCCTCCAGAAGCTGAACTCTGTGCTTGCCGAGGCCGATTATAACTAGATCAGTTGCCTTGATTATCTTGTACTGCCAGACGTTATCACTCTCAATATTTGCTGTGCACTGACTTCCTCCACAGCTGTGCAGCAGACCAGTGGGTAACTCTATGTCAATAAGCCATCTCTCTGTTTCCCTCCTGGATGCTCATTCGGGGCTGGTTCTACGTTGGTAAGGGTAGCAAAGGAAAGGAAGGCAGCATTAAGAGCAGCTCTGAATAACATGCATCTCACTTTCCAGGGCACCAAGAAGCCAAATTTCTGCAGTCCCCCTTCAGCACAGTCTCATTTTGGGGGTATTTTTTCCTAGTAGTCTGTCCGCAACGTGTCCTGCTCTTTGTCATCCCTAGGGGAGGGATATCTGTTGATCAGGCCAGAATGTGCCTGATTTCAGCCGGCAGCCCCGCTGACGTTAGGTCGACCGCTATACTCTTTTATACTCTCCCTTGATTGATTTCTGCCCAAGGAGGACCTTTGCCAGCCGGACTCGACCCCAGGCTGCTCATCTCAAGCAGCAGGCCACGGCGGTGCCATCTGAGAGCTCCTCCAGACACAGCCCAAGCAGCACAGACCTGCACCCAGGCCAATTAGCCCAAGCGCCGGGCGTGCTAACGGGGCTGCGGTGTGATGCTGAGCCGTGCCGCGTGGTGCTCAGCTCTTGCCTGCTGATTTCTGACGCCACTGCTTGGCCGAAGGATCCCTGAGCAGGACCAGGCACGCTGTCCTCCTCGCCTGTGATTCTCCTCTCTTGGCACGAGGGCGCAGGGAGCTCTCGGCAACCTGGACGTGTTCCCATCTCCTCCCTCGTTTCCGGATCTCTCTAATTGGCTTCAGTTCTGCTCGTTTCATCTCTCTGCCCCTGTGCTAGCAGCAGCTGCGGTCGGAAGCAGGGGAGCCTGGCAGAAGCCCTGCCCGGTGGGAGAGCCCCTCTGCAGATGAGGAGAGGGGGCACCCCGGGGCAGAGGGTCGTGTGCTGTCCTGCCCGAATCCTCCAGCCATGAGGGAAACGGGCTCCAGTCTCCAGCGGGTGGGAGCCCGGCAGGAGCAGGGCATGGGCCAGGCGCTGTCTGCCCAGGGGTTTGCTCCAGTCCTCAGCCCTCTGAGGGTTGGGGAACAGCAAAGGGTGCTCAAGCCGCCTTTTTCCACAAATATAGGAAGAGTGTGTGCAAGATGGTGTGTTCCCAGCTTCTCCAGAGAGGAGCGTAGGTGTAGCTGTATGCTTATTCTGCCTGTAAATCGCACCTCTAGCCAAGAACTAGCCCGACTGCTCAGGGACGTGGCTGTAAGTGCTGGTCCAGGAATGCTGTGAGCATTTCCACCCGCTCGGGACACCGCGTGTTGTTGGTGGACCGTGCCTTGCAGGGAAGGGAAGGGAGCCCGGAGGAGTCATTGCTCAACTGCGAGCTGTCGCCTGCCTCTCGCCAGCCTCATTCATCTCTCGAGACATAACAATACTGACACACAGCAAATGAGCCCTGCGCTTCCAGGGTGGTTTGGAAATGCCACCGGCCGCACGACAGCAACTACAGATCAGTGTGCTCCCAGCTGGGCCACAAGTGATGGTAATCAGCCATCATTAGGATCGCACTCCTCAAGACATGGCTCAGCATAGTCATTAAAAGGAGCTACGTGCCGCTGTGGCTCTGGATGGACTGGCTTGCACCAGGATCCTCACCTTGCTTTTTCCAGCCGAAGCATCACTTTGCTTCCTCCTGTCAGCCTCGTTACAACCCATATAGAGCTGCCCGTACTTTCGTTGCTGGCACGAGTCACTTCGGTGTCCGCATCCATCACGTCTGCACGTCTCCTCAGCCCGGAGAGCGCTCCTTTAGCATACAGCAGTGGGGCTGGAAAGAAGCCCAGCCCCGTGCTGCGACCTTGGTACCTGGGAGCTGCGTCCGGGCTGCGGGAGGATCTTGGCAGCGCTGGTAGATCGGTGATGTTGGTCACGTCCTTCGCAGAGCTCTCGCTGTTGCGGCAGTCGGAGGCTGCGCAGACGCGTGAAGTCAGCCTTATCTCACGGCTTGGGCGTCGCTAACGCAGGCAGGAGGGGAGCCCTCTTCCCTGAGCTCTCATCTTGGCCTCCGGCAGGGACAGGGTTCGGGCATCTGGTGAAGATGGTGAACGAAGGCTGCTGTTGGTTGATGCCTTCTTGTTAACTGCTCTGCAAATTTACCGCTGTCTCACAGCAAAGACACGTGGCTTTGCCCTCCGTGCCTGTTTTGGGCTACTTCAGGCTTGCTGGGCCTGGTGACTGTTAATTGTAGAAGCAGCAAAGCTACCCCAGAATTGCAGAGGCACGGATGAAGGTGAAACAAGGGCCAGTGTGCAACTTCAGTGCCCTTCACCATTGGCAAGACTGGGAGCACTGATGCCAGGAGAGAGGGACCTTGGATCTACAGCAGACCTGGCTGAGGGAAGGAAAAGGAGGGTTATGCACGAAAGCATGGTCCAGCCTGTGCTAATTTCCTCGCCCCCCAGTCTGCAAAGTTGCCTGTGAGTGCTCCAGAGGGGAAGAGTTGTGTCTCGAGGATCCCATTTGGATCTAGGCTAGCTGTAGGCTTTGGAGCTGGGAGCTGAGTTGCTTGCTGCCTGCCGTGCCCTGAGCTGCCCCACGAGGGATGATGGGGAGGAATTTATTCTAGTCTCGCTTGCGTGAACCAGCCACTAGCAAAGTTCATGGCCTTCTTGCTGGGGTTCAGATCTCAGAAGAAGCCAGACTCAATCAGTATCGTCTTGGTTGCAAGATTCCAAGGGAGACTGCCACCCAGACCAGGGTGCGGAAATTGCTCAGCACAGAAAAACAGCCTGCAGCGAACAGCAATACTCTGGACCTGCATTTCCACCTGGATGTCTGTGTGCAGAGCTGCAGCAGGACCTGGACTCCTCTCAAGGACACAACCTGGAAGATGCACTCCAGGAGCACACCTAATGTGGTGCACCTGAAGCAGGACCAGGCAAGGGTGAGTCCAAAGTGTCCCGCCTCCTGAAATATGGAGAGAGCGGACCTTAGCATCAACTCACTCTACAGATCTGTGCCGATCAGTTCACAATATTTGGCCTTTTTTAAATAGTTTCTCACCCTTACCTTCTTTGCCCCTGTGTACCCGTGGGTAGGCAGCAGACCCTTGCTTAGCTTGTGTTTTTCTCAGCATCCCTATAATAGAGCTGGCAGTTCTGCCTGGGATTTCAAAGGGATGCGTGTTAGGTTTTGCCAATGAAAAGCTAAAATGATTTGTTGTTGGGTGTTAATGAAGCAAAACAGGAATTAATTGGACAATATCAAAGGGCTTTTACTGATATCTTGGTGCTCACGTTTCTTCTCCCTAAAAATCAAAGCAAGGACTATATCCTATATCAAAGCAAGGGCAGAGCATCATAAACACATCCTCACAGCAAGGAACTGTCAGCAAGGAGCAGCCCAGGACATTACATACCTCTCGTACTTTTTTTAGTCCAAGGACTAGGGACAGCCAAGCAAGTTTCCACACGTGAACTGATCCACACTGAGCGTCCCTGTGTGCAAAGCTGGCCCTTATCAGGCTGCGAGGAATCGTCCTAGATCTACCCTCTTCTGGGGGCGAGTCCCACAGCAGTACTTGAGACATAGAAGGTCACTGCGGCTCCGGTGGTATCTAATAACTTCATCTGGTGTCCCCACGTTTTTGGAAGCAAGCCACTGGCATGTTATCTCACAGGCCACTTGGCGACCGTATCTTCTGCTGGAGAGATTTGCACAACTGGTTGTTTGCCCCTTGAAGAAGTGGGGTTAAAGTGCAAGGATGCTGGAACTCGGGGGTTCAGGTCCTCCTCCTCGTACAGGCTTCTCCCAAAGCGTGCTGAGAAATCATTGCAGGCTGCAGAGCACCAGCTCTCCTGGCCGCAGAAGGCCTGTGAACTGGGAAGCAGCAGGTTCAAGTGAGTACAGTGATTCACAGCAGGAGCAAAATGCTCTGCTGTTTTAGAGTGGAATAAGCAGTGTGTGACCTGTCCCCCCAGGCACCCACAGCCCAGCATCCCAGCTAGGCTGTCATGCATGCTGCTCCTAGCAGGGAGGCTGGATGCCAGACTTATTCTTCCACAATTTTGGCGTAACAATTACATGCATTAAAGTCCGTGCAAAGAGAATAATTGATGTTTTTACGCTAAGTCTCTTGCTTCCAGCAGCATCCACAGTGCTGGCTAATGCGCAGTTCCAGAGCTTGGCAACCAAGTCGCAGCAGGTCCTTTTCAAAACCTCCTTTCAGAGAGGACCCCTGAAGCCTGGGGCTGGTCAGGGTGTAGACCCCCGTCCCTTTCTGCCACGCGTGCAGGGCGAGGGGCTCTGGGCAGTCAGGCAGCGAGCTGGGCTAGGCAAGTTGCCGCGCTACTACAGATGGACTGACGGACATTGCCACTGCTACTGCAGGTTACAACTGAGACCGGGCTGAATAAAACGTGCAAGAAACTCAGCGTGAATTCAGGATTGCTCACAGCAAGGCTGGGAGGAGGCAGAGCAGCGTGCCTGCCCAGGGCCAGGGAATCCCGTAGCCACATGGGAGGCAATGAAAGGGTTTTAGCAAGGTCACGCTTGAAAAGAATATTTCCTTGTTTTATTTCCAGGCTGGAGCCTTTGAATCAGTTCTGCCTGCTGAGGAAATACACTGGCCTAGTGTCTTCGTGAACAAAGCCGGCGGCCAGGGCCATCTGTGCGCCCAAGTGACAGCGCGTCGGTGCTGGGGGCTTTGGCTCCCGGCTAGTTATTGCAATCACCGTCTCACAGGGAGCACAGGGGAGATGATGTGGTAGGACGGGGATCCCAAGGAAGCAAGCAATCTCACAAACACAGGGCTCGGACCCAGAAACGGTGCAGAGACAGGGGCTTAGCCACGTACCGAAGGAATCGGTTAGGCCGGCACGGTGCCGCAGCACGCAGGCGTCCTGGTGACGTCCAGGCTCGTGTGGGGCCCGACCCGAGCTCTCAGGGCTTGCCCTTCTCGGGGACAGCCCAAGCGCTCCTGCCGGGGACCCTGCCTTGCCCTGCCCTCCCCAGACCCAAGAAACACCCGTAACCCTGCGGCAGCTCCTTACTGCAGGGGAGGACGGATGTGCGTCCACGTGCAAGATTTTACCCTGATAAGCATTGACTTGGGGTGGATGGGAATAAATAAGAACAACCTGGGCTGAGCTGATAAGGCCGCCAACTCCGACGCTGCCGGCAGCGGCAGTGATTTGTGCTCTGCGCTGCGGCACCCAGAATAGCTTTGCTGTTCTGTTATCAATGCTATCAAAAAATAAGTGGCTTTAAAAAACTCTTACCAGCTGGCAGGCAGCAGCCCGGCTTTGGGGCTTGGCGTGGGGCAAAACCACTGTATCGCCTCCCGCAGCTCATGGGAGGGCTGCAGACAGCCTTTCTGCCTGGCAGAGGGGGTGTGAGGTTTTTTTCCCAGCTGAATTCTCCACTGCCTCCATCCTGGCCTGGGCCACAGTCCCTTCTGGAGTGAGGATTCCCCCCGCCAGCTTTGGGTTGCACACGTGAGTCTGATGTGTTCCTGCAGGGGGAAAGGGTGAGAGATGAGAGAAAGGAGGAGGCTGCAGGAGGAAAATTCCCTGTACACAAAACGCAGTCTGTGTCACCAAGGGTGCTGAGCACCCTCAGCACCTGCTGCTTGCTGTCCGTGGGCACTGGGTGCCCTCAGCACTGCACAGGAGTCGAGGGCCGGGTGCTCTGCCGCTCCACGCGGACCGATACAGCCATGCCAGGTTGGACCCTTCGGCATCCCAAACCCACCGCATCCCTCCATTTGCACTGAAAAGGCTGTAACTCACCCGTGCTCCAGCCAGGGCTGGGGATGCTTGTGGAGCTGCACGTAAGTGTTACCACCATGGAGGCAAGACGCCCCAAAGTGTCCCCTTCTCAGGTGTCCTCCCTCCTCAGGTTCTGCCTGGGCTTTTCCAAGCATCGAAGTGGCAAAGGGCTGTGTCCTTCCCCCAGGAGGATCCGCCAGGGTCTAGGATTAATAGTCATGAGTGTAGTGGCATCTCTGCCCTTTCCCAGAGACACAGGGGCCCCTCTGCGGGCCCTGGAATTAACTCCAATGGCAATACAAATTGCCCCAGAGGTATTCAGTTCTGCAGATGGCTGCTGCGGAGGCAGCAGAAGCAGCCCGGCCCTGAGACACACTCTCCTCGTGGAGCTCCTCTCCCAGGGGCTGCTGGATCTGAAGAGTTTACATTTCATCTTCCTCCTTCAGTTTCCCCAGAAAACTGCAATGAAGGAGGAGAACCAAGGCCCTGGGTACGCAGCGGGTAGCGATTGCTGCCTTCCCATCCCTTGCTTGTCTGCAGCAGGGGAGCGGGACCCGTTCCTAAGGGTTGATTTCTAGCCTGCGGTTTGCACCCAGGAGCTTTGCTCACAAACCTGGCTCTGCGTGTGTGTGTATGCGTCCCGCTGACAAGCATAGCCTCTTCCGTCTGTTACTTCATTTACAGCTTTATGTCAGGCTGAGAGCGCATCCTTCTCGTGGGAAGCCAGGAAAACCGGAGCTGGACCAATGTCAAATACGCGGCAGCAGAACGGTGCGGCGTTTGGAGAGGGGTAATTCAGACCCACGCTCTGTTCCTGCTGCTAGCCTTGGCTCAGAGTTAGTTATTAGCCACTAAGATGGTCTGGCTTTGCTCGCCCTGCAGACACAGAGCATCAGTTGCCTACATCTACTCTGCATCCCTGCCAGAGGCGTGCCAGGGTGGGCTTGGGAGCGAGCAAGGGTCTCCGGCTTTCGAGGCTCTTTGCTGCCTGATTGCTCCCTGAAGGTGCCGAGGAGTTCGGCCGGCAGAGAGCAAGCGGGCTGCAA
The DNA here is from genome assembly GCA_035590195.1 of Aviceda cuculoides. Lineage (NCBI taxonomy): Eukaryota > Metazoa > Chordata > Aves > Accipitriformes > Accipitridae > Aviceda > Aviceda cuculoides. Next base: position 19,555,698 of record JAVJGG010000040.1, read on the forward strand.
CGAAAGCGCCGCTCTCCACCGACCTTTCGGGCACATACGCTCCGGGTGAGGTTGCCTCGGGATGAGGTTGCCTCGGGGTGTAACCCGCTGTCTGCCGCACATCCGCGTTTCCAGTGCGATTTCAGGGGAGTGGGCTTGGCAGAGCGGAAGGGCAAGGAAGAGAGGAGGACCTTTGAGGACGTTCGGCTTTGACAGCGGTAGCTGCAGAGGTGCAGGGCATTTTTGGCAAGAGGTCTCCTTACACGTGCACAGGGAGGAAGCGCCTAGTCCTGGGGGGTGGCACATGGCATCGAGTGCCTTAGGAGCCGGCGGGCAGAGCTCTAGAAGCTGCCGTCTGCGAGCAATGATCAGAGCTGTTTCTGAGCAGGTTTCAGGCTCGTTTACTTGTCTTCATGGGAGTAAGTACGCAGGGATCACTGATACAGTTTGGGGATGTGTGCAGGGGAAAGGGGGAAGGGGTCTGGGCTGTTCAGCGGGAGCGGAGGCAGCGCGGCCGGCGGGCAGGGGGGTGTTTCTGGAGAGCACACGGGGATTTTAGCAGTCGGCGTGTAGCAGCGATGCTAAGTCAGCCCCAGAGCAGGCCCAGCAGGAGCGACCGAGTGATTGTCAGATGGGCAAAGGAAGAACCAGGAGGTGGGTGAGGGCATGATTTCCTTCTGGCATTTATCCTTGCTGGGAGCAGGCTCAGGAAAGAGCCTCCCCCGGGGCGGATCATCAGGCTCCTTGGCAGCACAGGGCACAGCCAGCTCCCCACCGTCGCCTGTCTCCCGTGAGGACCAGCCCCTGCAGGACCCCAGGACGTGGCACTGTCTGGTCTGGTCTTCCCTTGCCCCGAGGTGCAGGCTCGAGTCTCGAGGGGCAGGTTCAGCCCAGGCTGCAGCTCCAGGCAGAGCTCCTGGTTTCTCTGCTTAGGTAGTGTTGAATCCAAAAGTCAGGCTCTCGTGACTGGAGCCGAAAGCCAATTAGCAGCAGTTTAGCTTCATCAACTTGCTGACTGAATGCAAGTTTTAATTAAACATCCCATTTTAATTAGTCAGGCATCACATACAGTAAGCTTGCCTCAAGATTCAAAGGCTGCGGGTCCTATGCTTTAATTAAAAGAAAGAAGCACATGACTTCAACCCCAGCATCTGTGACAGCTCCTCATCCTTTCGAGGGTACAAGCAGAACAGCTGGGAACAGCATCTTTTCTTACCGTGACTTAATCCTCTTCTCTTTTACCTCCGTATGGGTGCTCCTACAAGAGGAACTGGCTGCGAGATGACTTGGTTGGAAGGAGAGAAGAAACAGGGGCTGGTTGCAACACTTGGGATGTCAGAGCAGGTACTGGGCTGTCAGTGTGATGCCGAGAGCTCTTTTGGGGTGCGTTTTCCGTCCTGGGGTGACAGGAAGCACCTAGCCCCTCTGTGGCTGGTAAGGAGGTGCAGTCACCCAAAATCTTAGGTGCAAATGGCCTTTGAAGCAGGCATAGCCTGCAGCAGCCCGGAGGAGGTGCCTTTCACAGGGCACACACTTAAGCTGTGAACTCCTTGCTGCCAGACCTCGTGGGTGATAAAAGCTTATGTTAGTCCACGAGGAGACAGGACAGTTCTGTGGATGAGAAATCCAAGGGGGGTTACGTGGGCTGCCTGAAAGCCACGCCAGCCTCGTGGCGTTCCTGAGCTGTGAGCTGTTGGAGGCTGGAAGAACACCATTGTACAGAAGATGCTGCACTGGGGCGTACATTCGGCCTGGCCTTGAACAGAAATCTCCTTTCTTGACCTCGTTTGGGTTCGTGACCATTCTCCCGTCACACACGAACTTGCGTGTGGGTGCAGCCCTTGCGGGATGGGGACAGGCAGCGCAGAGCTGCCCATCTCCGGGGTCCGCAGGGGCACGGGGAGCGGGGCTAGCAACTGGTTTGGGGCTTGCAGAGGAGCCCTCCTCTCCACTGAGCAGAGGAGAAGACTGCTGTCTCTCCCGAATACTCCAGGCATCTTGTCTGGTGTCAGAGCCTGCGAGCGAGTTGGGGTTTGAAACGAGAGCAACTGTTCCTCGCTCTCGTTGGTGGCCGACGCTAGCTAACTTCAGGCTTTTCTCGGCGTGCCAGATGGAGCTGTCACACAGAGCCGGCTCCCCAAATCCAGCATCCAATGCCGAGCGGGACCCGGCGCCTCCTAAAATAACAGGCCCAGCTCCCTCCTTGCCTCAAGGTAAACCTGGAGGAGCTCCATTGCTGGCAGCTGGGTTATACAGGAGGAGAACCAGACCAGCTCCGTCTGAGAGATGATGCGGAGTTTAAAATGTTGCTTTTCTCCGTTTCTTGGAGCCTGCTCAGCCCTACTGAGCCACCAGCCTTCTGCACCAACTGCGCTCATCCGTGCTCTGGGACAAGGGAGAATCAAAGGGTGACAGAAATCCCTTTGTCAGCTGTGCCTGGGAAGGAGGGTTACAGAGCTATTAGTGAGCACAAAGAGGGAACAGATTCTCTCCTAAGTGCTCTGGGGACAGAGATTTAAATGCTTAGCTCCCATTAATGTTAATGTGAATTACAGAGGTCTCTTCTTACTGCCTTGAAACAAGAGCATTGAGAAAGAGGCCAGCTTTCTGCAAAGAACAAATTCACTTGATTGTAAGATGCTGCTAAACAGGATTTTTCTTCATTTCACACTCATTAATTCCCCTGCCTGTGATAGCTCCGGATGGGACTCTGCTGCGGTCCAGTGCATATGAGCTGGCTGGCCCACTGCATGCTGGAGGATGCTGGGTCTCCATCCACTGTCCCATGCTCTGCAGGGGGATACTGGTCCCCCGAGCGGGGTTCCCAGCCCTGAGAAGCTCCAAAGATTTTGTTTCCACATAGAGATGCAAAGTGGAACGTTCCAGCTTTTTCGCAGCAAGGGGAAATCCCTCCAGCATGTGTCAGAAATTCTAACAGTATCGTTTCCTGCGATCTGGTACAGCACCTGCAGGAGACAAGGCTTGAGGTCCTTCCAACCCCCTGCTCCTGCGCGGAGGACTCCTGAGCCCCCGTCTCCTGTTCTCTCCATCTAGATCACACCCTTGTGGGAAACCTGTGACTATTCCTTCTGTGCCTTCTGATTAAATCCTTCTCCGAAGCGACAGACTGCATTAAAGCTTGGGTTTGCTCCAAGGGTCATGGAAGGTACCTGTAGAATTTATGGACCCAATCAGTCATTTAATTTCTCTCCGCAGCCTCTGACTTATTAACATAATAACAGAAACCAGAAGGACTTTGTTTTTCTGTGGCATACGGTTATGAATCACGTTGTCACTGTGCCTGCAGCACTGCCCTTAATGAGTACATTCAAGCATGCCCGCGAGTCCCTACGCACATTCCCATACGCGCTCCGTTGTCGTATAGCATTAATTAACCTTGTTTAATGGGCTAACGGTGATGGTTTGCAGCTCTGAGTCCCCAGCGGGGTGACTCTTGCCATAAGTAACAGGGATGCAGCGGGAGAGCTGGGCAGATGTTTGTTTCCAAGGGGACGTGTCCAGGAACAGGTCTCCGCTCCGGGAGAGCCTCGGTGGGATGAGGACCCTTCCTGGAGATCGGCACAAAGCTCACGCTGATGAAAAACCAAACCTTAGAGCTCCTGTGTCCAGTGGGGAGCCTGTGGCCACCCATACATAGGAACTGGCATCACCAGCTTTGCGCAGGCGATGCTAGCTCTTACTGCACATCGCTGCGAGCTGGGCACGCTGGTGTTGGCACCCCATTCTCCATGCCGGGGACGAGGGATGGGGCAGGGTGTCCACTGTGCACCTCACCAACCTTACGATTATGGAAAAAAATACATTTTCCTGACTAGTTCATGCTCCTCACCTGCAGGCACTGGTGGCATCAAGAACATCTCAAGCAGAGCGAAGGGCTGAGCTGGGAAGGGGGATGCAGTGTAAGACCGTGGGGAGGGATGCTCTGAAGGTGATGGACCATCTTTTTCTTTTTGTGGACAGGCTCAAAGCCTGGTGTGCTGTGAGTCTGGGGGTGTCCGGGGTGAAGGAGCTGCATGTGGACAGTGCACATGGGCGTCACAGAGCTCTTATTAAAATTTAAGGGCACATTTGAAATGCTTTCCCATTAGGAAAGCCTCAAAGAGTTATGTTGATATAAAGATCCCCTTTCTGAAATACAAGTCAATAGAAAAAAAAGCCTTCCAAAGACTTCATTAAAGGAAAAAAAACCCACCATGCTGCAATTTTAATGAGGAGCTTGTAAACATAACACCTTCTTCTCTATTAATTGCCTGCGTTATCGAAGACCAGGGCCCTGCAGCGCTCGGTGCTCAGCAAACCACCTGGCGGGGCTTAAGACGTTTTCCTAAATCTGGGAGGGCTGGAGCCGTGCGTGGGCTGCGGAGGGCGAGCGTGGAGCAGGGCGATGGAGGCTTTCGCAGGCGCCCGGCAGGGAGGATGAGGAAGGGCTGGGTTGTCCCTGCGGTGCGTGAGGCTGCCGGTGCGTGGGGAGCAGCTCGGGCTTCTCCTCGGCTCTCCTCCAGCCTTTACTCAGGGAGGAGAGATGGGGAGAACTGCTGAGCTGACTTAGCGATCCCGTTTTTATTAGAGATGCGTTCGCTGATTAGCTCCACATCCTCATGACTCGGGCATGATAAATTACAAAGGAAATGCAGAAATCACTAGGGTTATATTAACGTCTCCTGGGGAAGCAGCAGTAAGGTCATTTTCTGGGCCATTAAATGGTCACCATTTGTTTGCTACCTTGTCTCTTTGCTAGCAATTTTTTTTTTTTTTCCTTGATTTCAGCCCAGCGCCATCTCAGCAGGCGCTGCGCTCCAGTGACCTCGCATCCCTTCTGCACCGTCAGTCCCCCTGCTCCCCTCTCCCATCTCACCTCCTCCCTCTCCCCACACCGGCGTCTGGGAGAGCGTGGCACAACCGGGCAGGTGCCAGCCCAGTGCCAACATCCCCATCACAGGAGGGATGGTCGCGTTAGGTTTTTAGAGATCTGGGGACATCAGCCATCTTCTGGGCTCTCTTCTGTGTCTGCCGCAAAGAAAGATCACACCTCAAAACCTGCATGGTGTTTGCAGGCAATTTGCAGCCCACGAAAAAGGCAAAATCTCTCTGAGAGGTAAATTGTCGTGGGTGATTTGCCCAGCTCTTGAGATAATAACCCTTACTGAAATCATTGCAAAAAGGGGAATATTCCTGAGTTAGTGTTTGGAAAGTGCCACGAGAATGAAAAAGCACAAGACAATCATTATTATTATTAGCATGTTGTGCCGCTCAGCTCAGCGTGGGCCGGAGCAGGCTGTGGGTGTGCGCTCCCGCTCCTAGCACCGGAGGAGGAAGGAGCCCTCAGTATTTTGCATGGCAGTGGAAGACCTGCTTCACCTTAGCTTTCAGGAGGGACTGGGAGATTTTCGGTCTGATTCAGGTGGCCTGACCTGTGCCCTTTTGCTGATTATCCTCAGCAGACATGGGTCAGATCCTACAGGATTTTTGGTGTCTGGCTCCCTGGAGAGCACAGATCCAGGGGAGGTAGCGACTGGCTCACTTTGAGACCCGGGATGGATCACCCAGGGGAGCCTGTGGAAGAGGTGGACACTGAATATCTGCTTCCCAAACCTGGGGCATCTGTGATGGTGGCTAACACTCCTTTTCCTCTCCGTACACTCAGGGCAGAAGGACACGGCGATGCATTGCTGAAGGCCGCACACCCCGGGAAGGCAGTGCTGGGCTGCAGTCCATCCCCAGCCCCAGTCGCACACACATCAGCTCCTCTAACACAAGGATGAGTCCAGGACATGGAAATGACCTCGCTCTTTCTTCCCCCTGCAGAGCCAGCTTTCCCAGGCCCTGAACGGGTTGTCAGACAGAGCCAAGGAAGCAAAAGAGTTCCTGGTCCAACTCCGCAACATGGTTCAGCAAATCCAGGTACTGTGTCTCCTGGCTGAGGAACAGCCCCTTCCCACCAGGATGAGCCGCTCTCTGCGATCCTCTGTCCCATCTCCCCAGCTTGGTTTGGTGGGTGCTCTCCCAAAGGGGCCCACACCTGACTTTTCATATTACCCCCTGCAGCCCTCCCAAAGTCTGCTCCTCCCAAAGCTGCCTGTGTCACGGAGGGAGCAGCAGAGATCCCAGCCCTTCCCGTCTCTGCCATAAGTAGATTCAAGGATATGGCAGGATGGACCAAACCTGTTTCTCACCTGCCACCACAGCATCTGCCGTGAGCCAAGGGCGTAAGCATCCCGTGTGCTAATGCTATGTGAATCGCAGTGGTGCAGCTACACATATAAAAATGGCCCATGTGGTACTCTAAAAAAAAAAAAATCAGGTTTCCCAACTGAAATAAAGATTTCAGGCTGTGATACTCTGCTCTGACCCACAGGAGAACAGCGTGGAGTTCGAGGCCTGCCTGGTGGCCCAGTGTGACGCTCTCATCGACGCCCTCAACAGAAGGAAAGCCCAGTTGCTGTCCCGGGTCAACAAGGAGCACGAGCACAAGCTAAAGGTGAGCCCCTACCCACCAGCTCGGGTGGTCAGAGAGCTTTCTGCAGGGTTGGCACCATCCGGGGATGAGGATTGTGATGCTGTTTGTTGGGGTAAAGTGCCTCAGGAGGAGTGGGGAGGGCACTGGAAAGCCGCTCTTCTTGCTTTTCACATTAGCTAAATTCCATTTTGCTGCAGATGACCAGCCCGCTCCCAGTGTGACAGGCCCTGAGCAAAGCGCTGCTTCTTCCAGGTGGTGGTTCCCACTAAATTACTCCATTACTGGGCCAATTACTAGTCATTAGGTCAGCAGAGCCTTCTGTGCAGCATCCACAGGCTGGAAAATGTCCTTGTTCATGTCCCATGTTGCTTCCGAGCTACTAGCGTAATCCTAGCCGAGCGCCTGTAACTTCTGCTGGCTTCAGCTGAAGTTCTGGGGCACTTGGTGTCATGAGATGCCACTTTCTTCATCAGGCAGGAGCAGAAATTCTCTATTTTCTGTGCTTGGTGAGCACCTCGTGGCCTCAGGGTGGTGGTTGCACTGGGAGGTGAATTGTTGGCATTGAGGGAGCTGAGATGCAGCTCTCACGGTCAGCATTGAGGTCAGCTGTGAAAATGGGCTCCTGGTTTGTGTCATTCCTGCAGTCACTACCCTGCATCTTCTCAGCTGGTTTGGAGCTGAGAAAGGAAGCAAAGGGCCACATCTCACCTGGGAGTGGTGGAGTGGGTGTAGCAGTGCCTACTATCTGTTGGACAAGGTAGTTGCACCCTGGCCATCACTGATGGCGGCCAGCTGAGGCATTTCGCATCAGTGTCACTTTGTACTTCCAGAGTCCCTCTTCCAAGGGCATTTCAGAGTTCCGGCTAGAAACATCTGTGTGTCTTCTCTGACTCCACTTGCATACCCCCCAGCCTTGCTTTGGGCCACCCAGGAGGCTCCCGGAGGAATTCCTGGACCTGCCTAAAATGAGAGAGGAGGCCACCAGCCTCTGGTCTGCCTGCAGACGATGGGCACTGCAACATGAGAGCTCGTGAGCGTTTCCATCAGGAGAGGGACAATAGCAGCTTTGTGGGACCGAGCCCAGCATCAGTGCTCAGACAATAAAGCACAACCCCAAACAGGCGTGCTGTGCTGCCAACCTGCCTTCTAGGCGCAGAGAGGACCCCCACTGCCTGGTGGGCTCTCTTTCCCTCTTCCCCTTCAGGGCACGGTTAATTAAACTCTCACAAAGCTGGGCAGCACAAAGAAATTTCCCGGCTCAGCGCGACCCACGGAGGCCTTTCACTTTTTGGCCGGAGGAAGGGATCTGCGTCCCACTGCTTGCTCTTACTGTATCACCTGTCCCCCCAACACGTGTACATGTACATCCCACCTCCATCCACTCTATCAGCCGGGCTTTGTCGTTGGGCAGGCCTGGCCCTTAAAAGAAGAAACAGCCCCTGGGTTTCAGACTGGACTCTTCAAATCAGCCCTTGAGCCTCCTTCCCTGAAGGACCGAGCTCTTGCAGCTCCCCAGAAGCTGTGGGAAAGGAGCTGCACGAGCAGGAAGGGCTCCGTGGCATTGGATGCTCCAGCAGACATGGCACACGAGCCTGCATCCAGTTATCAGTAGCGTCACAGCAGCTGGTGTTTAAAATCCAGAAGCTGCTCCCCTCTGCTCTGCAGCCTGTGGAGTGCTGGTCAGATTTTTAGCCTGAAATTATTTGATTTTCCCTTTTTATTCTTGTGGGGATGGAGGAGGTAAGTAATAAATGCAGTGCTGCTGCCTTGGTCTTAGGCTTGTATGGGGAGAGTTGTGCAGTTGTGACCTACCCGAGTGCCAGCTGGAGACCTGTACACTGAGATTTGCTTCCCGGGGTTTCAGCATCGTCGGGCTGGGACACACAGCCTTGGCACGCAGCCCAGGTGAACGTACATCCTTCCCCTCCGGCTCGGGGATGGGGCCGCAGAGGGTCTTGCCTGCTTTCACCAGCTGCAGACAGAACAGGGAGTGCAGGAGAGTTTCAGTCTTGTTGGGTACCTCCTTGCTGTCCTCACCGTTCACGCGCAGGGTCCCCTGGCCACGCCAGGCCACCGAGGCGAGCGTCCGCCACCAACCCTGCAGCCTGTCCCCCGCATCCCCTTCCCCAGCACTGCTGTTGTCCCCACCTGCTCTGTCACCCAGGGAAAGGGGCTGCCCGGGTCATCACTGCGTGGGGGTTTCCCTTTTGCCCCCTCCAAGAAAATCCCTGGACAAAGGCAGCACCTGCAGCTCCAGCTGGGCACAGACTGGGCTCAAAGGGTCAGGGGAACGCGAGGAGACGTGAAAGGGAAGCAGCATTGTGCCTGGAGCAGCTGCCTCCCGACGGGACGTCCTTCTTGCTGCCTGAGGCTGGGGCTGGCTGGGGCGGATAACAGAGCTCCCAGCTCTCGCTCCGAGGCTCTGGAGCACTGGAAGTGTTGCAGAGGGAGCAGGAATCCTTCCACGGTATCGGGAAGGACGGTGTGCAGGGTGCGAGACTGTGCAGGAGAGGGGCCACCTCCCCACCTCCACCTGCCCCGTCCGCAGCAGCATGCTGCTTGCTCAGCACCATCTCTTCCTGCACATGCCCTGGCACGCGCTTTGCACTGAATTTGGGCCCGTGGTGGGTCCTCCTGCAGGACCACGGAGCTTGTCCTGGTTGATGTTCACATTAGGACAGGACAACACTGACTGCCGGCTTGTGGTAATAGCTTCACCCCTTCCCATAGGAGACCAGTTCGGAGCATCCTAGCCCGGCCTGCATGTCCGCTTGCCACTGCCCAGAGCATCTCGGCCGAGGAGGAGGTGAGCAGTGAGATAGCCGTGCCACCCAGGAGCCCTTTCGGATCCAAATCCGTGGCTCCAGCAGCTGGCGTGGAGCCGCAGCGCCCTGGCTGCGGCCGATCTCTCCGTGGGCTGCCCCTCCTGCTTGCTGGGAGGTTGGCCATCACGGCACGGTGCGGCACTGTGTGAGCGAGGAGGAGAGGCACGGGGGGACGGAGCCTGCCGGCTGGCGCGGTGCCACAGGCGCCTTTCACTGGAGAGCCCAAGTTCCCGCTTCCGTGCGGCACCCAGAGTTGGGGTCAGCTCGACTTTGGGACTGACCTACTTTGGCTTGACACAGATTTCATGCGGGCGGGCACGAATCCAGGTTTGCCTGTGGGCCAACACTAATTACTCTAGAGCGGGCAGAGGTTTGGGAGGAGATGAACTTGGAAGGGACAATTCCCTGCCTCTCCCCAACCTCCCCCTACGCTTGGATTCAGATTAAGAACCTGGGCTTTAAAAAATAACATCTGGAGGGGCAGTGGGGGCAGGTGCCTGCTCCATCTCGAGGACAGATCTCCTTGGCTCTCCTGCTCCTCATTGCTGGCCCTGGTTTTCAAAGGACCAGTATGGTCTTTCCCAAGGGAAGGTGCCCTACAGCACGGGCTGGTTTGTGCAGGGGACACAGAGGCTTCCCTGCAGTGTTATCCCAGGAAGAAATCTCCTCAGTCCACAGCACATACAGACTGAGCTCTGCTCGCAACTCCTATAAGTTCTCAGCAGTGTGGTGGACCATTCTGGCCTTCTTCTGGCCTTCAGGTCATAGGATGTCTTTGGGCTGTGATTTCACCACAGGGCTTTGGCTGCAGAGCCCTTGCAGGCAAACAGCAGTTGTCACATTTCCCGGAGGAGCTAATTGTATAGGAAATGCTAATTGTATAGGACAAGGTCTCCTGTCCGTAGCACTGGATCTCCAGAGACGAAATGCTGGTCCGTGACCCTTCTTTAAGGGGGTTACAGTCAGGATTTTCCAGGAAGCCCCAGGGAACTTGTTGTCCCCCGTTGGATTAGGTCACTGCTGATCAGGACTGGTGTGAAAGGATGAGAAACGGGACAGAAGCACAGGTTCGCTTTCTTGTACCATACCATTTCTGTATGGAAACACCAGACAGGACACACAGGTCAGATAAGCTCCTCACAAGGTGCATTGTTTCCCAAAGATGCAGATACCAAACCGCTGCTTTCTCTTACAAATCCCTTCACACTCTGCACTATTTTCCCCTTGCCGTGGTGTCTGAGCACCTTGGGAAGGACATCAGCACCGGGAGCTGGGCACTGAGGACAAGGAGCTCTGCGGAGCTGTGATCGGGCTGCAGGGGATGCCTCTGGTTTTCTGATGTCCCTCAAGCTTTCCGCTTATTCTGTTGAAGAGCTGGATCAAGTCTGTCCTCCATAGCATCTGTGACACATCCATGTGCTCCAGCCTGAGCCTCCTCTCGCAACAGCAAGAGGCAAGTCACCATGGAAACATCCACCTGGAAATGCTCTGCTCAGAGGACGAGTGGTTGTGGGATTCAGCACAATCAAACCATCGGGATCTGTCCTGGGGGGTTTTTCCATCTGGGATTTTTCCATCTGGGTTGGCAGCACAGCGGCACTGCTCCCCGTAACACAACCGTGCAGGTGACCGTATCCTGGCCGCAGTGTGCCTGGGGTGAGGAGGCTCCGTGTCCTCCATCTCACATCCCCGGCAGGATTCGTCCCGGGTGCTGAGGAGATGAGGTTCAAGTAAGGTTGAGTGCCTTGAAAACAGGTTATCTAGCCAAGTGCTAAAAAGAGAAGGAAGGCGAGGAAGACATTTAAGTAGAGATGAGTGCAGATGTTACTGCCTTCTAAGAGCTGTATTAAAATGTAAATTATAGTTAATATCATCTTACGGGGAAGAAAAGCTCTTGAAATAAATTTCCTATTTTAAGGCAGTAGCGAGCTGCTGTGAGTGCACAGCAAAAGTCCTTTTTATAGGCTGTAATTAGCAGCCAGGTTCTGGCTGTTGCCTCCTTTGGTACCTCAAGGGAAAGAAAGGCATTTGATAAAAACAACCACAAACAAAATGTATGGAGCTGCCCAAATCCCCTCGCCAGCTGAGCCATTAGCCCTTTCCCACAAGATGCCACCATACAGTGAGGTATGTTACCCGTGTAGTTTCAGGAGAGGTTTGTAAACTGTCTGCCTCCATGCGGAATTCGTGGCAGCCTGGTTTTCCTGGTGATCTGGTGAATACTGCAATCAAAATACTCTTCATTACTGGGGTAACGGGGAGCTGAGGTACCCCAGGGAGTGGAAATCCCTGATGCACGAGGAGAACTACAGGATGCTTAAGGCCATATGGAAAACTTGTGGGCTTCACTGGCCCCACTGGGTTTAGAGCGTGCTTTCAAAGGTGTGGGAGATGTTTATGTCTTATTTTTAAAACCTTTCATCTCCCTAATCAAAGTGTTTCATGGAGTCTCGCTGTTCCTGTCTGTATCCCGTTTCTCTTCTGCGGAGCACAGAAGCTGTAAAGCCATGAAGCCCCACTAGGTCCCAACCGTAGATCCCTCATCTTGCCTTGAAAACAGTTTATTGGTGGTGAAGGGAAACATAGATTTCTAGTGTTGGCTTCCCTGCTGTGTAGATGCTGCAATTAAACTGCTGTTTCATGCTCTAGTTCTCCAGATGAATAGGTCCCCGAAGGGGATCACAGAGTTACAGAAGGGCAGGATCGCTGGGGCTAAAGGTGTGGGCTGGGACAGAGCTGCAGCCGCTGCTTCGGGTGCAGTTCCTGAGCACCTAGAGCAGGCTGCTCCTTGGGTTTTGAATGTCTCCAAGGCTGGAGACTCCACAGCCTCTCTGTTCTGGTCTTTGACCACCTTTAAAAAAAAAACAGAAAAGGTTTGACTTATGTATAAATGGAGTTTCTTGTATCTCAGTTTGCGCCCACCTGCATAAAGATTTATGTAGCCTCCGTGGCAGCCTGCAGCAAGCAATTCCACTCCGGCCCAGACCTTCATTAGCAGGGATAATCTGCTAGGAAGCTTGGTAATTAATCAGCCTGGAGCTGCCTGGCGCTGGCCTGACCTCACCCTGCTGCCAGGGAACGAGCAGGGTAGAGGGGCAAAGCCGGAGCCGGCATCTCCGTGGCCCAGCTCCCTCCTCCCGGACAGTGCCAGGAAACCCGGCAGGTCTCACGCTGACACCGGAGCAGCGGTGGCAGGTCCCTTTGCCTCGCCGGTAGCACCGTCTCTTGGCCAAGCGGGTGCTGGGGGAGCCAGCCGCATGTCCAGGACTGTCCTGGGACACCGTGCCTGTCTTCACCAAGCAAATGCTTGTTTCTTGGAGGCTCACGTCTGGCTGGTGGTAGCAGATGGCAATTCTGCTGGTAATACTTTGAAAGCATCTATTCGGGCAGGGAGAGGCTCACAAATTCATTATCCTGGGCAAACCAGACAGAGACTTAAGCTGCAAAGAAGATAAGAAGATTTTACCAATCCCATCTTTGCTGTCTTCCTGGTGGCATGTGCATTTGCCCAAAGAGGGGTCTCACATGAAAGAAGAAGGCTGCTTTTCTGGGCGTTTGAGGTGGGATGCCCACTTGCCCATCTGCAGCCCAGCAGGCAGGGAATGCAAAAGCTTTCTCTGGCTCGGTTTATGCTCTAACAGCAAGGTTGGAGACTGCAGGCTGGGCTTATCTCACACTTGGTGGTAACACCATGGTCTGCAGCTGAAAGACCCAACATCCACAGAGCTGACAACCCTTGCGGAAGCAGAACAACTCCCCAGCACCCTCTCTCTGGGCAGAAGAGATGAATTTAACACAAGAGGCTGCTTTGCGTTGCATGGCAGGGGCTGCAGGTTGCTGCAGGGCTTTGTACCCCCGCTGTACCTTCTGGATCCCATCCTGAAGGACTGACCATCCCCATGGAGAAAAGAAGTCCAAGGGCTTGCCCATGCCTTTGGCAGAGGTCAGTGTAAGAGTCCAGATCTCCAAGACTAGCTGTTGCCTCTGCTCCATCCCAGTGCACTCAAGTGTTAGAAACTGGCACTGAATGAACATTTCCCTCTAATGACAGCATTTGAGGCCAAAAGCGGTGTGTGCCGGTCGTGCTGCTCGATAGCCCCATCCAAGAGTGATCCAGCATCTCTGCAAGACTCCATGCACAAGTCTTGGACTAGAGGAGCAATATGGGAGCTCCCCCTGCTGCCTTGTCCACCTTGCACATGGGGTGTGCTGGCTGCAGCCCCCTCCCCAGCGCCTGGGCTTGCTCCGGCTTCCCTCTGCCACAGCCAGGCTGGAAACATCAGGCTGGGATTGCTAAAAGCAGCAAGGAGTGGCTGCTCCCTAAAAATCAGGAGCCGGCTAGGAGAGCGTTTCATGGCATTTCACAGAAGCAGATACGTTGTCCCAAGTTGCAAGACTGGTAATTCTTTTCTTCCTGTTAGGTGATTAAGTAGAGGTGATTAAATTATAATTAAGCAACACGTGATGTGATTGATTGCCCTGCAGGAGTCATCGCCCCCCTTGAAACCCAGGTTCATCCACCGCAGGAGGCTGACACGTGCTTCGTTTCGCCTCCCCATCCCTCAGACCAGTAGGGATGCTCGCAGGAGGAGGTGGTCCTCACCCCAGGGTGGTCATCCGAGCGCTGCTGCGCCTGCGGAGCGGTGGGCACATGGGCGCTGGGATTCACCGACTGCGGTGCCGAGGACGCAACTGTGCTTTCAGAAATGTTAATCGCTGCTTATTGCAGTCTTTTCTATCGCACTGCAGCTGCAGATGCTGGTGCAAAGCTCTTCTTTGCTGTCTGTAACATCCTGAATAGCTGTGGTCTCTAGAGCTGCATTGCTTTGTTCAGTCCTAGTGGAGAACTTTATACAGCTTTAAAGCTCTTCCAGAAAAAAAAGAAAAAAAAAAAAAAAAATTGCCTGCCATGAGCACATTCCTCTAAAGCATAAAATCTCTCTTCCTGAACTGCTCCGCCAATCTCCCATGACAGAAATCCTGCTGACACCGGGTGCAGACCTGCGCTGTCTCCTTCTGCAGGGATTCAACGTGAGGAACCAGCCAACCTTCAAACACACCCTTGCGGTGTCAGAGCCTGAACCCTGTCCTCCCCGCCGGGTTTCAGGGAAGGTCACCGGAGCCCGTGGGCACCAGCCAAACCACATGCTTGTTTGTACTCTGCTGCTGGGATGCTGAAACACATTTCCCTGGGGGAACCACCCATGGGTGCAAGAAGACGTGCTTTAGCATGCAGCCTGGGCAGACCCAGGCAGAGCTTGGCATGCTGTAGGGAGCCCTGTCACCAGGCGTGCAGGATTTATCTCCTCTCACCGGCACACCTCTCCTGAGCTCATCCCCAGACTCCTGCTGCAGCCTGGTCCATCTCAGCTGATGGGAAGATGAGCATCTCAAACAGATCGGTAGTCAGAGCTGAGGCTGGGGGAGGTGGTGCGTTCATTCCTCTTGGAAATACCAAAATACCAGGCTCGCTCCTCACCCGGGGCGGTTGGGTGCAGCTGCCCAGAGCCAACCCCACAGCCCGGCTCCGTGCCAAGGATGGAGAGGGCAGCCCCACGGGCGCTGCGGCAGCGGCTGCGTGTCTCTGGAGGTAGGCATTTGCTTTGCATGGAGTTCATAAGCTGTCATTTGGAAGCTGTCTTAATTAAAGACAGAGCAAGGAACTTCCCTACTGCTTTGAATAATTACGTGGGTTAATAATTTTGAGCTAAACAAGGCTTCTTGTTGTTCCCCAGGTTTTCAAGGAGCTGGAATTTGGCGGATGAGTCTTGGCCAGTTCTGCCTTTTTCTCTTCCTTTGAGTCTTTGTCTCCCTTCGTGTTGCCCTGACCCCGTCCCTCTGCCCACGCAGTACCAAAGCCCAGTTGCTCCCCGTCTCCCAAAACTCTCTGAGCCACGCTACTCTCGTCGTCCCGTTGCAGGTGGTGCGAGACCAGATTTCTCACTGCACGGTCAAGCTGCGCCAGACCACGGGCCTGATGGAATACTGCCTGGAGGTCATCAAGGAGAACGACCCCAGTGGCTTCCTGCAGGTTGGTGTGGGTCTGCTCACGTCTGGGCTGCCAGGGGAGCAGGAAAGGTATTGCACAGATGAGGGCCTGGGGTAATGCAGCAGAGTCAAAGGAGTTACACCAAGGATGATGTCCCCAGCTTTTCCAGCCATAAAATCGAGGGCCAACCTCTCATCACCTCCAGGTTCACAGAGAGAAGCAGAACCAGGCCAGGGACGTTTCTTACTCTGACCAGAGAAATAGAGGGTTGCAGTAGACGGTGGCGTGTCTCTGGAGCAGCGATCGTAACGCGCTGCCTCGTGGCTCTCCAGCGAGAGAAGAACGTACAGCACTTGAGAACTGCATCCCACCCTTCATTCCTGGGCTGGTCCCATTGGTACTAGACCCTGCCTTTAAAACAGTCCCCCAAATTCCGGGGCTCCCTCTGCCAATCCGAGCGCCCAGCGAAGGGCGATGCTAGAAACCATGTGTGATGTCCCACCCTTCGGCAGTCGGGGCAGAAACGGCAGCCTGGGAGGCACAGGGAGGGAGGAGAGCAGGGTAGGGACGAGGCACGGCGTGCAGCCCGGCTGGCCCTTGGTAGCTGAGGCTGCTCCTTGCCACCAGATCTCCGACGCTCTCATCAGGAGAGTGCACTTAACTGAGGACCAGTGGGGAAAGGGGACGCTCACACCCCGGATGACCACGGACTTTGACCTGAACCTCGACAACGCCCCTCTGCTACAGTCCATCCATCAGCTCGACTTCGTGCAGATGAAAGGTAAGAATATTTCCAGTGCCTTTCAAGAGCCCGTCTCCGCTCGCGCTGAGTGCTTCCACGCAACTCATCACAGGGAAGGGGCAGGAGAGGAGAGTTTCTCATCTTGTCCCAGCAAGATTGGGCACCCCAGACCCAGAGTTATGCCCGTTCCTGTGTATTTTGCAGCCCTGGGCCAGCCATCGGCCTCTCTGTCTCAGATCCCTGGGCAACTGTGTGCCAGATGAAGGTGCCGGGAGCTTGGTTTTGCCTGGCAGTACGTTAGAAAGCGCTCTGCGGGTCGGGACCAGGGTCTCAGGAGCAGCACAAGGCACTTCCCAGACCTCAGCTCACACACGCTTACTTGCTCAGCGCTGAGCAGCATCCGGCATGGGCCAGCTAGCGAGCTGCCCGCTGTGGGCAGCCACATTGTCCGTCCAAACACAAAGACACAAAGAACCACTCCATTTACCTCTGCGTCTTTGCTCCCTCCCCTCTCCTCCCTGTTGTCTTAGACCTTCATTCCAGTTTTAATTTCCTCCCCATTCTCCGTTCTCTCTGCGCGCACTCTCCCCTACCACAGAGAGCCACTGCAGTTACATGGCTTTGCAGGAAGCAAGAGAACCGCTGCAACTGGTGAGCAATTTGTGACTTGGCAAGCCCTGGGAAGCCGACGGAAGATGCAAATGGGCTGTGACACAGGGAAGCTCAGGAGGACGTTGAACGTCGGCCTGTACCTTCGGGTGGTGCAAATGAGCTGCCTGGAGGAAAGGCAACCCGCTGTGGGTCTGGCACGGCTCTTCGTTGCCGTCATGGCTGGGTTTCCTGACTCGGGAGCCGTTTGCACACAGCAGCGTTTCTCGACGCAGGAAGGCCGTTGACCACACGCTTCCTCTGTAGAGATAACGAGCATCTGCAAATAATGGCCCCGCTGGTATTTGCTGCAGTGAGAAGGGTGCGTTGGGCATGGCTGCTGGGAGCGCTTGTAGTTCCTCGTCATTAGCCAGGCCATTCATTTGAAGTGTCAGTAACATTTTTTGATAGCGAGGGGAGCCGAACCCAGGGAGGGTTATTAGCCCAGAGGGTTATTTTTAATTAATAAGAGCAAATCTGCTGCTAGTTTAGCTGCCCGACCTCCTCTGCGGAGGCAGGGCAGAGCTGACAGAGGCTGTGCTCTCATCTCGCCCTCACTGTGAAAATAAGTTGTTGCATTTTGTAGACTTTGCAGAAGGTTGGGTTTGGATCCCAAACACGTGTCACAGCACTGGGGGAGGCAGGGCAACACTGGAGGTCTCGATAAAGAGCGGAGGTGAGCAGTAGGTACGGGACATCCCACATCAATTGCCAGCACATGCTGGGCACGAGCAGCATCCCGCCTGCTGTATTAGCTGTAACACGAGGGCTTTCTCCACGTGGTTTCTCCAGGCCCTCAGCCTGGTGGTTCCCACTGAGCATCCAAGCCAGGAGGTGGACAAGTCGCAGAGGGAGGTGATGAAGGGTGAACCTTTGCTAGCGAGTGTGTCTTTTCTCTCCCAGGCATCCATGGCTCCTCCACATCTTGTCTGGATTCTTCATGTCGGTTTTTTTGCTGCCTTTTGGCAGACTTCAGGCAGTGAGGATGAGGATGGAAGATGAGCAGCTCTGTTGAGAGGAGGTTTGGGAGGGCTGTCCCTCGCCAGGGGATGGGATGTATCAGTGGACATCCCCTTTCCCTGTCATGCTGTCACCCCTCCATGCATTCCAGAGCAGGAGCAGGCTGCCTTACACAGGTGCGGATGCCCAAATACAGCAGTCTGAGCAGAAGAAGCCCTGACAGTCCTTTATGTCCCCTGTGTAGCTGATGGGAGGCTATAGGGTCCACAACCTTCCCGCTTCAGTTCCAGAGGCGTGCGGGGGCTGAGGACAGGGACCGTCCGGCGCCTGTTTGGAGACCTCTCTGAAATGTGCTTGTGGTGCTTGGAGGTGTTCAGCAGCAAGGGCTGTTTGCTGGCAGAGGGGGCAGCCCTGGGGGCCCCACAGGAACCCCCGGAGTGGGTGCTCTGCTTGGGCCAGCGTGGAAGGACCCTGAGCCTTTTTTGGCAGGTCGATGGCTATCGTTCCCTGGCACTAAAACAGGATAGTTGAAAGACAAACTCATCTCTTCACCGAGTCTCGCAGTTTGTGCAGTTGCCTCCCCTTTTCGGACAGACTTCACCCCGGCAAAAAGATCAGGTGCTCCCTGTTCTGCAAGTCCCGAGGCTCGTCTCTGCTGCTTTGGCATTGCTTATTTTGTGGCAGTGAATTTGTTTGATGGAAAAGCAGAGCAGCGCTTGCTGCTGGCTTGTAGATAAGGCCAGGCCTGCAGCTGCAGCCAGCTCTGCAGAGCGTGTGGGAGTGTGTCCCAGGTTTGGGACCGGCTGCTGTGAAGAGTCCAGGCAGTTCTATACCAGGTATATTGTTGCACTGCCGTATTTCACCAAAATTCATTAGAAAACAGGAAGAAAGCAGAAGAGCTCTGGGGAAATCTCAGCTCCACAGGGCTGCAGGGTGGAGGAATTTGGTGGAGCTCGTTTGGAGAAGAGTCCTTTCTGCTTGCTCCCCATCCTACACCCACGAGATCACAGTTACATCCCTTGTGCCCTGCTGGCTTCCGAGGCAATAAAGGCATCCTTCATACTCCAGCTGAAACGGGCGTGCCATGGCTATCCCCCTGCTCCTCTTCTGCGGTGCTAGCAGCCAGGGTTACACTAATTTGTGTTTAGTTTCCTCCCCAGTGCCGGCCCCCCCGATCTTGCAGCTAGAGGAGTGTTGCACCCACAACAACAGTGCCACCTTGTCCTGGAAGCAGCCCCCCTTGTCGACGGTACAGGTGGAAGGCTACATCCTGGAGCTCGACGACGGCAACGGCGGCCAGTTCAGGGTAGGTGCTTGGAGCACGAAGCCAGTCCCAGCAGCAAGGTGTTGCTGCTGGCTCCGGTATTGCCCTGCCATGAAGTGACCAAAGAGTTCCCCAGACTTTTGGCAAGTCCCTTCCATCCCTGGAAATATGAGGCTCGCTGCTGGGGTGCCCAGGGAAGCCAACAGTGCAGACAAGCTCTGGGCTGTTTTGAGGGGCAAGGTTATTTGAGGGGATGGAAATATCTTTCCAGTGACCAATATGACTTGCAAATGCAAAGAACACGTATGAAGCTCCGTCTTCTTAGGTTGCTAAATATTTCATGCAAGGTATGCTAATTGCCATGAAAGACTCATGGTTTGCCAGCTGCCGGCAAGCAGAGGTGTTTAAGGCCTAAGGGCTTTTAAATTGCTGTAATTACACAATTAAAATAGATTTTTCTCTGATCCAGCATGCTGATAATTATCCTGGTGTGTTCACATCCACTGAGAGCAGGCTCAGAGACCAGCCCATTGCGTTTTCTGAATTCATCCACAAGAAACTCAGGCAGGCAGGAACCAGAGCGGAGTTGAGGCAGAAGAGAGGTGACATGGGTGGGATCTGGAGAGAGAAGGGAGCAGACGGCTGGATTTGGGGAGACCGAGGCTCACCACAGCCACACTGGCAAGGTGAGGGCAATTCCCCAGTGCACCAGTCTTCTCTCGTCCCGCCAGGAGTGGGAAGGGGCTTGGATGTGCATGGTATTCCTGTCGCTGGGGTTATAGGGGGCTGCTCCAGTCGACGGGACACGGCTGGTGCCACGAAGGGGAACATCTCTGGCTTCTCAAATCACTGAGCCATTCCCCTGCCTGAAAACAGTGAGTTGACCGTGTCGGGCAGCGATTTGCCCAGCAAGCTGGGAGTGCAGACTGTCATACAGGTGACAGTCCCTGCCAAGAGCAGGTCAGCGTGTAGCCCAGCCTGGTAGCTACCTCCCACACAAACAGGCAGGAGAGACTGGGACAGCGTCCTGAGGCAAGAGGACTCTGCCTTTGGGCATCAAGCCGAAAAGGGGCTCCTTGCAGTGAGCCTGGGGCGGTGAAGTGTGAGCTGTGCTCTCTGTTTTGGGGTGCTGGCTGCAGGAGAGCTCTGCGGGTGCTGGAGCCCAGGTAGATCAGGGCCACTTTAGCATCCCTATAAGCTCTGGGAACATGCACCCACTTGCAAGAAAAGGGGCCGGATTCAAGCGTTGGCTCTGGAAGCAGCAGCACCCAGTGGCCCCAGCAGCTCGGGCAGCGAAGAGCGGTGGGAGCAGGGCAGCGAAGCTTTCCCACGCAGGCAAGCCTCCATCTGCGCCGCAAAGGGCGGCAAACGGGGCTTCGTCACGGGGTCTGCTAATTACAAGTCAACACACGGGTTTATGAGCCGTGCGTTTCGGTAGCCCATAGGCCTGTTGGCCGCTGTCTGTGCTCGCACAGCCCCGTTCCTCTGAATGGAGCTACAGCAGCAGAAGCGTGGCACACCAGGGAGTCAGCACCCGTTTGGTGTGATCACCTTATTTTCTTCCAGGGAATGCTTTGATCCTGCCACCCAAGAGCATGCAAAATTGTTTTCTGCTAGGATGTTTCTGTGTCCTGGGCTCACTCTGTATACATTCTCTGGCAGAGCTCTTCTGGGATTCAGTGGGAGTTTGGCTGGGATTGATGCCTTGTGACTTGGTCCGATATATATGAATAGCATCTCCTTCCCCTACAGAAACTGGTTTTATGGCATAGTATTTGTAGGATCATAAAATGGTTTGGGTGGGAAGGGACCTTTAAAGGTCATTGTCGTAGTTTAACCCCAGCCAGCAACTAAGCACCACGCAGCCACTCACTCACTCCCCTCCGCCCAGTGGGATGGGGGAGGGCATTGGAAAAAGAAAAGGAAAATTCTTGGGTTGAGATAAGAACATTTTAATAGAAAAGAAGAAACTAGTAATGATAATGGTAACACTAATAAAGTGACAATAGAAATAATAAAAGGATTGGAATATGCAAGTGACGCACAATGCAATTGCTCACCATCCACCAGTCAATGCCCAGTTAGTCCCCAAGCGGCGATCCCCCCACCCCCACTCTGCCCAGTTTACATACTGGACGTGATATCACACGGTATGGAATACCCCTTTGGCCAGTTTGGGTCAGCTGTCCCGGCTATGTCCCCTCCCAACTCCTCGTGCCCCTCCAGCCTTCTCGCTGGCTGGGCATGAGAAGCTGAAAAATCCTTGACTTTAGATTAAACATTCCTTAGCAACAACTGAAAACATCAGGGTGTTATCAACATTCTTCTCATACCTAACTCAAAACACAGCACTGTACCAGCTATTAGGAAGACAATTAACTCCATCCCAGCTGAAACCAGGACAGCTCCTTAGCCATGAAACATCAAAAAACTGTGCTTCAGAATCTAATGTAACTGTACATGTATTTCTGTGATCTAATGTGGTGGTCATTCAAAAACATGTTGTATTTTCCTACCTCAAGGAGAGATGCCATTGCAAGTTAAATTTGGGATTAATCTTGGGCATCCATGTGTCCCAGTATTTAGCTCTCTTCAATAATTACACTTTATTGACTTACTTGTTTATTAAAGTTGGTATCAGTAATTGTGCAGCTCTTCAGTCTGGAAAAAGCAAGATAACTTACTACATTTATTAGCTTCTCTTAGAGCTTCTGTAGCATCATTCATCAGAGATATCAAATTACTCAATAGTGCTGGTACTTGTAAACTTTCTGTTTGTGGATAATATATGGAGCTGGCAAGGAACTTCTGTTAAAATTCCTCGATGATAAATGAGGATGTTTTGTGTTTATTTGGAGGTTTGGTTGTTTTTTAAAAAAATTTTTTTGTTACTTTTAAATGGTGTTTTATCAAATTTTCCATGCCAGGTATCTATTTGGAATTAAATTTGAACTTCCAGTAAAAAAAAAAAAGTCTCAAGGAATGTTACAGGCAAATAAATTATTTGTTGGAAATTAAAACAATTTTCCAAGTTTTCAGTTGCTCTACTTGCTCCATGTATTAGAGCTAAGAGTGGGACTTGAGTATTGTCCAGAGACCAGACGCATGCCATTTGTCATTATTTTGAAAAATAAATTCTTATCAAGTGGGGAAAATACTTGAAAATTTTTGTGTAGGTATAGGTGTGTGTGCATTCGAGAGCGTTAGTGGCTACTGATGAAAATCTGGTTGTTGGGTCTTCACTAAGGAGGACATCCCTTGTGATTTCTTCTCCGGGCTAGGAGCTGCTGGTGCAGCAGCATCGGACTTGGGAGCAGGCCGTCTCCCTAATGCTCACCCCTCAACCCCCTCCCTGCTGGGGCCCAGGGCAGGTAAAGGGTGAGGAAACAGCCTGACAGAGGCTGACATTGGAGAATATTGGGCAGGGTAGAAGGTGTCAGAAGCTGAGGAGAAAGGAAATGAGCCTGGAAGGGAGAGGACGGAAGAGCAGAAGCATCCGTAATGGTAAGGATGCTCCCAGCCAGAACTTGAGACCCAGAGTTCCTCTGCTGCCTAGCAAATAATGGCGGTTGCGTCCCCCCTGCCGCCCCTTCCCCCATGTCTCTCTATCCTCATCTCACCAGCCACTAGTGTTTAGCTGACAGAAGATAATGTCTGGAAAGAAGATAGTTTCTTCTGGTTATAATACGTACCTTCAATTTAAAAGGAGAACAATGCTGTGGACCTAAAATACGTAGCCATGCTGGTGGTGTATTTGGAAGTGGATCATTGTGTTTAGTGTAATGGTCCCTTTGCAAATATAGTTGGTCTTGTAAAACCAAGTGTTACATATAGACGTTAAGATGTTGCAAAATTAAGTAATTGGATGCTAGGAAGCAACTGAACGGCACAGGGAGGGTGTTGTTTTGGGGGTGTTTGGTTTTTCTTACGCTCAAACAGAATTAGTCCTCTTTGGGTGAGTTGGTTTGTCACAGCTTGCCTTTTTTTCTCAGCCCCCCCCCCCCCCGTCAGCATTATCTCTGCTTATAGAATGACTTTTTTTTGAGAATATATTGAGAGTTACTTGAAATGTAAGATGTATTCATGTGTCACAAAAGTTAAAAACTGTATAGCAGTTCATTAAGAGGGTAAAAAAAGATTTGAATGCCTGTCTGCAGAACTGGGTTCTGTGTGATGCTCAATAATTCAGCTAGCCAAAATTTCAAAAGCTGAGCACTGTGTATTAACATATTCAGCATACCCTGCTAATGAAAATCAGCAATATGTGTTTAGTGCAGAATTTATTGATGTGAAATGCATGCATGTATACTTGCATACATATGAGTACATTTAATGATGAGGATATAGTAAATATCCCTTTTGGGGGGCTAAAACTATTATGTATTCTGATCTCGTGGAAAAGCAATGTGATTGTATGCTTACTTTAACCTAGAAGGCATATACACCAAGGAGTAAAACAAAAGTTACCAGCAGCCCAATTTCAGGTGTTTCCTGACACTTGAGTAATGTACTTTGCAATGTTACTATTTCTATAACATGGTTTTATGCATTTATTCCCTTATGTAATTACAAAGGGCTTGCCAGTGTGTGTAGTTTCCATTTTATGACTAATGCAGTAATGCATGCTACATAATTACTGACTGATCTCATGTCATCTATAATCTGAACAATGACACAGCAAGAAGTGCTTTATGAAGAAAAGGTAATTAATGCAGTAGTTCAGGTCAGACAATTCCATGATACAGGACGGAATTCTAGAACCATTGTGAAGTGAAAGAGCAGCAATATTTATTGTTGACCACAGTTGGTGAGGTATCTGAAAACAAACTGCTGCTGCAAAATTCTTTTATAAGTGATGTCGGGATATTGGTTTAAGTATGACTGAGAGGAAGAATGCCATCTATTGTTGATAAATTTTAGCGCTTTTATTTTTCTGTCAGTAGTGCCAACTCATATTGATCAATTATCAGAATATTGCAGACACAGCTTCAGCTGAAACACATTTGCATCCCACATCAAAATGTCTATGTTTGGAGGGAGGACCTTTGAAAGTCTAGATTAACGGCTCCTGGGTTTTACTTGATTCAAGAGCTTTTCAATAGATAGGTTGGGTTTTGGTGGGTTTTTTTGTTTGGTTGGTTTTGGTTTTGTTTTTTTTTTAAACCCTGTGTAACCATGGTATTAATTTTGGGCCAAGTTTGCATGTGAGCCACAGTAAGTGCAAAATTTATAATAGGGTATTTCTTCAAGGAAAATAGTTAAAACTTGCTCTAACTCTATTGTGAGACATATGCTCCAGTAGGAGTAGAGAAGGAATATTCTGCCATTACTGTATGATTTGATCTCAAGTATTAAATAGCTATGAAAAAGCCATACATATGCATACTCCTTTAAAAAAAAAAAATCCACAGAAATATTGGAATGCAGATGTTAGTATATTAGTCACTTGCATTTTAAATGTAGTTTTAAGGAAATTAATATCCATATTTGTTCAGTTTAAGTTTTCAAGCCTATATTTTTAGTTGTAAACTTTAGTGCACGACAACAATCTGTATAAATAATATTACCAACTCATTAGTACCTGCAGTTTTAAAATCTTTTGGACTTATACATTCCAGGTGGAAAAAATTGGTGGCTGAATAGCCTATTATGCAGAAGGCTGTAATAGTCTATCTTTTAAAGGCAAGTTTTAATGGTAAGCAGAAGAAATGTTAATACCTAAGGATAGGTTTTATATTACCTTACTAAATGGTGTGGCAGTAAGATCATACAGGGACTGCTGAATTTTTGCAATCCAGGAACAGTGCAATTGTTCCGTTTCTTAGGAAAAATTGTTGCTGAATTACGCTTCAATTCAGACAAAAGGAAAAGCAAACTTAAGGTCTGTTGTTAATGTATGTGTCTTCAAAAATATTTCGCCTCTGCTGTCCTGTAAACAGACAAGCAAACAACTTAGACATTAACTATTATAATTTTGGATTTATTGGCCTTTCTTCTATTGTATTTTCTGTTAAATCTTCTCAAGTTACTGTAGTATTAAGTCAGAAAAAACAGCTGTAGAAAGTCGTGTAAAATGCCAAACTAATATTAACTGGTTTCAGGTGTAGTGTGTTAGACTGAATTACATTTTAAAAGTGAGAGGTGTTAGTAGCTGCCAAAGTGCATTTTGGCACAGATAAAAAGGTGCCATAGACTATAACTGTTCAGAGTATTCCTCTGAGGTTTTTTTCCCTACATGTGAATCTTGCTGCCTATACTGAGACTACTTGAGAGCTGGTTTTGTATAGAGTGATTTGCAACAGAATAACTCACTCTTGAAATCCCAAAGGAAATAAATTGCAGATACTTCCACTTTAATTCAAGGATATTTATAAATTGTAACAAAGTATATTGAGGGAGGGAAAAAGTTTGTTTCTGAAAGAACAGCAGTAGGATGAGGAAAAAAATTGCAAGTGAGTAGAAATGCTTTCAGTTTCTATAAAAATTAAATGTCTAAATTGGTGTGTATGTTTTGTTATACTCTGTTCTTTTTGTCATTAAACTGCCTGGCAAATGAGCTTCAGTGGGCAGGCAGAGGTAATTTGAAATTGCTTCAGAAGACTTAAGTGTTGATAGTAAACTTGAATGTTAACAGAACTATAATTGAAATAGACATAGGTAGTGACACTGTAACAGAGAGAGAAAAATGAGAAATGTTTAGAAAAAGGCAGTAGAAGGTGGTTCTGTCCACCAAGCTCATACTATCTGTTATGGCATGCTGTAATCCTGCAAACTATATTATTAGTACTAGTGTGTCAAAGTGTTTGCAGAATTGGCATAGAAGTAACTACTTCAGACAGTAACGCAGAACATAGTGGAAGTAACATTAGAGCCTCCTCCCCCCCCCCCCAAGCTGTGGGAGCTTTTCTTAAATGACTTAGATGAACATTCTTCAGTTCCAGAAATTTTAAAATTAAATACAGTTAATTTCAATTGTGTAATCTGAAGAAAAATTATTGGCATGAGGTATCAGAAAAGAGTCAAAATAATGTAATACGCCACATCCAGCCTATTGTTTCATCTGTTTGGGGGATATTTGGTTCATATTTTGGTATATTTTACTAAAATAGAGCGTGGAAATTACAGTGTTTGAAATGAGAAACTATAGGAGAATGTACACATTAAATATACTTAAATACAGATTCTGATTTGCGTAAGCAAATATGACTTCATTAGATTGACTTTATATGCATTTATTTATAAAATATATGAAATCTAAAAGTATCTTCTAGCTAATACTTCTGAGTAAATTTGAATTGCTTGAAAATCTGTCCATTTAGAAACATAAGCTTTATTACTGTGAAATACTAAGCTCGAGTAATGTTATTTTGTTTTAATTTCTAACTTAATTTCTAACTGCAGGTGGAAGGTATCAACTAGAGATAAAAATTCCAGAAACATATCCGTTTAATCCTCCTAAGGTACTGTAAACACTTTTTTTGATAAAATAATTCTGCAGACAAGTTGATTTTGAGTAGTATTATTTATTTGCTTGTGTGTGTAGTCTCTTTGTTGTAGCCATCTTCCATTTTTTTAGTCTCCTCTAGACAGGCACTGGAACTGTCATCTTTAGGTAGAAATAATGCAGGATGCATAGCTGTATCCAATCAGAAATACACTCTGATTATTCCTTAAAGTACAAACTGGCAAATTCTGGGGACAAGCTTGTGCCTTATTATTGACCCTCATGTCATTTATTTTTGGCAAGATAAATACAGTTTTCAGATAGCCATACTCTCTACATCAAGTACCACTGTCGTGGGGGGGGCCGCCCCCGCCCCCAGCGGTCAGCGCCCCGGCCCTCCCGCACGCCAGAGGGAGGGGCCGAGGCCGCCCCACCGCGCCCTCCCCTCTCCTTGCATCCCATTGGCCGGAGAGTCCTTTTGTTAGCCAC
>JAVJGG010000040.1:19582615-19596754 GCA_035590195.1 Aviceda cuculoides
AACGTTTCCAGGGATGGGGCATCGACCACCTCTCTGGGCAACCTGTGCCAGGGTTTCACCACCCTCAGCGTAAAAAATTTCTTCCTTAAATCTAACCTGAATCTACCCTCTTCCAGTTTAAAACCAGCACCCCTTGTCCTATCACTACAAGCCCTACTAAAAAGTCTGTCCCCATCTTTCTTAGAAGTCCCCTTTAAGTATTGAAAGGCTGCAATAAGGTCTCCTGGGAGCCTTCTCTTCTCCAGGCTGAACAACCCCAACTCTCAGCCTGTCCTCCCAGCAGAGGTGCTCCAGCCCCCTGATCATTTCCGTGTCCCTCCTCTGGCCCCGCTCCAACAGGTCCATGTCTTCCCTGTGCTGCGGACCCCGGAGCTGGAGGCAGGACTGCAGGTGGGGTCACACCAGAGCAAAGGAGCAGAATCCCCTCCCTCAACCTGCTGGTCACGCTTGTTTTTATGCAGCCCAAAGTATTGTCAAGGAACAAATCGTAGGCTTTTTTTTTTTTTTTTTTTCCTGCTTTAGCCATACCCAGTGCTCATAAGTCTGCCCCAGGTAGCAGCACAGGGCTAAACCCTGCGCATCGCAACCGCAGGGAGGTATTCTCCCCCCTCCAGGACTCCGTGGTCTGGACACTAATTGCGCTTGCTTTGCAGGAGGTGTACGTGGGCAAGGAGACCATGTGCACGGTGGACGGGCTTCACTTCAACAGCACCTACAGCGCGCGTGTCAAAGCCTTCAACAAAACAGGAGTCAGCCCCTACAGCAAGACCTTGGTCCTCCAGACATCCGAGGGTAAGGCGTTGCAACAGCTCCAGCCCGACACGCTCGGACGCTGCTCACGCGCGCGCGTGGG
Source organism: Aviceda cuculoides (assembly GCA_035590195.1). Taxonomy (NCBI): domain Eukaryota; kingdom Metazoa; phylum Chordata; class Aves; order Accipitriformes; family Accipitridae; genus Aviceda; species Aviceda cuculoides. The sequence goes on from JAVJGG010000040.1 coordinate 19,583,469, forward strand.
GCCCGTCCAGCACACCCAAGCTTAGCGTTGCAATACAGGGAACCGCTCCGCTGGTCTTCCAGTACCTCAGCGATCACTGCAGGAAAGCCAGAGCTGACGGGAGGGGAAAGGTTATGTCAGGAGCCTTGTACAGTGCCAGAATTTTCCCTCTCGCCCCTTTCCTTTGCCGAAGATGTTCTTTGGGGAGGTACAGTGAGAGGCATCCTGCAGAAAGGTATTTAAAATCTGGTTGCAGCAGGGTTTGTATTGCACAAAGGGAAGCTCAGGTGTTTTCATTAATTCCGTTTAAAACAAAACCAACACTGTCAACGTGGCTCCTGAGACACTAAGGGCTGCGCAACGCCATAACCACACGACGTCTCCTTCAGCCCCTGGCAGTCTCTGACCCAGAGCAGAGGGACCGTGGAGCTGCCCGAGTGTCCTTACAGACCCACGGGGTGTACGGCCCACCGCGCCGGCATCATCTGCATCACCCCCGCGCTGGCAGGCACTCAGTTAGACTATTAAATCCTCCCTTGCAGGTTGCGGAAGAGTCTCCCCGCCCAACTTTAAGTACATTTATCACACCAGGCACTTAATCTGTCGTGGAAAATTGGCTTGCTTCCGACATGCAGGTGGAGAGTCGGAAGGCTAGCTCCAAGAAACAAGGTGGGAGTCAGAAGCGGCGGGCGATGGAGCCGTGAAGGAAGGAATCGGCCCCCACCAGTACGTCTGCCGGCCCGTAGCCTTGCTGCCAGGCGAGAAACCCCTCCTTGGGAGTTTTCCACGCTCGGTGGAATCCCTTTTCCTTAATCCCAAACTAAAATCTCTCTTTTCCAAGCCAGCTGATGATTTTGTTTCGCGGTAGCATTACCAGACCTGGGTTCCTGCAGCCCCAGCCGCCGCCGGCAGACACAGCCTGGGGTCGGGAGGGAACAAATCCAGCTGGCGGGGTGGAAGGAGGGTGGGAGCCTTCTTGCCACAGGGCAAGGCTGGCTTTGAGCAAGGAGGAAAAAGGGTTTTCTGCTGAAAACTGAGTTACAGATAGAAGCAGAGCAAGGCTGTGCAGAGTTTTTTCACTTGTTCGCCTGCACTCATCTGCAGGAGATAGCTGTTCCAGTTCGGAAGGGACATGTGCCAGGTTTGGATGTGTGGGCAGGACAGGCTGGCAAGGAGTAGGACTCACGTGTGGCAGGTGGAGTGGGGAGCAAACCTGTGATAAACCTTTCTCGTACAAGAGGCAGAAAACTCAAATCACAGGCCACAAAGGCCTCGGCACGTCTGTCTGAGAGCTGTGCGCGTGTTTGCAAAGCTGGGCATCAGCATCAAGGAAGCTGCAGCGTTCCTCTGGAGATCCAGGGATGGGACAACACCGATCCAGCCCCGCGCAGGGGTGGCCAGGACCATTCCCAAAGCCTGAAGGTCAACCATTCTCACCCACTTCACTACCCAGCCTCACCAGCCTTTGCAGGAGACAGCAGAGCTTTGGCTTCTCATCACGTTCGTGTCTCGTAAGACCCATTTGAGACAGTTTCCTAACCAAAACCATCTGGGCTTTAAGTTTTCCAAGCCAGGAGTTTGCAGGGGGGACCCTATGATCTTTCCAGCTCTGATTTCCTCTCACAGGTGTTTTCACTGTTGAGCCAAGCTCACCTATTGTGCAGCTCCAAAATAAGAAGGAACCTGGGAGAAAATAGCTGTGCATGGTCCCAGCAGGCCAGGCTGTGCTTGGGGCTGGTGCCTTGGTCTGCGCCAGCAAACAGACATTTCAGTCTTCTGAGCATCGGCTGAAAGTTTGCTGCATTCAGCTTTTATACTGAACGGGCTTTCGCATTTGTTATTCCAGCACGAAAGAAAGAAGGAGAAAAAATCAAATGGGCCTGGAGCATTTTCTGCTCTTAGAGGCTGTCTGAGCTTTTTGGACTCAAAGTGAAATAAATTACATCTCTGTGCAGCTTCCAGATATCCGAGTGATTTGCTGAATAGAGCCGCTCTGCCCATCACAGCTCTCCGCTTAGGCTTTTATTTCTGGCCTTTACAGCAGCATCGGGCCTTGTAAGTACTATTTGGTCTGAAGTAGGCTTAGCTTTCCCTTTCAGCCGTGCTCTGCAGCTTGCTCCAAAGTGTTCGTGCGGGAAGAAGGGACAAAAGAAGAGATGGGCTTGATATGAAGAGAACATCTCTCTGAACGAGGCTGTCCTGCTGTAAGTGGTTATGAGAAATTCTGCTTAGAGCCTGCTAGTCCTGGCACACAAGATCCTTATCCACAGCCCGTGGACATCAACTGGAGTCTTTCTTCTGCCTTCGGTGAGCAGTGTAAATGGGCTGTAGAGGCTAGCGGGGAGTGAAATGTCTTGCAGGGTCTCAGCATCTGAAGAGAACAAGGATGAGAAGAGGGTAAAATTGTGTCTGGGCCTCTGCAGGCGTGCCTCTGTGGTCCTGCCCAGCCGAACAGCCAAGGTGAGCCGGCCAGCACCGACAGGAATGTCCCATGGAAAGTCAGCACACGTGCAAGCTGCAAAGCACCTTCCCAGCCCGTGGTGTGGCACGTCTTTTCCTGCTCATCCCAAAGGAAACTATGTTTTCCAGCTGAGGAAATTGCAGTTCACTCTTCAAAGCTGGCGCTTGGTGCCACTAGCAGGGCAAGGTGGCTCCGGGCTGGGAGAAGGTCTGAAGCCCTTCCCACATACTGGGCCCTCTGGGGCTTCCCAGGGATGAAGATCCTCATCAGCAGGACAGCCAAATGGCAGCAAGGGCTGCCACGGTCCTTACCTTGAACTGTGTCCTCTCCCTAGCTGATGTCAGGCTGTTTCACAGCCTCTCGCCCTGTCATGTCTCAGCCAGTGCCTCCCAGGACCGTCACCGCAGGCTCCAGGGCACCGCGATGTGGGGCCTGGCTTAACCTCTCTGTTTCTTCAGCACCTGAATGAAGTTCAGCTGTAGGCTTGGAAATCAGTCTGGAAGAAAGTTTGCAAGGTCCTGTTGTCCCAAGGCACAGGCAGCTTAAAAAGCTTGGCCGGTGGCAGGACTGCTCGGCTGCCCTCGCCCTTGGCAGACCTCGGGTCTCCCCCCGGTCTTCTCCTCCCTGGGCTGGGCAGCCCCAGCTCTCTTGGTCTTTCCTCATCCAGCAGATTTTCCAGCCTCTGGCCAGTCTCCTGCTGACTTTGGGACCCAGTCTGTTTTCCTCCTGGCACGTTCCCATTTTCACCCTACCCAGGGCAGGTGGTTCCTTGGTGCATTCGTGGCTGTGGCAAGAGCAGCTTCTGAGAGGCTTTGCAGAAGCCCCTGGCTCTGGTCTGCTGGTCATGGTGGGGTGCAAATGGCTTCTCCCAGGAACAGGCACCTAATGCACGGTGGCAAGGAACAGAGGAGGAGACCTCCCCGTTGCAGTGGGATCGGAGTCTGCAGGTGAGCTGGCTGCTGGGCTGCTTTTCTCTAACAAGGATTTCTGAGATGGCTTCTGAGTCCCTCCAGTGTTGTTTCTTTCCATGGGCTGTCCAAGAAGCTGGATGGTGGGATGAAGGACCAACTGGCCCCAGGTGGAGATGGAGAAGAGGAGCTCGGCAGTGCTGGAGGGGACTGACCCTGCCTGCTCCCCAGGCCCAGATCTGCACTCCTGGCTGGTGCGGAGGTTCGACCTCCCTCCTGCCAAAACCTGCTGCTCCGTTCTCACCCTTCCCCGGGTCTCTTTGACTGCCCACACCTTGGCCCTTCCATCGGGCTGCTTCGTGCCTTCAGCCTGGGCATGTGCTGCCTGCAGCCATGCATCGAGATCCAGCGTGGGGCAAGAGCCGTGTCTCCGCTCCCCCTTCTCTCAGCTGCTCTGAGTCTCCAGTTTTAGGCACGGCTGCAGAGTTTCAAGGCAAGCCTGCTTTTGGCTTCTTGTATCTTTGGTGAGACACAAGCCTAGGAGCGGAGGATCGGGGAGGAACACTTGGCTTGTCACACCCTGTGTCCTGCCATCCTCTCCCACAGGTTCCCAAACTTGGCCGACTCTCCCAGCACCACCAGCAGCCGCTCCCGGCCGCCTCTGCCACCCTGGGGATGTGGCAAAGGGGCTTGGGCACCACAGCCTGAGAGCCCTTCCCCAGCCTAGACAAGCACCAGAAGCTTTTATCTTCTTTCAAGCCCAGTTCCTCATCTGGGCCCCAGTTTTAAGTTCCTTACCAGCCGTGGAGCGACCCTCAGCAACAACCAGGGCTTTTTAACCGGCAGCTTTTGGAAAGGGGTGGACAACACAAGGGGAGATACGCTGCAGGGAGCTATAGGAACATAAAATGCTAGTTAGGGAGAGCCATGAGCCCGGGTAGTAGTTCTTCTCACTCTTGGTAGATGTTAGAGGGCACGTCCCTCCCGAACCTTGAGCTCCATTTGTTGACCTGTTGTGCAATAATTTGTCTAACCCGTGCCTGAACCCACTGACACTCTTTGCTTCCGCAGCCTCGCGCAGCAGCAAGTTGCAGAAGTTACAACCCACTGTGCAAAGAAATGCTTCCTTTTATCTGTTTTAATGGGATTTCCAGCTCCATCCATATTTACAGCTGAGACAGGAAGGCTGGGGATACAGGGTCCAGGAGTTTATCTGATTTGAATGTGTGGAGGATGGCGGATCCTACATTTTCACGTTAACATATCCCTTGACAAGGCTAGGGAAGAAATTGCAGGAGATGACCATTTGTGGTAGCGGGGAACGGAAACCAATTACCTGAGAGGTTCCCTCTGCTCTGACATTTTGCTGTGAATCACATGAGTTAAATTCTTACTGTAAGGCTCAGATGTGTTTTGACAGGTACAAAGGGATACCAAGAACACAACATCCCGAACAACCTTTGAGTAAGGTGGGTGCTTGGTGGTACTCAGGGTAATATAGCTTAGTACAGCCCTGCAAAATGCCTTTCAGTGTTACCAACCAACTAGTTTTTACGCCACTAATTATTGTTCACAAAAAGGCATGAGATTTATTAAAGAACAATGGGAAGTGTGCATGGTAACTTGTGAATTTTTTTAGGTGCATTACTGTGAAGAGGTGCAGGACTGACTTTAAAGAAAAGCGTATTGAATTTGTCATGATGACATGGGAACGTCCTGCAAGATGAAAATATGTTTATTGCCGATGCTGTCAGAGGCAAGGCTTTCCTGAAGGGTCTCGCTGGGTGGCACAGCACCAGACTCCTCCGCTCCACGCACTGTACGCACACTCGCTGCAGCAAAGCAGGGTCCGTGCGTGCCGAAGCCTCTGTGCTCTGCTCCGAGGTCTGGTCTCGGGCGACGGAGCGACACCGTCCAGCAGACCCGATTTCTGATCTCGAGTTTGCATTGATCTTACGTTTAGACACGCAGTCAGAAGAACAGACCCTCCCTTTTCCAGTGCCTTTGGAAAGATCGCAGCTTCGTAGAATGAGTCCTTTCTCCTCCACCCTTAATCTACAACCCAGCTTCCCGGGGAGATCCTACTTTGAGCTAAGATCTTCGGCCCACCAGCTGAGCTTGCATTCTTCTTTACAGTCCCTGAATTCAGCCGGTGAGCTGACTGCCTCTGGCATTTCCTCTTGGTCTGTGCTTCTGGGCATCTCCAAAGTATTTGTTTGTTTTGTTCCGTTGTGTTTGTTTTTCCCATGACATGCGGATGGCAGGGGGGACTCCTTCTGTTTGTCAGTGGCCTGCTCCTGCTGCGGAGGGAGTTTCAGTGGCATAGTTCTCGTGGTGTTTTCATCTGTACGTACCAGCGTGGGCAGTTTCAGGCGTGGGGTGACGAAGCAGCCCAGTAACTCCTGACGTGGGTGCTGTTCTTGGCAGGGCCGGCGCGGCCGAACCATTTCGCAGAGCCAGCCGGCAGAGCAGATCCCTCATCTCTAGTTCGCGTTGATCTTGTGTCTAGGGACAGTCAGAAGAACAGACCCTCCCTGGGAGAAACCCGCGGGGACATCTCGATGGTTTGCTTCCCCTATACGACCAGAAAACGCAGCCTCTGCTGTGAGATTTGTTCTGCGAGATTAGTTCGCTGAATTAAATCTAGACCCCTCTTAAGAAAGATGCAAGTCTAGATGCAAGCAAGGTCTAGTAAGGCCAGCTCACAGACCCCTTGCAGTCTGGCTTCTTCAGACCCCGAAGACGTGGGCTCTCGTCCGCTCAGCTTTGAGCAGTGGGCTCGGCTTCTGCAAAGCCAGACCCGATCGTATCGAAGTCTCGTTTTCTGCAGAGCAGGGGAAACCACCCCCGTGATACCTCGCTCGTCTGGCAGCCCTCACAAGCGCTTTGCTCGCCTCCTGAAGGGCACCCGGTCCTGGCGGGCTGCGGTGGGACGTGGGCGGTACGGGCAGAATGAGTGACGGTATCGGGCAGCCGGCAAAGGAGCCGCAGGCGCAGGGCATCTCCCAGAGCCGTTTTCTAACCAGTCTTTGCACATCTTCCGTTGCTAAAGATCCTGGGCCCTGATTCTTCCGCCGCTCTGGATTTACACCACTCCATGGGCTCCAATGGAGTAATTCGCAGCTTCCTCTGGTGTAAGCCCAGGAAGAATGGGGGCCCCCGATTGTTTGATTTCCATCCCATAACCCGGAATGAGGAATGCTGCAGCATGACCCTTGCCAGAATAACCGGGGGCCCCGCAACTTTCTTTTTTATGTGCTTTTTTATGTTTTTTTTTTTCTCATCGTACTGCTGTGCGCTAATGGCTTGAACTCTGTTTCGTTACGGACGTTTCTTACTTTGTGTCCAGTCTACCGAGATCCGCTGCGATGGCCGTGAGCAATACTCGTGTGCCCAGTACGGAACTCTGCAGCCAGGGTCTGGGGTGGTGGGGCCAGGCAAAACGGGGTCCCGAACATGCCCACGTGTCCGTGCTGTTTCACACGCGGGTGAACTGGTATCACAGCGATGCGCAGAGACCTTGAAAAAACCGCTTTTTGAATAGCGGCACGGGGCGCGATTCATTAAAACAGCCTCAGGAGGTGCTGCGTGGCGCTCGCCAGCAGCGCGGCGCGGAGCGCAACTGCCTCCGGATGCTTTCCCACTGGCACGCACGTCAGCCAGGTGAAAAGCCAGAGGAGAGGTGAAAACCGGTCGCAGAGCTAGACAGAGGTTTCCTTAAAGTGCAGCACCCTTCACGAATGCCTTCCCATGCAGTGCCAACGTCGGGCTTCACGTTGCCCTCTCCTCCTGGCGAGGACAAGCTCCCGGATCAGTCCCCGGCTGTGGCCCGGCTCCCAGCACAGCCCAGTCACGGGAGGGTGAAGGGCACCCCAACTCATCCTGCCCGTGCAGCTGCGGTCAAAGCTACAGCCCGGTGCCCTTTGGGTGCTGGCGGGGGTCCGAGGCCAGGCATCTGCCCCCAGGGACCCCCCCTCCTGCTCCGCTCCTGCCCAGATCGCACACGCGGCCGGGGAGGCAGCCCGGGAGGGCTCGGTGGTCCCTACTCACTGGACACACCAGTGGCTGCTCTTTCCTCAGTCCCTGTCCTCCAAGGAGTGTTTTTTTAAGTGATTCGACCGAGAGTCAATCTAGAGAATATTTACCAAGCGGCCAAGATATTCTGCCAAGGCTAAAATTTCCTGCCTCTTTTCTGGAGCGAAGTCCCATGATTTGGCATCCCGAGCAGTTAGCAGTCAGACTTGGTGCTCTCGAAGGCTGCGATGGGATCTGGCGATGAAAGAGCAGATACTCCACACTTCCCAGAGGTGAGACTCACCAAAACGGACAACTTTGTCCACACTCAGACTCACAGATCATATTTGCGACCCCTCTCCAGGCTCTCTGGCTTTTAATGAATCAGGCTTCCCGTGGCTGGCTGGATGCTTAGTTAATGGTTAAATGCTCGTGAGTGTTTTTCAGGCGGTTGTTTTTTCTTAGCCGTGATGTGTGAAATGTAGTATCTCTTTATAGGATGCAATTTTGAAACACAAGGAACGCCTTACTCTCAATTAGGCAAGTATATTTATTACAATTAACTGGCACCTACTCCATGTTGCTCATCCTTTTTTCTTTTTCTTTTTTTTTTTTTTAAATCTTTAACTTCTCTTTGGTGACCGAGCAGCATTTCTTGCACATACCCTGCTTGCAGGGCACTGTCGGATGTCACGGCAGTAGGCAAATTTGGAGGAGGAATGGCCATTGCCATAAGGTGGAAAAGCATTTCAAGTTTTTCCTCCATATGATTTTAAAGAGAAGCCTGAAGTCAGTGCTCTGGAAGTGGCCCTGTAATTAAGAACCGATCCTCCTGGTCAAAGCAATACGTATTCCAGTTCATTACGGGCGCTTGAACGTGGGCCAAACGCCAAGGAGGTGATTAGCCCCTCTGCAGCTAATTGGAGCGAGTGCTGGTGGTAGCTGCTTGCCTGTCCCCTTCAGCCTGCCCGCAAGGTCGGGCCCCTTCATTCCCCCGGGAGAAGGAGCCCCGTGCCCTTCGGGATTCCCTCGGGCATTCCCTCCTCGGGAAGCTCGCGCGCCGTGCCGGCCGGCCTGCGCCCGTCCTCGCTCCGCCTTTACGCAAAACGCCGAAAGGTCCGTGGGCTCGCTGGAGAAGCAGGCAAGCAGGAATTGTTTCTCGTTCCTTTCTTTACCCAACTTTACGTGCTGTTTTCTCTCCTGCATGCCTTGCCTTGGGAATGACCACAGTTGACATTAAAAAAATGGTGGCAGGTACGGAATTGCCTCCGTCAAGTTGCGAGAGTGGGGCACCCGCGTGCATGTGAGCTGTCTTGTGAAACGATCCAATAAATCAATGAATAAATCTCACCAGAGTGTTTTATTTTTCAAGCCGTATTTACTCCTGCAGGCGTGAGAGTGTTTTGTGGATGTATCAGTTCATGTTTCGGTGACCGCTGGAGAAAACCACCTGGGGAACCGGGCTGGTGGCTTGCGAAACCCCGTGCCTCTGTCTTGTCGAGGATGTGACACTGTGTCTGTCAGATTTGCAGTGACCGAGTCCCGTGCCTTTAAACCAGCTGCCGTACCGAGTCGTGGAGGTTTCGGGGCATTTTCCAGCCTTCCCATGAGCTAGCTCTTGTCTTAACGTGTGGCCGGTTGCTCCGCAGGGAGGTTTCTCGGTGTGACGTAGCGTCTCTGCCAGTGTAGACCTTCGTATGTGCTTTTGGTTCCCAGGACCGCCAGCCCTCAAAATACACACACAGTTCGTCCGCTCACCCTCACTCCCCTTCCCACGCTGGGCCTGACCCCGCAAACTCTTGCTCGCATGAACAACCCTTAGTCGCAAGAGTAATTTATATCAGCCAGAGCCTGGGGACCCGGCCGGGATCGCACGTTCTCCTTCCGCTAGGGCCAAACCTCAGGCGATCACCAGCGTCCCGCGGGCTCGTGAGCCGAGACAGACAGACGGCGGGAGGGGACGCAGAAAGACGGGCGAGAGCGAAACTCAAGTCTCGAGTCCCGGCCGTAAAAACCTCAGCCACGGCTGGCAGGCTGCGGCCGCGCCGGCTCAAAAGCGTCAACCCCCCCCCTCCCAGGGAAGGTGCCCTCCCCGCCAGCCCGCGCAGCCGCCCGCCTGCTTCTCGCTGCCGCCTCGGCGGGCAGCAGCCCGAGCCCCCCGCCGTGCCGCCGCCGTGCTACGCGTCGGCCCTGCATGCAGCATGCGCTGTGTCCGTGTCGGCTCCACGGGGCTCGGTCGCCGACGGCCGCGCTGCCGCCAGACTAACCTGATGTCGTTTGTGTATTTCCAGTTGCTTGGTTTTCTTTCGATCCTGCCTCTGCCCATGCTGACATCATCTTTTCTAATGACAACCTGACTGTCACCTGCAACAGCTATGATGACAGGGTTGTGCTGGGGAAAACGGGCTTTTCCAAAGGGCTCCATTACTGGGAGCTGTCAATCGATCGTTACGATAACCACCCCGACCCGGCCTTTGGTGTGGCACGCATTGATGTCCTGAAGGATGCCATGCTGGGCAAGGACGACAAGGCCTGGGCCATGTACGTGGACAATAACCGGAGCTGGTTCATGCACAACAATTCGCACACCAACAGGTACGTGGTCTGGAACAGGGTCTTCCTCCCAGAGACCGCAGCCCAGTCGCAGTCCAAGTGAGAGCCCGTGGCTTTTCCAGCGGCACCTACGGGCGCCCGCGGGAAGGGCGACGTGGCTCCTAACCGCCTCTATTAGAGGATGCGCCCTCGTCCCAAGCGAAGGGCAGTCCCTGCCTCCCTGCTTCCAATACCGCTCCAAAATTCCTCCCCTGCCTACTGCGACTCTTTCCCTGCTGCCTCTTCCCCCGAGCATGCGCGGCTCCGCTCTTTTCCCGTTGACACCCAAAGCCTTGCAGCTCATGCAACAAGAAGACGGTGTTTGCCTTTATCCCGGTGCCACGGCTATTGCTCGCTTTCCCCGTGGGGCTGGGGGCTTCGAAGCTTGCGGGGGGAGAGCCTGGTGTCACCTTCCTGCAGCCGCAAGGGCCGTTCCCTGGCGGGTCGGCGGGTTCCCTGCTGGGTCTGCAGCTTTGCTCCCCAGGTCCACTTGCTTCCCCCCGTGGTTGCGTTGCTGTGGCCGCTCTGGTAGGTAGCTTTGGCCTCGGGGACGTCACGGCAAGCGGAGGGCACCTCTGTGGGAGGCTCGAGAAGGAGGCGCCCAGGGACGTGTGAGCGTGGCCGGGATGGGTGCAGGTCATGGCCCGGCTCCTGGGTGAGCTGTGAAGTTCAGCATCGTCAGCCCTTGAGGTCCGCGGCCTGAACCCCGAGCCGGGAGCACAAGGGACATTAAGCCACAGAGATGCTCTGATCTTCTTCTCCCACCCCCCCCCACCCCCCCGCAGAACCGAGGGCGGGATAACGAAAGGCGCCACGGTGGGAGTGCTGCTGGATTTGACCAGGAGGACCTTGACGTTCTCCATCAACGAGGACCAGCAAGGGCCTGTCGCCTTCGAGAACCTGGAGGGCCTCTTCTTCCCCGCGGTCAGCCTCAACAGGAACGTGCAGGTACGTGCTTTGGCCGCGCTCTGGAGCGCCGCGGCAGCGCACCCTGCGGCTGAGCTTGCCGGCAGGCTCCCTCTAACGCCGCTCTCGCTGCAGCGTGCGGACTTTCTGGAGTGGGGAGGGCTCTCGTGCAAGAGGGGTGGCTTGGAAAGAGCTAAACTTACACCCTAAACGGCCTGCCAGTCTTTAAAATCGGGACAGGCCTTCCTGCAGATGCGGCTGCCGCATCCGGCTCCCCGCTCCAGGTTTCTCCGTCGAGGCTGCTGAAGCACCCGGCGTTCTCCAGCCCGCCCCGGTCGATGGGGTTTGACGACTCCGTTTCGTCATACTACCCCACAAGAGCCTCACCAGCTCTTACAGCTCTCCCGGGACCCAGATAGGAGCATTACCAGGGAGAAGGGCACCTTTTAAAGCCTGTTTTCCCCTGGGGAATTTCAAACCCTTCTTCTCTCCCTCTCTCCCAAGCTCTCAGCTCTCCTGAACATCACCAAGCGGTGGCTCCCTGGGCCTAGCCGGTATTTTCATCTTTTCGTTTTTCTTCTCACTAATCTCATCCCTGCTATCCTCTCCCCCAACAAGTCCCCCGCGTTCACCGAGCCTGGCTTTGGCACATCCACTCCTCCACCGCTTGCACCTCCGGCGCTGCACAAGTGCCCAGGCGCATCCTAGGGCACGTCGCGCGTAAGAGATGACCCCAGGGCGTCGAGTGTTTTGGCGCGGTCTTCCGCAGTGGATCTCGAAGGCATCACCTCTGTGCAAGGGCAGAGGCACCGCGTGGCCTCTGGAAATTAGGGATCCGTGCGTTGGGGCATGCTCTGCTGTGCTATCCGTGGGGATGCAGGGCGTGCTGTGCTCCGGTACCAAGGCAGTGACAGTTTTCCAGCAGCACTGGAGCTGGAAAGACTGGAAAGGCTCCTAGCAGACCAGGAGCAGAGGTTGGTCGGTACCATCCCAAACCCCAGGAGCATCCCTGCCGGAGCGTCCCGGCGTTTAATTAGGAAACGTTTAAAGAAGCGCATCTTGTCTGGCCTGTTTTCAGCGGTTGCTGTATTAGTTTGTATTAGGCTGTTGGGTTTGTCTGCAGCCGGCTGGGAATGTTCGGGGCTTGGTACCCCTGGTACTTCACGCTGGAGCCGTGTAGGGGATCCTGCCAGCGCAAACAAGTCGTGAAGCAGCAAGATGGAGCCACCACCATGGTCCTGGTGATGGCGTTCCCACCTCCACACCCCCCTAGACCCCCCCCTGCAGTGGGCCAGGAGGAGCGGTGGGCAACGTCTCTGGCCGCATCCCGCCTCTCCCCGGGGTGCTGCTCCTGCCCTCCCTGGGGACAACGTGCCGGCTGCCGTGCCGCGGGCTATCCCGCCGGGCACGGAGGGATGCAGGTGAGCCTCATATCTCTCATTGCAGGTGACGCTGCACACCGGTCTGCCGGTCCCCGAATTCTACGCTTCGCGCTCGGCCATGCCGTGAGGATGCTCCCGGAGCCGGCTGCCTCTTCTCCGGACGAGAGGAGCCAGCCCGTTCCCTCCTGCGGGACGAGGCCGGCTGCCGAGCCGCCGGGTCCCTGCTCGGCCGCCGGCCGGAGACGGGGAGGCGAAGCGGGAAGGAAGAACCTGGCTTTTGGCCGTCTCTGGTCTCCACCCTCCCGCGCTGTCCTGTGTGTGTGCGCGCTTCGCTGTTTAGCTCTTTTTGGCTGATGAAGTACCTAGGTAGCCTGAGATGTTCCTCTGTGTCCGCTTTTAGGGTTGGTTTTATTGACTTTGAGTTGGGGTTTGGGGGAGGGGGCGGTTTTGTCTCGTTCGGCAGAGTGCTTTTCCCCTCCCGCGCTGCGCCGGTGGGGGGTGGCCGGAGGGACCGAGGAGGGATCCCCGCCACGGGAAAGCTGTCGCCCACGCCAGCCCCATTACTTTGCAGGATATTTCTTTCCCCCGTGGCCTTTCTTGCAGAGTGCCCTCGGTCATGCGTAGAGGTGGGTCCTGGATTACCAGTCAGTCTCCGTGTCCTTACCAAAACACCCAGCCCTGGCCCTCGTCCCCCCGAGGCGTTTCTGTGGGGTGCAGCGGTGGGGCAGAGGGGCGGCTGCCCTGTCCCCGGGTGCTCCGGGCTCCCGGTGCTCCCCTCCCCGGCTCCCCACAGCCCGGCGCCGGCACGCGTGCCACAGCCATACACCGGAGAGCCCTCGCCCGGCTCTTTGGAGATTAGCGTTTATTTTTTTATAGTTGCCGTATAAAGCCTAGCCTTAAATACTAACTGATAGTGTCCTTCCGTTCACCGGAGAATTCATTCTGCAGTGAGGGTCTGACGGGGAGCCCGGGGATGGAGGTGGAGATGGGGATGGGGACGGAGATGGGGATGGGGACGGAGATGGGGATGGAGATGGGGCTGGG
>JAVJGG010000040.1:19625697-19637128 GCA_035590195.1 Aviceda cuculoides
CCCCTTTCTTGAAGCGCTGCTGAATAATTCAGCCGGGAGTAGGCATCTTGGGTCACCTTGCGCAGCCGGCTGCGTGCCGGAGCCGGCTTCCTAAGATGGAGGTTGCGCAGGATGCGTGCGGGATCGCCTCGCTGCCGGCAGCTCGCCGTCGTTGACTGACTGCAGGTAGGCGAAGAGCGTTGCCCTTCTTTGTTGATTTCTGATGCTTTTTTTGCTGGAAAGCGTGAAATCCCCTCCCTGGGCTGTGCAGGGGTGGCTGGGCCATGCCAGGCTGGAGCTCCCACCATCCCTTGCCATGGGGACACGCGAGGCTGCCCTTGCCGAAAACTCCCTTGGGCTGTAGGGCAGGTCTGACCCCAGGCAGGGACCATGGACCCGACGATGCTCTTCTCCTCTGGGGATCGTATTTTTCTTGCTGGTTTTATGGGCTCCCCAGTACCTCCTCCCTCAGCCCATCCAGGCTCATCTGGGGTAAGTTTTTGGGGCCGCCCGCTGGTACGGCACCGAGAGGGGGTGACCCCGATGCTCCGGCAGCGTGGGTGCTCGGGGACACGTTGGGAGGTGGCGTTTAGCTCTCCGTGCTGTCTAACTGGGGGAACTGGTTCTGGCGGTGTGGAATGAAAGTCTGGAGAGGTCTCTGGGGGCAGGAGGTGGCTGACCCTGAAGATAAGAGACTCAAAAACGCCTGGAAAGCTCCAGGGCTCGGCGTCACCTTTGCCGCAGGCTCGGCTGCGGGTTTTGGGGGTGCGGGGGGGTGCGGGCAGGGCTCTCCGCTATCGATCCCCGCGGGTGGGGAAATGGGGTTGCCGGCGTGAGAATGAAAACTAGTTTGCTGCCTCCCTTCTGCTTACGGGCACCTGAGTTTTCGGGTGCCGACTCCTCCTCTGCGCCCTGGGTTGAACGCAACCGCGTCTGCGCCCTCGCTCCTCCCCGCAGCGCTTGGGTGCTTTGCTAAAGCAGCATCTGGGGTGGGAGTAGGGGGGGGGGGGAAACCAGGGGACACCGAGGGTGCAAGGCTCAGGTACAGGGATGGGGAGGGATTGTGTCCGCTCCGGAGGTCTGGCGATGCTGCCGTCCTTGCGGGAGGAAGGACGGCCAGGCTGGGCTGTTTCTGTGTCAGGGCAGCTCTGCTCCTTCTGGGATGTCCGTGACGCAGGCGGCAGGAACCCTGCGATGCCCAGAGGGAAGAAAGGAGGTGACTGCTCCGTCAGCGGAGCCAGACGGCGAGGGGGTTCGGATAGGACCCCGCTTCGGGAAATCTGGCTGAGAAAACCTGCAGCAGCACGGGCAAAGGAAAATTCACACGGAGACCTGGCTGGCGCGTGGGCGAGGGTCTGAGGCTGGCCGAGCGTTCCGGGGGTCCCCCCATCGTGTGTGTCCCCCCCCCCGGGTGGTGGCGTGTCCCCCGCGGTGGCCGTGCACGCCGAGGCTGTGTCGTGGCAGCGGGTTCCGCTTCTGCCCCCGAGCTGGCGGGGAGCCCCGCGGCCAGGCTGGGTAAATGGATGCCGGCCGAATCCTTCGTTTCGGACGGGAAATTTCCCTCCCCAAACAGTTCCTGGGGCTGCAGTGCTCTGGTTAGTGATGGGGTGAGACTGAGGAAAAATTGTTGGCTTGGAGGGGAGGACGAAGCCCTTGGGCGAGCGGTGGAGAAACCACCTGGGCTTTGTTTGCTGGTGCAGGACACCAGATATGTTTCGGCTGTCTCCGTGCTGGGGTCATTTCTGCTCCGGGACTGGGTTTGCTGCCACCCTAGCAGTGTCCCCCATCAAACACTTCTCTGCCTTCGGACGGGGTTTGAGCTGAAGTACCTAAAGGAGAGCGGTGCAGTGAGTGCCAGGGGACTGGGACACGTGTCCCCCCCCCGAGGCGCGGGGCACCGCGCGGCTTTGTGCCGGGGATGTGGAGGAAAGCGGAGATGCCGCGCGCTGGCATCAACAGGGCTGACGGCACGTTGGGGCTCCCTGCACCCCGGCCAGCACAAAAAGCAGCGTATTTGGCGCGGTGGCGTGTTTAATGTTCGTGGAGGGGGGGTGTACGCGGTGGCCGGCTGGCCCGAAGTGTTTGGGGGCGAGGGGGAGGCAGCGGTTGGCATCTGTGTCAGAGGCAGAGCCCCGTTGCTTTGCTCCCTGCTGCCGGTGAGCTTTTACTGCCGGGATTGTTGTTTATCTCCTCGCTCAGGCAGATAAAGCATCACCTGCAACACCTGGGAACCGTCGGAGCTCAAGGGAATGATTTTCCCCCTGCAGCACCTCAGCTGCTCCAGCTGAGCCAAATAGGCAGCTGGTGGAGCCAGTGCGAGGTGGCGGGTAGGGACGTGCAACCTGGGGCTGCCCCAGCCACCCCGGGCCGTCCTCACCCGCAGGGTTTGGCTCTGCAGGGCTTATTTTTCCCCTCGCTTTTTCTGCCGTGCGACTTCTGCCTTCACCCGGTGGGGTGGAAGAGGCTGGAGGGGTTGGTAGAGCACCAGACTCGCTTCATGCGACCAAAAACTGCGGCAAACGGCCTCGCGGGCTGCCCCTGAACCAGCCCTTGAGGTTTTTGGTTTTTTGGTTTTTTTTTTGCCTTTGCATGCCGTGCTGCCGTCGATGCTCACTGGCCCCGTCTCTCCCCGCAGGTGAGCGTGGCAGGCTATGGGATGGATGAAGCTGAGCAGGACCAGTATGAAGCTCGCCTCAAGGAGCTCTTCGACAGCTTCGACAGCACGGGCACGGGGTCCCTGGGGCAGGAGGAGCTCACCGACCTCTGCCACGTGCTGCACCTGGAGGAGGTGGCCCCCGCGCTGCAGCAGACCCTTCTCCAAGGCAACCTCCTAGGCAGGGTAAGGTTGGGGCGATGGGGGGGGGGATCCGGGGCTTTGGGAGCAAGGCAGCACCAGGCACTGCTCCTGCGCAGGTGGGAAGGTGATGGGAAGGAGCTGAATGTCTGGCGTTTGTGAATATCCAACATCCCCGAGGCTCTGGGGCTGCAGGACTTGCAGTGTCTGGTGTTCTGTTGAGCTGGGTGGGCGCAGGGCGGCTTCCGAGGGGGGGGGATGAGCGATAACTGGGCAGAGAAACTGCTCGCTGGTGTGTCTTCCCTGACTGGAGGCAGTCTGAAACTCTCAGAAACCGCCGCTTTACGCTTAGCCTCGTGTGCTGGCGTGGCACTGATGCGGGGCGTGTTTTCCCCTCGTCCGAGGCTAGACCAAGCGCCGGGTCCCTGCACCCACGCTGGTGCTCGGCCGAGCGCGCGCTGGCTCGGACAGCAGACGTGCCCCCCAGCCCCGGTTAAGTGCTGCTTCTGGCCTGGGTCATCTCCCCAAACCAGCTCAGCGGGCGCTCGGGATGCGATGGGGACCTAAAGCCAGGGCTCGAGCCCGTGATTTACGTTGACTTAAGCTGTAGTTAAACTGGCGGGGCCGCATGCAGTCGTGCACGTTTCTCCGAAGCGGGGAATATTGTCCAACGCCAGCAGTCGCCGGCTGAGCCGCCTTTGTCCGCGTTACCTGGTGGTGGTGTCCGCGCGCAGCTGCGGTTATCACAGACCCCCCCCGGGATATGGTTTGGGGGACAAATGGCTCCTTCCTTCTGCGGGGCTGCAGCAGGAGGGAAGCTGTGGCCGGTGAGCACACCGTGTTTTTTCCAAAGCGATTTTTCAGTTGTGGTTGTACCTTTATAGAGTTAAATGGCAGGGTGTTGAGCAGAAGCTGCTCGCCCTTGGGGGGACCTCTGTGTTCAGCATGGATGTCCTTGTGCTCCTGCATGACCTCCTTCCCAGCACGCTGTGCTCGGAGTGCGTTGGATGCTTCCCTCAATATCGCCCTGAAATCCCATCACTGCTTATTAAAATCAGAAAACGCAGAGCAGGGCAGCCAGGGCTCTCGATAGACATGAGCTAAGCAGCCCCGCCGACTCCAATTTCCTATCGAGCTGCAGCTTTCACAAAACAAAATAATTCCTTTAACGAACAAAGCCTCCTCTTCCTCGCCTGCCCTGGGGCTTGACAGCAAGTGGTGTTGGAGCACGGATGGATCCAGACGGAGGTTTCTGACCTTTGGAGTCGCAGCGTGGCATTTGCTCGAGCACCGGAGACTTTCCCTGCTGCTCCGCCGGCTTGAGCTTCCGCCGCTCGGATGCTGTTACCTGGCTTTGCTGGTGGTAGGATGGTGGGAGAGAGGGAAAGGAAGAACAGCACTGAAGATGTGGTTGTTCCAGCTGCTCAGGGCTAAAGCAACAGTGCTCACCCCCGTGGGTGGAAAGCAGAGTTAAATGCAGCGAACGCTCAGCCCAACGGCACCAAAAAGCCCCACGCTAAAGCGTCCCGAGCGCTGGGTCACGCTCGCCCCGTCCCGGGCCGGAGCTCCATCCCTGCAAGCTCTCCCTGGGCACGAGGCATTCCAAGGAGCAGTTTTATTTATTATTTCCCTTCTTTGTCTTTGGGGACGGTTCTCGCTCGCGACCTGCCACTCGAACGTCGGAATGATCTTGGCCTCCCGCGTTTCCTCCCCTCTCCCCAGTGTTCGCGCTCGTTAGCAGCAGCGACGGCCCGCGTCGAAGCGCGAGCCTGATTTAACAGCTATCGAATCCTCTGGGATTCCCTAGGGAGCTCGTCGGGAGAACGGCGGCAAACGTGTTGCTCCCCGAGCGCAGGCTTCTCGCACCTGCCCTGCCGGCTCCTCGCCGCAGATGGTCCCTCTTGGCGGTGGGAGCAGCCTTTGTTTGCGCTTCCAGAGACGGGGTTTTATGGGAGGGCACTGGTGGGGGGCGGGGAGACACGGACACACGACGGTTTTTGTCTGCCGAGGGGCAACTCGGCGGGGCCACGTGCTTGCTTTTGTGCCGGGGGCTCTGCGCTGGGGATGAATGCGCCGCGATGGTTGGACCGGGAGCCGAGCTGGCATCCCGGCTCCGCGCCACGCTTTGGGAATTAACGGGTTCGTGCTATCTGCGGGGGCCGGCGAGGGTGTGTAAATCCTGCCCCGGCTGGCGGCAGAGCCAAACCATCCCAGAACCGCTTTCCTCGCGCGGCTGCCTGCGGAGGCGACGCTCGCAGCGATTCCCGGGATTCCTCGGGGAAGGCTGTTTCCTCGGGCCCCTCGCGCTTGACCGCGGGACCGAGAGGACGCGCGCCCGAGTGCCCTTCTCGTCTCGGCCTCCGAGAGACGGTGCCTGTTAATTAGCAGCTAACGGGGGGTGGTGTCTCGGGTACCGCCGTTTATATGATTTTTTTGAAACTCCCTCGGAGCCCGCCTGCGCCGCCGCTGCCCTTAACGCGCGGTGGCTTTTTTGCGTTAAGGGCAGGAGACTTGGCTGCAAGATTGACCTGTTCCTACGCCTTCCCCGCCCCGCGTTTCCCTCTGCAGCCTTCTGGCTGCCGCGGCTGGTGGGAGTTTACAAGCAAGGACAGGGCTTTGAGGAAAGGATTCTGCTTGAAGATGAAGGAGAGGGAACTGGAAGGAGCTACCGATGCTGGTTTGCCCCCGAGAGACCGGGGCTGCAGACTGCTGCTTCGCGTCGCAGGCACAAATAGCGAGAAGCAGCAGGTAGCTCGGCACACGCGCGCTCTCTTTCGAGTGCTAATAAGTCACGGCTTCAGAGGAAACTCGCTTTAAAGCAGGTGTCGAGATTTCTCAAAGGTGCCGGGGTTGCTCAGCAGCCGGCAGCTTGCTTGGTCCCCGATTACCGTGGGGAAGCTGGGCTGGGTTTCCCCTGCCCGCGTCGGCGTATTAGTCTTGTTTGCCTCCGATTTATGCGTTCTGGGAAAATCCTGCTCGCCGGGGACTTAACGTGTCCCCGGCACTGTGCAGAGCCGTGGTCTCGCTGGGGGGTTTGCAGGGACAGGGGGCCTGCCCCTGGCCCACACCTCTGGGTGGGCACAAACGCAGACCGTGCCGTTGCCTCCCAGCCCCTGCTGGTTTCGGGCTGGTTCGGGTCAGCCCTCGAGTTGCTGTTTGAGACACCCCCCCCCCTCGAGCAGATGCACGAGCTGGCAGTTCCAAAATCCCTCAAATTCGGTCGAGCGTATTCAGCAGAGCGTTAAACTTTAAATAGCCTGACACTGTTTTGCTGCCGTACACTTTCTGCCTCGCATTTGTAAAGCTTTTGGGTTGGCTTGAGTGTCCGAGGCTGTTTTCCAGAAGCGGACGGTGCTTTGTGCAACGCTGCTGCAGTCCCTGCTCTCCCCCCCGCCCCCAGAGCTATCCGGGCCAGTCCTTTTGCTGGAAATGTTCTTTAAGCAAAAAACCCACAGGCTATTGCTGCAGACTTGTGCCTGCCCACCTGGGCTGTCGCAGCCCTGGAGGTGCTCCTTGCGCTCATGGGATGCCCACAGCCTCCCTGGCACGGGCTTTCCAGGCAGGATTGTGTCCCTGCGTGACAGCACGTGGATGCTGGAGGTGTGCAGGTACCGAGGACGCCCGCGTGGGGGGGTTCGTGATGGGGGCAGTGCCTGCACCGTACGTCCCGGGGATGCACGTCCCCGCGTGCCCGTTGGCATTTCGGTTGGATGGGGACGTAGAGCGAGGACTTTGCTGGGGAGCGGTGGCAAAGGATGGCTGCTTTTAAAATACGACGTATCGTAGCGTTTGTGGCTTTGCTGTCCCGCAGGCTGCCTTGCCTGGCTTGTACTTGAGCACAGCTTAATTTTAGCAGTTGCATTTTTCCAACTCTTTTAAGTGCTCTGGGTACAGACGTGCGGCACGCAAGGCCAAATGCGCACCACAAACAGGTACCGGTTTTCCCAGTTATAGGATGGGCCAGAGGTTTTCCTGAAGAAAAATATTCCCCCTCCACCACCACCAGCTTGGGCTACATGTAGGGATTTGGGTGCTGCCGCTCGGAAGGCGCTGCGGGACCCCTCTGAGCCTGCGCAAGCGCCCGCTGCCGATTTGCACTTGAAATTTTCCTTTCTGGGAGGATGGCCGCCTCCTGCCCCGCCGCCTGATCTTCCGTGGGCTCCTTTGGGCCTCATGGTCGTGGTTAAAATTGCTCCGCGGCCTGGACGCCGGAGCCATCTGTCCCGCACGCAGCTGCGGCAGCGAGGGCTCAGGTCTCGTCTTCCTTGCTCCCCTTCGTTAGCGCTTCTTGGCAAAGACTCGTTAGGCAGAGCAGGTTGTGTGTCGGTGGTGCTCTCCGCGCCTGCCCAAGTGGTTTTACTCTGCCGCCTTCTTTGGCGTGTTTGCGTGGGTGATGCCAAGTGATTTTTGTTTTATTTTATTTTCTCGCCGCCGTGAGGTCCCATCCGAACCCAGCCCCAGCACCCGTCCGAGGGACCGGCTCTGTCTGTCCCTGCGGCTGTTGTCGCCGTTCCCTTCCTGAGAAGATCCCATGGGGAGGGGACCTGTTATTCGAACACCCTCATCTTTTATTCATCCTCATTTAGTCTAAATGTCAAGTTTTTTTTAATCAGGCAAATTCTCCTATCGCTGTAAACTGTCCTTTTGAAGTACACCGGCGTTTGGAAACGAATGGCAGCAATTAGTATTCGGATGAAGGCACCCCTGACAAGTTTCTTTGCCGAACATATTTCTAACTGCTTAATTACTCGGGGAGCCTGTGTTTAAAACACCTGAGCTGCGGTGTGAGGTGCTCCCCTGCACGGGGGGGGCCCCGTGGCTGAGCCCCCAGCTCCGCTGTCGTCCCCTGCCTGCTGGGGAGCACGTTGCTCTTTTTTGGGGGGCTGGCTCGACCGCGAGAACAAGCTGGCGAACTTCAGACCTGGACTTTGCTGCTTCTGCCTCCCCCAGCGGCATTAAAATCCGCCCCCCCCCCCCCGGCTGCAGCTCCTGCCCTTCGTGCCGGATTCACGGCAACCGACTCTGCCAGCCGGAGCAACCTCGGTGGGTTCTTTAAATACAAAGTCTCTTGTTCAATGCTAAAAATTCTCCGAAGATTTATTTAGCCAAAAGAAATCGTAGCAGGCAGCTCTGCCTCGCCGCTGACCCATGTCAAATAGCTTCCCCAGCTGTCCCTGGGTTTCCGTCCCCCGCGGCTGGAATTGCCGACATTCCCCAGCGCGGCTGGGAAGGATGCTGTAGCCCCTTTGCAACTGTTTGTGGCGGCGAGGCAGGAAACTTTCCAGGAAGATGCAGATGGAAAAGCGGGGGGGGGGAACCCTCCTTGGCATCTCTCCTTGTTTTTCCTGTAGCCGCGCTCCAGACCTGGTACTTCCAGTCCAGCCCTCGCGGAGCTGCAGCAGGCAGGAGCCAGGGCAGGGCTGCCCTGGGAAGGGTGCGACTTTCGGCTCCCTGCTTTGGAAAGGGTTTTCTGAAGCTTGGTTAGGGCAGTGGAGCATTTCCAGAAGCGAGTATCTCGTCACTGGTCAGGACTGGTATCTCGCTGTAGGAGCCACTGGCACTGGCCACGTCATCTCAAGCGACGGAGGTGCTCCCTGGTCCTCCGGACGTGTTGTTTCGGCTTCTCGCTTGATGGAAAACCCCAACCAATGCATTAAAGCGGTGGCTTTGAGTCATTCTGTGAGAGCAATCGTTTTTTCCAAGTGCCCAAAGGTACTTGCTGTGTCTTCGTGTCGCTTGCTGCCACTTCTCCAGGCCCCAAGACCGAGCAAGCGGAGATTCGTCCGTGCCCCTCGCCGAGGCTGTCGGCGGACGCGGGCTCCTGTTCCAGCGTGGTGGTCCGAGCGATTTGCCTTGCTGCCCGTCTTCCCCCTGGATTGTTGGCCTGATATTTAGTTATCGGCACCGGTTGATTTCCTCCCCTCTTCCTTTTTTCCCACAGGTCCACTTTGATCAGTTTAAAGAAGCACTTATCCTCATCTTATCCAGAACCTTGTCAAATGAAGAACACTTCCAAGAACCAGGTAAATACTGAAATTATCTAAACCAGTACATTTTCTTCGGCAAAGCAGAGGTGGGTAGCTCTCGCAGAGGGACTGAAAAGAGAAAGTGCTTTTTAGGTGCTGAGATTGGGCATCCAAGCAGAAAACCCCCACCTAGGGAGGGGGATCTGTCTGGGGGGACAGCGGTGCCTTCCCGAAAACCCGTGCTGGCTTTGGATGCTACTCTGGTTTTTGTGGAAGTCGTAAGGGGAAGCTCTCCGCAAGAGAAGCAGAAATACCCCCTCCTGTCTAGCACTGATTTTAATTTTTTTTTAATTTTTTTTTAAGTCCGTTCTGTTTCCTTGTGTCTGAGATGAGCGGGGTGAGCTCGGTCCTGTAGGAAGCTACTTGGAGGTGTCTGTATTTCTCCCGGAGGACAGTCAGTCTGTCCCAAAGATGTTGCTGAGCAAGACGAGAACCTCTCGCAAACCAGGCTGGGGCTGGTCGGAGAAACCAGCGGGTGCTGCGAGTCCTCACCCTCCCGGTTTTTCCTTGCTTTGTTTCAGCGTGCCTCAAAAATGTGGCTTTTTAGACCCTCAGCAGGGAATAGGGTCACAGCTTCGGTGTGGCCCCCTGCCTCTCCCCGTACACAAGGGGCTGGTGGTGCTGGGAGCACTGGGGAGGTGTGGGGCCAGGGTGAGGGCTGAGCCCCGGCAGCTCCAGCTGGAGCCGGGGGGGGGGGCCGAGGTCTGCCTGGTGTCACACCTGTATGTAAATCCCTAATCCTGCCTTCGGAGCAGCCGGGACGTGAAATCCTCGAAGGAAAAAACAGCTTAGCAAGGAGGGGAGAGAGAAACTCCAGGTTTCCTCTCCTGGAGCATCAACCTCAGCTGGAGCATCCCGCGCTCGAGAGCGCAGTAAAATTACAAATTTCCCCCTTAAACAGACTACAAAAGCCGCAGGGCCCAAGAGATGCCATTGATGGATTATTTTTATTTTCCACCCCTCATTTCCAAAGCTCTTAATGCTTAGAGGGAGGTGGGTGATGACAGCCCTTGCACCCGGCATCCCTCGACGTGGTTTCCTGACGCAGGTCGGTGGGTACTCGGGAGCGAGGGGGGAGGGGGGGCTCGGATCTGCTGCGATCCCTTCCAGTCCCTCGGAAAGGAGCTGGCACGGAATGGGAGGCAGCCCCGGCACCCCAGCGAACCAGAACTAATCCGGCGCTCTGCGTTTGTTGGGGGAATCCTATGGCTGAGAAGCTCCGGTTTGATTTAAATACAAATAAATCTTCTAGAAAGGGCTAAATTGGGGGTTATCGCAGGGGAAAATTCCAAATGCAGCCGGGGAGAGGCTGCGCTGGAGTCGGAGAGCCCTCCTTGGGGACACGTTTGTCAGCTGGGTTTTGCAAGGCAGGTAATCAAAGGGCATGCGGTGCAGGTAGGCTGCCTGCGCCAGGCGGGCCTGGGAGACATTTATTTTTAATGCGTTTTGACAGGTCGGTTAACGCCAAAGTCTTTGCTTCTTTTAATTTAGATCAAACTTGAGATTGGGAGAACAAGCTGCTTTGCGCCGTTGGTGTCAAACCGTCGGTGACTGTGGAAACGCTGGTGTTACAGCCTGCCCCGGGCTTGGGAAAAATTGAGTTAAGAGCTCCAAATCGTATCATTTAAATGAAAATTTAATTTGGGGGCGGGGCGGGGGGGGAAAGGCATGGATTTTTAAGGCTGTTTGCTGCATCCGCAGAGTTTGTTCCGCAAGGAAGCGGCTGTGTGCCTTGATGTTGTAGTTTTACCCAAGGACTTGGACACCTGATATATCTATATATATAGATTTTTTTTTTTTTTCCTTGGCACAGAAGCTAAATTCCCTCTCCGAAGGGAAGACTGGGCACTTTGCCTGGGAAGCAGCCCTGAAAACTAAGGCAGGCAGGGTTCCCAGCGCTGCCGCCATCAGCTCTGTCCCCTCAAGGACACTGGTGTGGGGACACAGACCCAGCCGCAAACCAGCGCATCGGCCGGCCGGGCAGATCCCAGCTCTGCTGGGAAGTGACGTGGTTGGGTAGAGGAATGGGGGAGACTCTGGGAAAAGCCGAAAAAGCCCTGAATGCCTCTTAAAGTAGGGTTTATCTTAGCTCCTGCAAGCAGGAGCGTGACTTGCCGGGGGGGGACCCGTCACCCCCAGCAGCACCTCGGAGCCGCCTGACGAAGGTGGTGCCTGCGGATATATTGCAGCCTGAATTTACCGGGGTTTGGTGCTCTGCAGAGATGCTGCTGCAGGGTCGGGGGCTGAGCCTGGGGCTGCTGGGAGCCCAGTGGGACCCGGGCTGGGTGCTGCTGCCGCCGGTGTGCTTTGTCCATGGGTCACTGGAGCAGCGAGGGGGGGGCTGGGGATGATAAAATAGATAGGGGGTGGGGGGGGAGAAAAAAAATCAGTTATGTGGGTGATTTGGGGGCGGGGAATAATCAGGCTTTTTTTTTCTTCCCCATTATGGCAAATAAGAAGTCAGCTCTGTGCGTTGGAAGCCTGGATAGGGAGGGATTACCGGGGTGGAGTGCGGGATTACGGGAACACCCAGGACAAATTAAAGAGCAGCTTGATGCCATCCTCCCTGCGGTCACGAGGGGCTGTTGGGGTTTTGGGGGGTTTGGTTTTTGGTTTGGTTGTGGTTTTTTGT
>JAVJGG010000040.1:19660606-19687834 GCA_035590195.1 Aviceda cuculoides
ACTTCTCCAACGTGGGAGCAGCTTCTCACACAAGCCACCCCTGTAACCCCCCCCCCCCCCCCAGTTCCAAAACCTTGCCACACAAAGCCAATACAGTGACTGAGGTGAATGTAGCGCAGAAATGATTCCGGATGCTCAATGCAAGGGTATTAACTGTACAGTGCTGCTACCTGTTTTATTCCCTAACACTGGGCTGCTATCCAGGTTTTTGGGGGGTTGTTTTTTTTTTTTTTCCTTCTGGCCTTTCTCAAGCAGATATTTATATTGATTTTTAGCTCACCCAGAGGCTAGAATAGTGTTAAAGCATAACCAGATGTGATTAGCTTGAGCTCTGTTCAGGATCCCTGTGCCTTTACAAATCCCTGCTTTGTCCTTTTAAAGTGTTTGGCTTTTCGGAGTTGTTCTTTTCTGAAGAAGTTACTGGCCGGTAAATGCGTTTAGCCAAGGTTGAGTGTCAAAAGAAACTGAAACTCTCCTGGGGTGACAGGGAGAGATAGGGGTAAGGACATCTGCCCCCACAAATCTGATCACAAGTATAGAAGGGCATATATTGTACAGGAAAGCTTTTCTGAGGACTTTTCATGAGTTATGCTTTTCCAAGGCAATTAGGTTTTTAGTTTTGAGGTTTCAACAAATTGCCTCAAATTTAACTTTGGCTCTTGGAAACACCTGTCAAATAGTACTTCATCTAAAACTCAGTGAAAAAGTAATTTTTCAACTTTTTTTTATTCAGCCTAAAAAGCCATTTGAATCTCTTTGAGTTAGCCCAGAGTTTAGTAATATATTATGTTAACCATGTTTAGGAAAAAAATGGAAAGTGATTATAACAGAAGAGCATCTCATGCAGAAACTCAGTTTTCTGTCGACACACAAACACTTGTGAATAAATATGAAGAAAAGATCCAAAATCTGGAAGGACGTTACCAGCGAGAGTTGCATGAACTTGCTGAACAGCAAAGGGAGGAGAAATCTCAGTGGGAGTTTGAAAAGGATGAAATTGCTCAGGAGGTTGCCGAAGCTCATGAGCGACTGAAGGCAAGTCTGGCAAATGAAAAGGCCGTTTCTTCTGCCCTGACCCAGGAGAAAGATCTCCTGGAGAAAAACTTCAAGGAAGAAGTGAACAAGCTCGTGTGCGAGAGGGAGCAGCTTCAGAAGGAGCTGCGAGACCTGAGGAATGCTGCGGAGAAGCAAGAGAAAAAGCTGAACGATAAAATAACACAACTCCAAAATGACCACGAAAAAGAGCTCAAGAACAAAGACGAGCGTATATCCGTGGTGGAGGAAAACGGGGAGCTGGTTAGGCAAAAGCTGGAGAGACTTGACAGTGAATATAAGCAAGAGAAAGAAGACCTCAATTCCAAACTTCTGGCTCTGGAGAGTTTAAACAAAGACATTTGTGTTAGAGCAGAAACGGAAATGGCCGAGATGAGTTTGGAAATCTCAAACCTTCAAGGGAAAATACAGAAATTGCAGTGGGAGACCCATAGTTTTTCCGCACTACAAAATCATTATAGGGTCCTGGAAAACGAGTATGCCAAAGCAAAGAGCAAAATCGCGTCTTTCTGCGGGATGGCGCCTCCGGGAGATGATGCGGCTGTCCTCTTAAATCTGCAGAAAGTGCACGAGCAAGCCGTGAAGGAAAACGTCAGAATGGCCGCTGAGATCGTCAGGCTGCAGCACAGGTTGCAGGCCGCGGAGCGGGACCCCCCGCGACCCCCCAGCCCTGGCTGCTCCGACTCCGGCTCGGAACGGTCTCAGCTGCCAGATGAAACGGATCCCGTTCTGGAAGGGTTGCCCTGGGATTGTAAAGATGCGGACAAGGGAACGGATTCAAATGCGCCTCCGCTTTTGGAGGCTGATAGTACAGACCTGGAAGAACTGACTGAGACCGATTCGGATTTGGAGAAATCACGTGTGAAAGCCAGAGCAGGTGGCCGCGCGCTCGAGGTGCAGGTGTGTTGGACGCAAGGAGGCAAAGCAGCGCTGGAAGCTGATGGGAATCGGGATGGTGACAAGAATCAAGAGCTGCTTTCTTGGGTGCCTCTGCTGCAAAAAAGGAGAGATCTCGGGAAAACTCTTGAGAGAGTTCCCAGACCAAAAATGCTACACAACGATGTTAAACAGCAGAAGGTTTGTCTGCTAAATCACAGGGTAACTCCCCAAAGTAAAGGGTTCGTTTCCGATGCTTTGAAGCTGCAGGTTGAGCTTGAGAAGGCTGAAGAGCTGCGTGAAGCCTCTCTGCAGCTTGATCATGCTCCTGGGTCAGCAAATGGTGACCTGAAAAGTGTAATAGCTCAGCTCTGGAAAAGGGTCAAAGAGTTGGAAGACAGATCAATGGCACAGGCTGAACTTCTGTCACTACAAGAAGAAATTCAGGTAGAAAACGAGGATCTGAAATGCGAAATGATCAAGTTAGTTGAAAAAAATAAAGCGCTAGAAGACAACCTGCAGAAGCTGAGAAGCCTTCATTGCAAACTAGAAGGAGGTAACCTGGCGAGTATTAAGCTCAGAGAGGAAAACACCCAGCTCCTCCAAAAAGTCCAAGAATGGGAAGATGTCCAAGAACAAGATGCACAAGGCGACGCAGACGCACACAGCGACAAGTCAAGACCCCGATGCCAGCTCGGGAAGCTGGAAGAACGCGCCACCGCGTTTCCAGGTCAGCAAGGCAAGCGCGCCCGAAGCGCCGGCACGGCGAGAGAAGTGTCGGCAGAAAAGAGGGAGCTGCAAGAGCCCAACAGAAAGCTGAGGGAGAAAGCTGCTGCTCTGGTTAACCCAAACGCCGTGCATTTCCACCAAGAGGGAGAGGAGAGGGCCGCGGTGAAGCACGGCTTACAAAGCACGTGCGCTGAGCTGCAGCAAAAAGTTGATCTTCTGAGGTAACGTACGCTTGCGAAACTTGGTGGGAAACGTGCCGGCCCCACAGTAATCAAACGTGCCGCTTAGAAACTAACCTAGCGTGTCCCGCTCGCCGCTTCGTAGCCGCCTGCCTGCCTGCCCTATGGTTGCTGCATTAACCACTGTAGTTTAACTTAATTAGAGAACAGTGCCTTGGACTCTAACGACTAGCAAGCAGGCGGCTTAACCGTGGATAACGACGGTCGAAATGAATGTTTGTGACTTAACTCTTCTCTGACCTAACACGAAGGGTAAAACAGGAGCAACCTGCCGGCTGTTCTGTCTGTGGATGTAGTCACCTCCGCAGGGCGTAGTCGATGGTACATCAGAAACCCCTGTATTTTAATGTCCAAAATACTATGGTAACACTTCCAGAATGCTTTTAGCTTTTACTAATACCCTTCTTCACTCTGGTTACTCCCTTCTAGTACTGAATGTTACTCGGAACGTTAAAAGTGCTTCCATCTCTCTCCACGTTTAAGTTAATACTAGAGAATTATGGTAACTTTTTTCTCGGCAGGAGCACTTAGCGTTAGGAATCCATCAGGCGTGTGAGACGGTAAATACTGTTATAACACAGACAATATAATACGTTTTACCTACTTGTTTTTAACTGCTGTGTTTCAGCAAGGATCTTTTGGGAGGCCATAAAGTGGCTGCAAGTGGCTTAATTATTGTTCAGCACCAGTTTCCCGCAGGAAATTGTTCTTTCAGTTATTACACCGTGGCTACGTTCTTTCTTTACAGTCGCCTCAGGACAGAAAAGGCACTTTCCAGTGCTGCTGTTCCCAGCATACTGGGCTCTAGAAACAGCTTGCTCTCCTTGCAATCTGCCTGTTGTGGTGTTAAGCTCTTTAAAGTTATGTTATTTGTAACTTAAGGACTGAAAGGTATAGTACAATATTAGTGTGAAACTTTTACTAGGTATCTTAAATTTTAATGAACTAGCTGTACAGAAACATGCACAAAAAGCCCCTTTTTCAGTGATGTGGGAAGCACCCTGACTAAATGAAATGTAAAATCCATAAACCATTCATATGGAAAATGAGTCAATTGTTGCTTTGTCTCGCAATATTGCAGGTAGCTTAGGCCTTTAGGAATTTTTCTCCTTGTGGGCCTAGATGGTATACAGAAAGAGTTTTCACTTGTCTCATCTCTCTGCCACAGATGTGAAGCCGAGAAGCTCAGAGAAGAAAATGCTGTTCTGAAAAATGAAGTGACTTTATTAAATGAGGAAGGTAGTGCTTCCAGCCTCAAACTGAGGGAGCTAAACGGATCCCGAGAAGAAATGTGGTAAGAATTCCATGGGGCACGTACCACGTATATGCCTTCAGGCTCTCGCTGCGGTGCAGACGTGATGCTCGCATCCCTTCTCTCCAAGCTCCTTTACCTGTTAGATATTCTGCAAAATTCGAAACAGGCTTATTTCGTGGTGCTGCTGGAAACCCAGCTGGCTGACGGTCTATTCCTCGTCCTTTCCACCTGCCCCAGCTTGTCCTGCCCGTTCCTAGAGCCAAAGCGGGGGCTTAACTGCAGGAGTTGGGCTGACCCAGTAACACACGCAAACCCAGGACCTACTGGTGAGCTGCCCTGATGCAGTTGTTCTTGCTTCAGCAGAGGCAGAGCTTGTTGGGCTGGGGTAGCCTTAGGAAAGGCAGGAAGATGTACAGCGTGGCAGAGTGTTTCAGTGATTTGGTCTTTTACAAGTTGATAACCATCCGTGATCCTGGGAGGATTCTCCCCTCCTGGAAAACAACTACGCGGGGCACTTCGCGGAACTGAGCGCTTGCCAAGCCTAGGCGAAACAGTGATGTTAAGCAATAAATAAATATCCAGAATTACCGTTCCTGGCAGTGTCAAAAAGCAGCCCATTCTTGTAGGCGTGTATATTAAGAAGTGACCCTTATGTTAATGAGCTTTCATTTTTCCTTAGGCAAAAGATAGAGGCTGTGAGAAAGGAGAAAGTGGCTGTACAGAAGATGGTTGACAACCTGAAAAAGCAGGTATATGGACTGAGCCCATAGCCTTCTCTGTAGAAATCATCACTGTGTAAAAGCTGTTCCTCAGATGGTCACAAAGGCAGTAGAAAATGACGATTATATACATTTAAACTTTTTGATAACTGTTCTTATTAACTCTTTGGGATTGATATGAGGCTTGTTTGAGCTGATCAGAAGACAACTGCAATGCTACAGTAACTATCTAGCTTACGGACTTGAGAGCACTTTCCGTAGTCAACTTGGACAGGGTATTTAATAGAAATATAAAGTTAAAAATCTTTGTTTTGTAGTCTTTGCGGGTAATGCTCTGCAGCAGCCCATGGGAAACAGAGGTTATGTGACTCAGCCTCTACTTATTTCCCAGCTAGCGGGGTCTAGGAACGCCGCCAGCCATGCCCCTTTGCTCGTATCCATGAGACTGCTGCTTTTATTTTAAGAGTGGCTGGTTATGCTAGCCAAAGTAGAAGGTTTAAGTAGCTCTTACATTCATGTCCCTCTTAGTATTGCTTACTAAAATTCTACTTGCTCAGAATAATCTACTAGCTCACCAGCATAAACCCTCAAAATATACACCAGCATGGCAAAGGGAAGGAGGAAGAGGGTGGCGTGCCAGGTGACTGATATCATAACTGCTAAAATTGAGGCCAATTATGAGAAATTAACAGTTGGCGAGGCTGACCCTGCATGCACCAGGCCATCAGAAGGATTCCTACTCCTAAATATGGTTCTACCCTAACATTAGGGCATGGAGCAAGTTAACCAGCTGTAAGGAAATAAAGCAAGCAGCGCTGCTGGGGTCGTGACTGTGACAGAGTACAGGTAACAGGCATGCCCCGCTGCTCAGGACCACCGCTGAATTGGAGTGACACGTGTCAGGTTTTTTAATCATCTCAATAGAAAGGAAATGCTTTAAAAATCTCATCTCCCGTGTAAAAGCAGTCATGGCTGACACTGCTGTCCCGATTCAGGTAGCAGATCTGAAGACCAGGAACCAGCAGCTGGACTCTG
Source organism: Aviceda cuculoides (assembly GCA_035590195.1). NCBI lineage: Eukaryota > Metazoa > Chordata > Aves > Accipitriformes > Accipitridae > Aviceda > Aviceda cuculoides. The sequence continues at coordinate 19,666,513 of JAVJGG010000040.1, forward strand.
AAAATACAGAACTTAGCCAGAGGAACTCCAAAAATCAAGCAGATGTGCAGGATCTCAATCAACAGCTGGCAAAGGTGCTCGAGCAAAAGGAAAGGGAAGTGGGAAAATGTACCCTGGAAGAATGGGAAAAGGAGAGACTGGTACTGAAAGAGGAACTGGAAAACTCCAAAGTAAAGGTATGGGATTACGCTGTCTCTAGTGGTATGAAACAATCGAACTTTTAGGAACGCAGAGGTGCTATGGTGGTCTTTCAAAGCTGAACTTCCCTAGGTACTAGCTGCAAACGTGCATGCACGCGGCAGTGGGGTGGAAGGTAGAACTCTGCAGGTTTGTCTTGAACATGGAGCTTAGTGATGCTAAATATTTACCTGCATTTTCCAGCATGCCTGTTCCGTTCAGTCCAGTGCCATCCCAGCTGTAACCCATGTCACTGGCGGCAGCATCCTCCGGTTAATCTTTGTTACTTTGCCTGTCTCCTAAGTTGAAATCTGAGTCTTTTATTTTTTGCAGTCAACAAATATGGTGTCTTCCTTGGAGATGGAGCTGTCAAAAATGAAGGTTCAAGCTCATATATTGGAGCAGGAGAACCACATCCTCAAGCAGGAACTCGAGAAGACAAAACCGGTATGGTGTCCTACTTGAGTGCCATCAGATAATGCTGGCTGTCTCTTACTGTGCCCTGCTCTCTTGCCCGAGTTAGAAATAGTTAATTTCTTTAAAGAAAGGTCACAACAGTAGGGGAATATAAATCCTCCTAAAACAGTCTCTGGGCACAATGCACAATTGTTCAGATAAGGTTGGTTTCACTTAGCTTTTGCCAAAAGGCCTTCCAGCGTAGTGGATCTACAAAGACCGGCTTTGACAGTGAAGACAAAGATTTAAAGCTCTAAACAAGGAACAGACAGGGCTTTTCTAGTTTGTGCAGACGGGATAGGCAGGGGAACGTTTTCCTGTGTAACTGGTAATACCCCTGCAGCTCCATTTAAGGACTGGTCTCTTCCAGCGTGTCCTCTTGGAGAGTTCCTGTTGCTAAACCCATCTGGAGACGTCTCAACTTCTGATGATAATTTCCCGGAGGGCTTGGTTATTGCCTGTATAAGCGTGGTTCAATTGGCTATAAATTATAAATATATGCTAATAAACATAGATAATGAAGGCTACGAATGAGTTTAGCTCTCCTGATTAGGGTTCCACAAAGTAATTTTCTTTACAGCGTAAAGCACTCATTTGATGCACCCAATGCTTAGGATAGATAATGGTCTTAAAAAGCAAAAGCAGATGAGGCTTATTCAGTAAAGAGTGGATTGTGACTGGAGTGTAATTAAAGACAGCTGAGCAAAGCCAGAACAGCGCAGGAGAAGGCAGAGTGTTAAGCTAAAGCACCGTGTCAAAGGGGAAAAGGATCAGAAGTCAGCAGTACAGCGGTTTTTCCCCTTTCACGGAAGAGGCAGAGAAAGCCCAGCCCTAAAGCAAACCCAAGGGATCGCGGGGCTGTTGGGAATCCTTAGCACCGCTGTGGCAGGAAGGATGCCTTGGGTCATAGGAACGACACTCGTGTGGCCGTTCGTACCAAACTGGAGTATGCTCCTCTCTGCCGCTCTACCCGGAGTGGGATGCTTGGCCGGGAGCGGAGGAGAAAGCTTTGCGTAACGCTTGCGTGCAAAGTTCTGAAACGGCACAGAAATGCAACTGTGAGGGGTTTGTTTTCCACAGCTGCCCAGATGTCCTGATCTCTCGGACCTTCAAAACGAAGTTTCGAGCTTAATTACTAAAAATGAAAAGCTGCAGAAAGAAAAAGAAGCCCTGAGTGAGGAATTAAACAGATGTATTGATAAGGTAAGAAAGAGCAGCAAATCCGTATCACTACCTACCTGCTGTAAAGGGCTGTTAAAATCCTTATATTATCTGTATCACCCTTAACTGTAAAACTACATTGGGGTAGGGTTTGGTTGGGGTTTTTTCCTACCTTCAAGCCAGATAAAGGCTTAATTGCCACTGCCTTGTTTTTTCCTAGCTGGTCTTAAAGAGAAAGCTTAAATTCTGGAGCACAGCTTTACTGTAATTTGATTATGCAGAAAATTCCAAACATTGCAAGGAACAGAGGCCTGGATATAAATATAGCAGCAGGACAAGGAAGACCGTGTTCTTGCACTTTTATTGCAACTCTACTGTACTGTAGCTCTGAACTCGAGCATACATGCTATAAATAATGATCCTGTTGTGTGGAGAGTGGGGCTGGGAGCTGAGGGGTTTTTTGCTCTCCTGCATTTTCTTTGCGTAGCTGTAACTCCCTCTAGCTTAACTCTTAAAGTCAAATAGAGTTAAAGAAAATCCTGAACGAGTCAGGCTTACCGCTGTAATCTCATTTCAGGTAGCTCAAGTAAGCTGCTTAGAGAATGCAATTGGCAGCTTGAAGCAGGAACAGAAGTCCTGGGAACAGCAGAGTCAGACACTGAAAACGCAGCTCACCGTCTCGCAAGAGAAGGTATAATGGTGGGGTTTGTTATAGCCTGGGATCAAAAGCATTTTTTTAGTCTCTTGTAGTGTTTTTTTCATCAAAAACCAGCCGTCTTCTCATGTGCGCAAAGCTGTCACGCGGCTAAGAACGGCCGCTTTGATGGCCTTTCAAAGTGACGTTCTTAAAGAACAAGAGGAAACTTGTTAAATGCAATGAGGGACTTTCTTCCCCGTGAACAATCTGCGTTGTTTTGCATCTACAGCCGAGTTCCTTTTGCCAATTCATTCGGCCCAGTTATTCCTGAAATACTGCAGAGACGCTCTACTGTTGCTCCTCGCTCTTCTGGCGGTGGCTCGCCTCTCGCCGGGGCTGGTTACTCTTGGGGTTTCTTGTTGGCCACGGGCTGCCAGGAAAAATAAATAATTCAAGAGAAATCTTCTCTTCCCAGCATACTGCAATATGTATTCGGGACCAGAAGATGCATTTCTGCTGAATGCAGCGTTGCGGCTGTATTCAAAGTGGTTGGCTACTAATTCGGAACAGAAAGTCAGAAAATCATTTAGCGTTTTTAAAGGAGGCTTTAGCGTTTTTAAAGTCAGCGTTATAACTTCTTCACTCCTTCCATCAGCGATCCTAAACGCGTGAGATGTGGCGCGTACACATCCCGGCAGACCAAGCTCACGAGAAATCTCGGTCCAGCAAATGCCAAGCTCTGTCCCTGCTCGTTACAGGTTCAGAGTCTCGAAGAAACGCTGCAAAACGCCAACCTCCAGCTGTCCCGGCTAAAGTCAGACTTACGGGTGACGCAACAGGAGAAGGAAACTCTTAAACAAGAAGCGGTGTCTTTGCACAAGCAGCTGCAGAACGCCAACGAGAAGGTAACGGACTTCACCTGCCTCGAAGGCGGTGGACTTGGCCTGCCGGCGTTTAGGGACGCCAGCCCCTGCTCTTCCCGACTTTTTTCTTTGGGTTGGCTTGTCCATTAAAAAAAAAAACACAAGTGGTGCTGCAGGCTTGAGCAAGTAGACTGAGTTATACGACTATTGATTTTTTTTTTTTTTTTAAACAAGTGATATAAAGCTAATAATTAAAAAAAAAAAGCTGAAAGGAGGTGGGTACAAAAAAAGCCCTATTTTAATGATGTTTTCTGTATTTAGTAGTTTTCCATTTTAAAATAGCTAACTATAATTAGTCTTGTTGGGTTGTATAGAATGTGCAGGTTGTAAACTTACTTTTAAAAAACTTGTTTTAATTTTTGAACGTGAGGACAGGCAATGGTCAGGCCACCTCCTGAGTCTCCGTTCTTCCCTGAAAGAAATCTTTTTTTTGGGGGGGGGTGGAATAAAAAAAATCTGTGGACAATGTATGAATTTACACCCATCAAATCTATAAACGTATTAACAGTCAAACTCATAATTGACAGGGGGATCTAATTTTCAGTCCAACGTGGTTTTGAAAGGCACAGTATTCTATCAGCCTCTCTTAACCGATGAGGAACTGTAACTGAAGGAGGTTGTAGACAGCAGTCTTGGGATTGGTATTATGAATTCAGTTAGTAATTTGGCTTGTTTGCCATGTAATTAAGGAATATTTAATGTCCACATGGAAAAGAGGCTGTTTCAGAATCGTACAACAGGAACTAAATTACAGCTATTACTGAATAATATATAATACTGAGTTCTATTATTGGCTTGATGAGGCTGTGAAATGGAGCACAAATTGCTTTTTTGCGTTGTTGAACTCTGTGCGCTCGTATCAACCGTTCTGGCGCACAGCTATTATCTATGATTTCGGTGAAGGGAAGCACTTTGGGTTTGCGCCGTGAGTAGCACGTTGGGTTTCTTAGTGGAAAACAGCGCGTCGGCTGGGAGGAAGATGGGAATCCTGCGACTTTAGGGTCCGCAGTTACTGAAAGCCCACTTGAAACCCACCTGAATAGAGAAAATGTCTGCTGCTTTGTTTTAAGGCCTAACCCTGCAATTCTGTCTGTCTTAAGAATCGGGTTCTAGAACGGGCTGTGCCTTCCTCAGGGCTGCAGGACCACCACAGGCAGCTACACTGGGATGAACTGGACCGGCTGACGCAACAGGAGCAGCAGCTGCTCAGGCAGGAGAACGAGAGGCTGCAGAGAGACCTCCGGAGCTCGAGGACGGAGCTGGCTCACTCCGGGGAGAAGGTAACCCGAGCAAGCCGGCGGATCCCAGAAGCCGTCCCTGCCTGCGAGGCAAAACGCAATGGTTCTTGTTTTGCAGCGGGTTAATACGGGAGGCGACTGTTGCTCGTTAGTTTTCGACAGAAACATTTGCGGAAAGCAAGCGAAATGGAAGGGTTTTCCTTTATATCTGCGCTGAGCGCTCTTATGACGTTTCAAACAGCTCTTTTTAAAAGAAAATCCAGATAACTCTTGTCTAAGATTCTGGTCCGACTTTCAGTTAACGCCCTTCAGTGTTTTTCTTTCGTAAAAACTTCTTAATATTCCAAGCATTTTTCATGTCCAGTTTCGTGGCTCACAGTATTAGGCAGATTGTGGGGGAGAGGAAAGGAAAGGCCTTTTGCTTGAAGCTAAAATTTCAAAAATACACCAGAATCTGCTACGAGTCTGAAATCAATTGGTACTCAGTATTTTAGATGAAGTAGATACAATTTGATTTTTTTGAATGCTCCAGAACATCCTTCCTCACTTGTTCATCTCTGGTCTCTCCAGATCCGACAGCTGGAATCTACTATCCTTTCCCTAAAGCACCAAAAGCATCAAAGCCAGTCGGGTATCGTCAAAGCCATAGAGCAAGAGAAATTAAGCTTGAAGAGAGAGTGTGAACAGCTTCAGAAGGAGTTGTCATCTGCGAATCGGAAGGTTAGTTTTAGATGGTAAATACGTGACTCAGTGCGATACTTTCCCTCTCTAAGAGCTCATGTGGTAAGCTGTAATTTTCTTTTTTTTTACGCTGAGCTTTGCGTTCTTCCTCTTACGAATCCCTGTCCGAAGGAACTGAGTCTTCTGCGCTTCGGCCGAGCGCGCAGGGTGGAAGCCTGTGCCACCGAGCTGCAGGACTTCCAGTCTGTACGACCAGTTCAGCGGCAGAACGTGGGAACCCTAAACCCAACGCAGCCTGCTCGAGTGCTCTGCCATGCACGGCCCTTGTAGGCTTGCGTTGCCGCTCCGAAGTTTAAAATCAGTTACCCTGCCGGTTCTTTGAAACTTGCGTCTTAGACATGGCTTTCAGCAAAGCCTTACGCTTGTGCAAATACTTATGCCTTTTAATCTTTCTAAGGAAACTTCTTGTCTTTAATAGATCAGTCAGATGAATTCTCTTGAACGTGAACTGGAAACCAGCTCGGAAAATGAAGGGCTAAGAAAAAAGCAAGTCAAACTGGATGATCAGTTAATGGAGGTACTTGTCAATCAGTGTTGACTGTACTGAATAGTGTGGGGCTTTATCGCTATCTCACTGAATCCATGACTTTATTTAAAAATAACTTCTAGATGTGTAGGAACAGAGGAAAATAATTGAAACGAGAAGAATTAATCTCCCTTAATGCCTAATCTCATCACTCATGATCAAGATGTTAGTGTAACAAACACGCTTCTCTGAAGCACATTGTGGTTTATCGTTAACTCACATAAGGCTTTGGATATAAAATCAAATAGCAAAGAAATTTTGTTACTGTGCTTGAGGCAAGGCTAACACTTTCCTCTTCTTTCTGAAAACATGTAACCTCAAGTTTCTTCACTAATATTTGTATAAGGCTGCTCTTAATGTAGAAACCTATTCTTATTTACTATGGGAATAATTTGCTGAATTTAAGCCTTGCTATCGTATCTAGATCATGATAGAATAACTATTTACACAACTTGCTGTTAATCTAAAGGCATGAGTGAAAACTTCAGTTAAGATTCTTCCAAAGCCTGCTGTAAATGTGGATGGTTGTTCAGTACCGCTGGAGACGGATCATGCTGGATGTTATGAAAACTGCATAATTCTTAGGTGTCCTTGCTTACAGGAACGGGCAAGCTTAACTATATGAAGTTAGTGTATCCCTTAAGGTCGGGCTAGACCTCAGAGTTGTCTCTCAGCCATCTTGCCTAAACCTGAGGTCCTGAATTTCAGTTTAAAACATAATATTATTTAAAACAAACAAACAAAACAAAAACAAAAAAACAAAACAAAACACGCAAACCAAAACCACCACAATTTTGATTTGTTCCATAAACCAAAGCATCTGCTAGATGAGGCTTTTACAACACTGTTTATTAAAGGACTTCATGTTTTTCTTGAAGAGAGCAAATGGGAAACACGTTATGCTGAATATACTATGTAATTAGTTGTAAAATTGTAAAAACTTGATTAGAAAAGATGAGCTTTTGACAAATTACTGAAAAGACTGTTTACATGCCCCGCGCTTTTATTTATATAGTCTTAATTAAGCTCTGGGAAAATTCCAAATGCTGTTAAACCCTTCAGTGTAAACACCAAGCATGGAACTGTTTTCTCCTAAAATTTGTATTTCAAACACGCAGGACTCTTGTTACTCCTGATAACATTTTCCCAGCAGGTGTGTATAACATTCACGTAGCACTTTATGACTTCTAACTTTCTCTTTTGTGCCTGTTCTCCTTTTGTTCATGGCTAACCTGTCTAGAACTCAGTGGTTGGAACTAGCAGAGAAGGGTGCAGTTCTCTTTCTGAAATAGTGTGCGAAGGTAGAGCAATCGTTTTCAATGTACTACCATAGCATGGAGAAAACATTTCTTTCTTTCATGGATTTTTTTTTTTTTTTTTATTTCATGCATCTCTTAAGTAAAGAAGCCACTATTCATTTTAATGTAAAATTTTTACTTTGACAGCTGCACTAACTTCTTTGTGGCTAGTATATCGTGCAGTTTGATTCTGTACACCACAATGTTGCATGCTTCTAAGGCATTGACATGAAAATGGAGAGAAATAACCAATTGCATAAGAATTAAACTGTTCGTAAGAAAATGAAAAGTGGCTCAACCCTTTCCTTCTAACCCATTGACTGTAGGGTTTGAAGGTGTTTGCATATTTACCTCTGATATCTGCATGCTTTTTCACCAGACTGTCAAATGTTTCCTTAATATTAACTGATACGTGATCACACTCAGTGTCATACCTAATAGTTTAGCAAGTTCATTATTGTTCCACTTTCTTCCACAGATGAATACAGCAAGACTATATTGTTTTCATTAGCCATGCAATTGGTATTTATTTTTAAGATGCTGTTAACATTAATTGAGTGTTTCTTCAGCTCTTTCATTTCATACTCATGTGCTTCACAACATTACAGGAAACACTAAGAAAATTCCATCAAAAGCTCATTATTTTCACTGTTTATATTGTCAGTAAAAGAATAGCTCCTTTACAGACAAGTTGATACAAAACAACTTTCTCATAGCTTAAAAAAATACAAACAGTTTTATTTTAAAGTACTCATAAACCTATTTTCTGTTTACCTGGGCCAACAGAGATATACAGATGCTAACACAGCCAGAAGACAGGCACCATTATGGAAAATGCTTATAGTTGTTTATGTTGTAGATGAACTCAATAACTGAAGTACGATTAAGAATTGAGGCCTTAATCCTACCACTTGTGAAAGGAAAATTAAAACCACTAACATGATCTTATATGCCTCTTCCTACGGGAACAGAGTAATGGTTTTGAGATAAAGGGTAAGAATTTTATTATGTGGTCAACTGAACGTTATGGGAAGAAAGTACTCATCTTATGCAAATTCAAGCTGCAGATCAGCTTGTCTGAAACATTGGGGGTTTTTACTGTACAGTTCTGGACTTTTTTTAGTATTCTAAACTATTACAACTGTGATCTAGTCTTACCTGCATTTTACTTTAGTCTAGAAAAATGCAAAATTGTCTCATGTGACTATCTTAGCTCTTAATATTGTCCGAAAGTTCATCTAATGCTGGGCCAGTTTATTGAACTTGGGCTCTCGTGATTGCAATGCTACCGTAGTAAGGCAATGCCAGAAATGCCTCTTTTCTAGCCACCTTCATCCAGTAACTGTCATAGCACTGCTTGGGAGCAGCACTTAATTAAATGACGTGGGGAAGCTAAATCACTTGGGACAAGTCTGTTCTGAGGTGCTCTTTTTGCTGTAGCAAGGACTATTAGGAATGCAACCCTTTTGTCCCACATGAGACGCCTAGGTTTAGCAACTAAAAAGATTCCTCTGGTAGTGTAACTTCACAAAGGACAACTGTTATGCACAAGCTGTTTGTTGGTATGTACTACCTTTACATTACATAGACTTGCTGATGCATTTGGTAACCTTTTTTTAATGAAAGCAAGACCTAAATTTGGAATTAAGCTACTTCAGATTACTACATTTCTCAAGGACCCCTCTGAGTATACTTTTGCTTATGCAGCACAGACATGCAGGAGGGCTCCAGACTTGCTATCAAACTCTGCTTGTGGCACATCTCAAAATGAAAATTATAAAATGTGTTTAAAATTTCTACAGCTAGTAGTGAACATAGGGAAAGATATATGGGATTTTAAATACTGAATTCTGAATGTAATATAGCAGCTGGCATCAAATTACTGAAGTCATCATACATTACATCAAAAATTTGTTTTGCTTTTGCAAATGTTATCTCTCCATCCTAAATTAAAGACTAGAAATAAGCAGCACTGATGGACAACTTCTTCAGCCTGCTTCATGCTAGTGCTTTTCTTTGTAAGCAGATACTATTTTTAGAAGAGCTGCTGAGATCAAGGTTTAAATGAAAAAGGACTGTTAAGTTAAAGCTCACCACAGGCCCATTTAACTTTGACAGGATTTCATCAGAAATTCAGTGAATTTATAATTCAGGCCTGAAATTACGACTCAAAGCTCAGGTTCCTTTAGACTTCAGAACTGCATGTAAAGATGCATCTTTTTTTCATTGGAAAGAGAAAAGTTGTCCATGTAGCTTCTGTTACTGAGTTCAGGCTAGCTTCTCTTGCGTACAAGAAATTGTTCAAGAGTAACCCGGTGCCTAGCGCATCGGCGAAAGGTACCTTGTATGAACGGCAGCGCTGCTTTCTCCTGATGGCTGATTTACTTTCCTCTTCAGATGCTCCACTCAAGCGCCAGTGTGATGCGTAGCCAAACACCGCACTCCCGGGAGCTCCAGCAGCAAGGCTGTGCCACGGTGCCCAAGGAACAGTTCCTGCAGCTCCAACACCAGCTACTACAAGCAGAGAGGAGGAGTCAACGTCTTCAGGAAGAACTTGAAAGTAGACCCTCTGAAACAAACATGCAACAGGTAAAGCTCTCATTACTCTGCAGGTTACAACTTTGAAAGGATATCTGGTTAGTTTTCTTGTTTTTTCAATTCTGATTCTGAGATCCGTTCTCTGTTTATGCCAGTTCAAAACTTTAAAATTAAAATTCATTCTATCAAAGATATGTACAAAACAAACCTTTGCTATTTAGTGTATTTAGCTTGAGTCATAGCTTAATTCTGAAGTCCTCTTAATCTTTTTGAAATAAAAAACCACTCTCATCCACATTCAACTGGCTTTTTTCCTTCCAATCAATGTGCAGTACGTGTTTATAGGGGCGGTTTTTTGGTTTTGTTTTCTTTACCTAATGTCCATGTCTGGAACCATTGTTTTAAAAAATACACCACACGACATATTGCACAAGCACATACCCATCACACACGAAATACTAGTTTGGGCTGTTGCTGTCACGTGGAGTTCCGTCAGCTGTAGTAGAGGAGAATACAAACAAATTAATCCTTTTTACAAGGTTGGCCTACCTTCGTTATTTGACCATAAGACAAGACATTGTTTGGAGAACAATGTTACCGTTATGTATAAACTTCAACATTGGCATTTCTGAGGAAAAACAATTTAATTCCGAGGAAGATTACATCCATTGCACACATTGGGCAGAGTCACTTTTACATGCCAAAAAACCCCAAACAATGCTGAAACTGAATGATAGGCGATAGGTAGAAAAGTTTGCATCTTCCATATAAAAATTAAGTTTGGGGACTAAGCTTGACAAATTACTCTTATTGTCAAAAAGTAACCAAATTTCTAAACCTCTAAAGCTTTGGCTCAGGCCAGAGGTCTTAAAATAATATTACAACTTTATCTTATGAGAAAAGATAAAGCTCTAAACTTAGATAAAATGCTAACCCTTTTATTAATCTGTTAGCAGAAAAAAAACCCTTTACAGTTCAAACTCAGCTTGCAGTTACAGTTTAAAAAAAACAATAATAAGACCAAGACCTTGAAGCTCAAAAACCTCTGAACGTGTTAATAGAGTATTCCGGAAAAAAGGTGTTATGGAGAGAGAGCATATGCAGTAACAGTTTCTAAAGTTTCCAAAACTTGGAGTAAGGATTCTTTTTTAAGAAAGGCATAAAATCAAAAAGTTCCCCCCAAAAGAACTTAACAGCAAATAATATAGGATATGTAAAAATAAATCAATTGTAAGGTTCTTTCCCTTTCAGCTGAGTCCTGATAAAAGTGCGTTACCACAGGCTAATGTACTTGGTCACATACAATGGAAAGTAGCGAGTGCAGTTTAATTTTGAAATCAATAAAAGCCATATTACAGCAGTGGCATCTGCAAATGAATCTGCTGTGTATTGCATTAGGAGTGATGACTTTGTAATTTTGCCTTTGAAAGCCTGAGAAACAATTTGCAAACTAGTCATATCCTGGAACTTGTAGTTCTACAGATAAATCACTTCTATATTTTCTGTAAAAGCTTTCATTCTGGAAAGCTTCATGAATTTAAAAATACTTTCAGAGAGGCTTTGCAAATATTTGCTGTCAATGCACTAATGTACATAATCATGTTAATTTCTTTTCTGTTGGGTTTTTGTTTTGGTTTTTTTTTTTTTTTTTTTATAAAGTGTATGGATATTCTAGTTTATAACATTCCCTACAGCTTTTTTCATGGGCTTTACTAGATAACTTTCTAAAATAATTATTAAACACATGCATTCTACAACTACAAACAAGGCCAAGTTTGTTTTAGTTTGTCTCAACTTTGACATTTCTGTAAGCATGCCTTGCTTTAATTCTCACTGTTGATTTTTTTTCATCGTCCTGATTTCTAGGGTTAACATTTAGTTGAGCTTATGTCCATTTTAATGTCCCCTTTAGCATCTTGAAAACTTGCATCCTAATCCCTCTTCATCATCTTTTCACCAGTGAGTACAATGTCAGGTTATCTCCATGCTTTCTGTGTAAATTTAATCACCTAGTTTTGCTGCTGCTGCTTTGCACCTTGCAGCTTTCTTAGATCCCGAGTCCTTCTGTGTAATAAGGTATCCAAAGTTATCCCCCTCCTTTCTGGAATTATTTTGTGTTCATCACGCTTTGCAATTTTCATTGCCTTTTGATCATGGCTATGGTGGTCTGTGTTCTTATTCATTTTACAGTCAGTCTTGAGCTATTGTCTTCCAAAGGCTACTGTCATATGTTCAAATTTCACTAAATTAAAACTCCTGAGCCTTTTCTACTGTGTCAACCTGTCTGGACTCTTCTGAATTCCAAATGACTTTTCCTGCTGTGTCTAGTGCTGTGATTCTTACCTCCTGTACAGTAGCAATTGCTGCACTTGTTCTCATATCCTTACTCAATAACTAGATTTGGGAGCCTGTTAACGACCCCATCTTTTCCTAAGTTCTCTTAGAACCTCTGCTAACCAGTATTTTTGTTCAGAGTACTTAAGAGTTGCTCAACTTCCCCTTTCTTCAGCTCTTTATTTCAAAATTCAAATCGCCTCTGAACAAACGGCTCTTTCACCTGTCTCAGGAGAAGACTTACAACTAGGTTTAAAATAGAATTGCAAATAAGTTTTCAAAGGAGGTCAGTTGGACTACAGTTTTCACAAATGCTATTTGGCAATCTGCGAGATATAGATAGATAGATAGATATAGTGGCAGATAATTTCCTCTAAGAAACTTAACTGCTTTGCTAATTGCTGTTAATCACTGCCACTGATCTTTCTAAATCCCTCAAAAACAGGGATGAGCCATCTGAAGAGTCCTTACATCTAGAAAATGCATCCTGAATATCTCCTCAATTGCATAATGTGTAGTGCTAATACTAGTATTCAGAGAAATACGTGATACTCTGCATGTTTTCTTCTGTGTGTGTTTTTGTTTGTCTGGTGTTGCTTGCTTCGCTTGTACTGGTGGTTTGCTTTAAGTATACAAACGTATTTAAAAAAATCTGGATATCAGGGTGAAGTATCCCACTTGCCTTCTTTCTCTAGGCCTTGCTACCGGAGCAGCGAGCAGTGCATGCAGATTCCTACCGGAGGATCGGGCACCTCTGACAGCTTGGCTGCTTATGATCTCATTCCTTACCATGATAAACACACACAAACACACGAACTGGCATAAGCTGAGAAACTTGAGGATCAAATTATTTTGTGTTTTTTCTAAAGAAAAAAAAAAAAGTCTCCACAGTGTTATTTCCTATTTATTTGTCTAGAAGCTATTTTGTGAAAGTTCATAAGCTGTCTTTTTTTAATTTGTTACAAATAATTTTTATTTATGTTATTTAAAATTTGGAGTTGTTCAGTGTGGAAAGAGACTATTTTTCTCAAATGGTACTAATTTTATATGAGATTTGAAGAAAACCTGGGGTATTTATACTGCATTTTTGTATAAGATGTATAAACTTTTTAACAGGGAAAGATGACCTTTTTTGATGTAAATGAAAAATAAAAATTTTTTTAAACATAATGTCTCTTGTCTTAATAGTATCGATAGTTTCAGCTTTATGAACAGGAATTAATAAATTTTAGACAAAATATTTGTCTTTGATACTGAGGATTGTCATGTCAGGACTTCTGGGAAAGATTTGCAATAGGGGGTATACTTAAGTACAGATACTCTGCTTCTCTTCAGCAGATGTACCTGCACGTTTAAGAATTTGCATAGTACGTGGGCATATTCTACTGCTGTGGCTGTAAAGTAAAAAGACAGTGCCAGAAAAGGGAAAATTATTAACACACTTGTTTCTTGGATAACATTCCTTAGTGGTTTTTCTTTTGTCTGAAATTACTAGATTAAACTAGATTTTTAATACTTTAAGAGGTCAGAAAAACACCTCTTTAAGGCCTATGATTTTTCTTCTTAGGAGCCATGAACGATGTCAGCTGTTTGCTTTCAAGGATCTTTTTTTTTTCCTCCTGTCTTTCTAATGACCTTAAAGCTAATGCTTGAGCTGGCTTCTCCCATTAAACATGAAATAATATGAAGTTAGACAGAACATTCTCAAATCAGCTTTAAGCCAAAAAATGGGGATCACAGGTATTGAGACCACTGTAATTCTTTGTTTCCAGTTAACTACTCACTCAAGGCTCCTGCAACCAATATGATGTGTAATAGTCAGCCATGTTTTTGAATTCCAACCAAATTACAAAAGACAGCTCAAGATAACTTGGCTAGAAAGTCCCCTGCAAGATCTGCTTAGTAGTACCTTTTTTAATCTGGAAAAATATCCAGTCCGGCAATAATGTAAAACTGCTTTCTATATGATTCTCATGTAACTTTTTTCAAATTTTTTTCACAAGCTAAGTGGTCACATGAAGTCATACATAGACTTAAGGAGTTTCTGGTGTTACAAATAAAATGTTGAGTGGACTTCAGTCAATTCCCTAAGAGGATCTTTCTACACTGGTTTAGATGAGCAACTAAGTACCTGAAACCCTCCTCCCTCAGTTTTTCATTTATCCTCCCCCACATGTGTGAAGGTACTTTGGTTTTGAAGGTATTTTGTTTTGGGGAGAAGTAAATAAAAATTAATCGTATCAGATGACTTCCTAGAATTAGAGTAACAAGCTAGCATTAAAATAAAGAATCCCCTTCCCTGCAGTCAGTGTCTAAAGTTCCCAAACACAAACTTTCTTGTAGTTCCTGGTGTTTCTAATTTATTTGGGAAAACTTCACTAAACCATTGGTGTAACAGGCACTCTTATGACACTGAGTTACTCTGCTTTTAGTTACTGTTTGTTACCTCGCAGAAGAAAAAGAGCAAAAGCATTTTAGAGTTACTGTTTGGAAACATTTAGTTAATAACCACTCTTGGGGGGAAAAAAACAAAACAAAACAAAAGAGTAAAAAAAAAAAAAAAACAAAAAAAAACAACCAAGTTGCTCTTTTAGGATATCACTCTATTGCAAGGGGACTTTGGCATGGGAGAGTTCTACTGTCAAACTAACATGCTCTTATGACTTCATCTTAATTTTTTTTTCCTAAAATTAAGATTTTGATTGGTATTTTGTTTCCTACATTCAACAGAAATATGGCAGCACCTAAGAACAAGAAAATGGGACTATCCAAATCTGACTATCATAGTCAAGACAAAATTTAGAATTTTACCTCAATTTTTCTTAGATCGGGTAATCTCAAGTGTAACTTAGACTTGGAAAACTAGTTCAATGCTGTGAGTGCCCTTTAAGTGTTGCCATAACATCTCGCTTCCATGAATGGTTTATTAATTCAGTCGACTCTTTAAAATAGACTCAAATGTGGAGTGCCAGCTATTTTCTTAAGCATAAACTGAAAAAAAGGAGACTGGTGAACATGAACTGATTTTTGTTAACTGATTCTCACATAAATGTTGCTTTCCAGGGGGGTCATGAACAGCTTCTAAAAATGATGGAAGAACGTATGATGGATGTTGAGCAGAAACTAAGGCTTGTGAAGAGGCTTCTCCAAGATAAAGTAAATCAGCTGAAAGAACAAGTAAGCATTCTTACTCTCTTCCTCAAATTGTCCCCACTACTTCTGTAAACAACTAAGTGGGCAAAAGCTGCCAAACCATTCTTGCTTAGAATAAAGTTAAAGGTGCTTTCCTTTTAGTTTAATGCTTCTGAGATAAAGTACAGCATATTTGCCCCCAAATTCCTGAAACTCCAAATTGGGGACTGAATCCCCCACTCATTAATTTCCTAAAAGCTATGCTTGTTTGGCATGCTGATGCATTTAAAGTCAGGAAACAAACATCAAATTCTGGCTAAGTATCCTAACTGGAAAAGTTGCTTAGAAGAGGAGGAAAAAGAATTTCCTGAAGAGTACAGACAGGATTACTGTACAGTTATTGCTTTCTTGATGCCCCCTGCCCCAGCACACCCTTTGCTTGACATGGTTTTGGTGGTTTTGTGCTTGCCCTGGTCTGCCTTCTTCAGAAGTCCTCAAGAGTGTAGGAAAAGATGGCTTTTGAACACTTAGACAGGTGTGACGTGATAACAGTAACTGTTTTCCAGTGAGGTACAGTCTCCTCTTTCGTGTTAAGGAAGTGCTATACTGACAGGGTCTCCTGCCAAAGGGCCGTTCCCAAAATCACGTAGACAAGTGCTAGGCTGCTCTCCCCAGTTTTATAGGAGGAGCTGGTGGTCCAAACCTTGTAGGAAGTATCTCTGTGGGATCACTGGGCTTGTGGATCCACTTATGATCTAGACTTATCCGTAGAGGACAAATGCTATAAAGCAGTACTTATCTGACAAGGTTTATTTGAAGCCCTCTGTCATCTGCCTGATCTCCTTAAAAAGTCTTTCCAGTTTTAAAATATTCATAGTATCTATTAAGACTCCACAAGCATATAGGCTTTTAACAAAGAAAAATAAGATGAATGGGTGGGCTGTCTTTGGTATTCGAATTACAATAAACACAGTCACCTACTTTCCCAGCACTGTTCTTGCTTTTAATTATTTTTATTTTGCTTTTAATTTGCTGAGTAATTATCTGCTATTCACAATTCAGCTTTCCAAGAACACTAAAGCAGATGCAATGGTCAAGGATCTTTATGTTGAGAATGCACAACTGCTGAAGGCTTTGGAGATGACAGAACAGCGGCAGAAAACTGCTGAAAGGAAAAACTATTTACTAGAAGAAAAAATTGCCAACCTCAATAGAATAGTAAAGAGCCTGGCATCCCCATCATTTAACTCAGCATCCGAGATAAGGTCGTAGCAAAGCCATTAAGTATGCCACAGTCCTGTGCACTTTACTGAAATGTTAATATTTCAGCTTTTCACTGTGTTGCCTTTTTGTATTGATGAATTTTAGTTAACAGATGCCTCCAAGGAGAGGACAGAGCTAAATCCCAAACTGGACACTGCCAAAAGAGAACTTTTGTTTATTCCCAGGCTGTTTTTCTGCTAAGTTTTGCCTAAAAGTAATCTTCGCTAAGTAAGAAAAGACATGTTTTTCTAGGTTAACTTATTTTGATACTTTGGTTTTAATTTAAAATATAAACTCTGAATTTACTGTACTGAATCAATTTTCTTATCTAGATTGAAGCCAAGGTCTAATGCAAACTTGCATTAGTAAATTCAAACTTTGAAGTATTTTTGGCTTTCTAGAATACTTCATGGTCCAAACCTAATCATGTTGACAGGTCAGTCTTCAACACCATCAGTATAACTGCTATTGAAAGCAAGACTTTCCTGCTATGGTCTGTGTTCTGCAAACTGATTCTGGTTTCTGTAAAGCAACATGTTCCACCTTATGCATTAGGCTTCTGGGTTAGCCTTCATGGCTGTTTCTCTGCATAGCTCAGAAAAAAAGTTTTCTTAAAAATATGTAAATAGACTACTGCCTCCCACTAAGTGTAACAGTATTTCCTCTGAAGAAATTTCCCAGCTGGCAAGTAGAGACTACTACTATTTTTTTATTATTATTATTATTTTTAAGCTGTGCTTCCAGACAACTTTAAAATTGTAGAGGCCTTAATTTTTTTGTATGTGGAAATAAGTTATACTAAACAAAGTAAGGGTCACTAAACAGAAGTGAAGATGTGAGGTTTGTTTATATAATTTGTAAATTCAGTAAAGTAGTGGAGTATGTTTATTAAACAACTGGCAGAAGAATGAAGAGGGAGACTTGAATGATTTCATCAGTGAAATCCTGTTAGGCCTCACAAACATGGACCTCTGCCATTAATGCAGTGTTCGTTTTGACCCGAGTGATAATTTGGAAAGGCCTGTCTTTTTGTAGTAGATCCTAGTACAGAATCTAAGTTTGTAATTAATTGTGAAGAAACATATTCAATGTGAATATGAAGAACTCAGGGAATAACAGCCTAAATTAGCTTCCTTCAACATTCTAAAGGTGGATATTGTCAACAGATGAAGATAAATATGCATTAGGAAAAGCAAGATAAACCAAATTTTACCTTAGTACTCCTAGACCAACAAGCCGAAGTGCTGTAGTCATGAAGGCTGAAGAGCTTCGAGGTTTGTAATGACAGGTAATACCTCCTGTTTGATGAGTCAATGAGGCTGGGGAAATGCAAGTTCTCTGGGAACACCTTCAAGACTGAGAGGGGTCTGATACAGAAGCAGCTGAATAGAAGTTTGCATGCTCAAATGCTTGTATATAACCGATTACTGCAAATAGTTAAAATGCCCTGCAACTGCCTTGCTTCCGTCAGACCAGTAAGACACATTTAAACAATATAAATAAAACTGGTGAACGGGGCCATACTGGCAATACTTGAAACTGGACCTCTCTGAATATGCATGAATTGAGAATGCAGAGGAAGAGGGTGAGATGTTTTGTCTCTGAGATCGCTAGCAAAGTGACAAGTCTGACAGCATTTGTAACGAGCCAAAAGTCCCCCAGAAACCAGGATAATACTGCCTACAAGCTGTGGAGTAACCTAACAGAAAATGACTTTCACTCAGTACTGATTAGCATGTGGCTGTAGGGGATGCTATCTGTGTCTATGTGGTTGCTTGACAATTTTGGAGGGTTGAGGGACTGAGCTAGACATACCTGGTATGACCCCCTCTCCTCCTTCCCCTCCTCCTCCGTTGCTTTATGTGGGCACTGTAGTGTAAATGGAAATACAGTCACGTAAGAAGAGTATGCTGGGGTATCTCAAAGTCCTTATAACTTATTTCACTGCTATGCTATTCTAAATGTCTATACCAGGCGTTTCTCTAAGCCATCTCAAATTCAGGGATTTACATACCCCCTTTTTTCAGAGGCTGCAAAAATTCTTTTCACAAACTTGAAATGTGTCAAATTGACAAACTGCACTGATAAATTGGAGCTTTTAAAAATTTGCAGTAGTGAGATCTGCTTTCATTTAGTATTAACCAGTAAGTGGTATCTGGTATAATAAACCTCTGTGTGTGGGTACCAGGGCTGTGTGTTAGCAATATGGTAATTGAGCACACCCTAAAACCTTGCCTATGCTATGGAAATTAGTAAAGTTTCAGAATACTTCTAGGAAACAATATAAATGATGTTCAGATGATCAGAACTGTATTTGGAAAAATATTATTAGCTAGCACATTTTAACACTACTTCATATCTTGACCTAGGTTTACATCTAATGCTCGGTCTGTGACCGAAGTCTGAACGCTGAACAGAGGGAACGAGTACTTCACTTAAACTGTTGTGCAATTAATTTCACATTATTCAATTTTAAAGGCTAGACTACTTAACTGGTTCTTTTAATCTCCTGGTAGTTACCAGGCTTTTATAAACCAAACATACATTTCTAGAGCACAGTACCAAAAAGGGAGCCCAGATGTTGGCATAGAAGGGAGAAACGGTGCAAAGGGACTTTGACTTCTCCTATTTTCACCCTATCCTACCTTGCTCTGTTTTTCTTTCACTTAGCTTCAAAAAACTAACCAAGCCACAGGAGAGAGGAGGAGGAGGAAAATGTTCGGTAAACACTTTTTAGACAAAACTCCAATTTCACTGGAATACTTGTGTGAATTCATTCTCAGAAGTGCCTTTTGTAATTACATACTCTAGAGCCTTTCTGTACTGTACTGGTTTTGTTGCTACAGGACAATTCAGGACAATCCCTTCCCAAATGGAGGGAACAGAGAAAGGTAGTGCTGCTTGCAAAGGAGTGTCATGTTGCTTATTGGTTCATTGTGTCAGCTCAGAAGATAAGTGGCTAGTTTTACAAAGTCCAGGCTACTGAAAATAAGCATATAAACACGTAAGTTATTAAGCATTAGCGGTCTTTTGTGCATGAATGTGTCTCCTATGCAGTATAGGCATTTCAAAGATACCAAAGTATTTAATGGTATTGTACCAGTCAAAAGTCACTGAATTTCTAGGCCTCATTCATACAACAGGCCTTGCCAATTAAGATATTAACTACTTGATTACCAGAAGGTGTTTTACATGTTTTGAACTCTTGCTTTGTGAATCACTGTGAAAATAAAGGCACATAGGTATCATGGGTTGGAGTTTTGGAAGAGGAGAGACCCCAAGTTAAATTTTTGTGTACTAAATTCACACAGTTGAAGTGCTACTTGTCAATTTAGAATGATTTAAAAGTATACATTGTTGCACATTCTCCAATTACTACTTTAAATACAAGGAAATCTGCATCCTTTGAATTCTGACTAAAAAAAAAGGATTGTAACATATTTGATTTTAGCCAGATTATATGTAAGGTAGAGTGGGGGACAGCCTGGATCTATCAAGAGTAAAATCCTTTTGTTTACTTTCAGCAAATGACATCACTGTCTCTCAGGTTTTCCATCATTTACCTGTTAAGTCTCCTGTTTGGTGTCAGATGCTGTCATTTCATGATAAATGACTTCTGTAAAAATGAAAAGAATTGTGTATTTTTTTTCTGTAGAGTTTGTTTTGTTTTGGTGTAATATATTGTCCTTACATCATGTAAAACTGAAAGATGAACCAACTTACATATTATTTATAATGAATATTAAAAAAAAATACAGTACGCTCCCCACTTGTGTCTTTTTTTGAAAATATTTCCATATCTTCCCATGAAATTGTAGGTACTTCCAAGTATTATCTGCAAATTCGCCAAATGCATACATAAAGCTCCAGTAATAAAAAAGACAGTTTGGCAGCTACTGAAAGTAACTTCTTCCATTACGAAAGTATAAAAAAACCTGTCAGGCGCTAAACGCACCTCTGAGCTTATTTTCAAGCACACCCTGCCCTCGCCTGAAGTGGCGTACCTATTCTCCACCTTTATATGGAAAATACCGAGCGCTTTCCGTTTGCCTTTCTGCCTTAACCTTCTTAAAACTTACTCCTTCGGTAACCGGGGTGGAAGGCAGGGCAGCGGCTCCTGCGGGAGCACCGTCCCTGAGCTCCTGCGGAGCCTGCGCTTCCCCTGCCAGCCAGGCAAGCGCTGTCCTCCCCAGCCGGCTGAGGGGTCCCCTCTCCCACCGGGGAGGAGAGCCCGGCGGCAGCCCGCCATTACCTGCCCGCGGATCCCTGTCTCGTTGGGCGGGCAGGCCCTGAGGCGGCCGCTTTCCCGCCATTTCCCCCACCCCCCCCCGGCGCATGCGTCCTCCCCGCCGCGCGGGGGCGCTGTGACTGACAGCGCCCGCCCCCCTCCTCCCCCTTCCCCTACCCCTCGGCCTTGCCCCGGAGGGCGGAGGCCGCTTTCCCACAAGCCCCCGCGCGCCGCCTCCGTCTCCCCTCAGCGCTGAGCCCCCCCCCCCCCCCCCCCGGCGCGCGGCCATGAGAGCGCGGAGCAACCGCCGCCGCGCCTGAGGCGAGTCGGGGCTGTCGGGCCCTGCCCTGCGGAGCGGGGAGCGGCTCCGGGCATGCGGGGGGTGGTAGCGGGGCGGGAGGTGGGATGCTGTCGCGGAAGAAGACGCGGACGGAGCTTTCCAAGCCGGGTGAGGTGCAGGGCAAGTACGTGAAGAAGGAGACCAGCCCTCTGCTTCGCAGTGAGTGTCGGGGACGGGGTCGGGAGGACGAGCCCGAGGCCTGGCGGGGGGGTGGACGTCTCCTTTGTGTGCTGCGACGGCGGACCGGTGGGCGCGGGAGGCCCTGCGCGGCTTTGGGGGGGTTCCGTGCGGGAGGGGGGGGGGGGGTGGGGGGGGGGGGAATTCGGGTTG
>JAVJGG010000040.1:19712722-19742758 GCA_035590195.1 Aviceda cuculoides
CGAGGGTTGGTGACAGACAAGTACCGCCACCCTGTTCCCCATCCCGTGATGGGCTTAATACCACGTGCAAACGGCACAGGAGATGCCAAGATATGGGACTGGCTGTAGAGGACTTGGCGTGACCGGCTGTCACGGCTCTGACAGTTCCATTTCAAATGAACTTGTCATTGGGGGGAACAAAAACAAACAAACAAAAAAAAAACCAAACCCACAACCAAAAACCCACCAGCTCCTGCTGGGGACCTGCAGACTATCAGTGAGCCAGGATTAGCTCAGGATGGGGTGGGAAGAGGGAGACGACCAGCAGGAACCCGCACGCTTACGGGGTGATGTGTTCCTCGTGTGCGTGGGGGTGTTGAATGAAGCAGACGAGGCTGAAGCCGCAGCAAGAATCGGTGGGGGGGCGGGATGTGAAGGTGAGAATGTGTTTAAGGCGATGCTGACCACATCCCAAACAGGCCATAGGAAATAGAGGTGGGCTTTGCGTGCAAGTGTTTTGGGACTCTTTGGGAATGTAGTGGACTGGTGGAGGAGACTTCATGCAGCTTCTCTGGGTTTCTTTCTTGAAAATACACCTTCAAATCCTACATAAGTGACCCTACAGCATTTTGTGCTATTTTAGGCTTTTTTTTCCATGCCAAACCAGTCTCACAGAGCTAATTTTTACTTGACAGGATTTGTCCAAGAGCTCATCAATAGCAAAGATCATGTTCCTCCTCTTGCTGTTGCACAAGCCAGAGCAAAGCCCACGGACCCGGAGGTCAGCAAGCTTTTAGCTGCTCAGCATTTGTGGCACAGGGAGGTACCAAAACAGCCAGCATGGGCTGGCTGCTGGGGGAAGGGAGAGGTTGATTTTTAACTTTAAATGGCCTTTTGGATCTGTGAGAGCTGCTCCACCTTTCTCTTAAGAGGAACTCCCCAAATAACTCAGTAGCTGAAAAGTGTGTTGACACTGACAGCTGGAGCTGTCAGGCTTCAGCGACACAATAAAAGATAGAGCTGTCTTCTGTCACACACCTCGGCCAGACCGGGCTGGCACCTGGCTGCAACACTAGATTAACATATGTGCGCAGTAATATGAACTAGTAAGGATGCCTTTTATTTGGTTTTAACTAGATGCTGACGAGGTTTTGCCTAAACAAGGTTCCAGTCGCCCTCGGCACAGGCCTGGCAAGCAGCTCAGCGTTGTGCCACTGTGGTACTGGGCAAGCAGAGCCACCAGGAGCCCGGCATACGAGGACGGCTGACGGTTGTCGACTCAGGTTTCCCTGCGGGGCTGCACCGCGAGTGCCGGGCAGGGACCAGCTCCCCTTGGAGCAGTTCCCCTGCCAAGCAGGGTGAGAGGGGCTGTACTCAGCGTGCTGCCCCGGGAAGAGGCTGGGGAGATAAATGATGCCTCCCAGGCTCTGCATTTGGCTTACTCGATCTGGTAAGGGTTTTTTTTTTTTTGCCAAAACCACAATATGCGGCACTTCCAGCAGCACAGAGGGGCCTCGCCAAGTATGGGGGTTCCTCGGCTGCTGGGGCAGGAGCCCTGCCTGCGTGACGCCTGCACGGTTTGTGCTACAAAACAAACTGGTGGTTTGGTTTGACCTCTCAGCACAACAGGAAAATCCCCAAACAGAACTGATGGGAGAAAGATGAAAGTCCCCATCATAACAAACACACTCCCCACCCAAATCTCTCCCCCACTTGGCTTCCAGCACCGCCTGGAGCACAGCACCCACGTTTAACCCCCTTCCCCAGGCACCTGGATCACAGGGAACAACCAGAGCCCAGCCGGCGGCGAGTGCCCTGGTGCAGGGCCAGGATGCCACCGCTGCCCAGAGCCCTCGCAGCCCCCCCGTCCTCCACAAGCCCAAAGGCAGTGACGTGGCTGAAACAGCCATCTGGCTCCGAGACGCTTTTCCCCGCGAGCCCATGGCCCATGGGAGCCGAGCGGTGTCGCATGCGGAGAACAAGAGCCACTTACCTCGTTCGTGCTTCCCTGGGGAGAGGCATTGGGAAGAAAAAGGGGGGAGAAAGAAAGAAAAGAAAAAAAAAAAAGCATCTGTGTGTATCACGCACGTCCATGGGAGCACACGGTGCTCACGCCTCTGGCCACAGCCACTTGCTGGTGCCGCCATGGCCGCGTATTCCCAGGGGTGCTCGCCCTGCCCAGGCTGCCCTTCTCGCAGGACCCCTCACGGCTCTTGGCCACCCCTCCTGCCACGGGACACCGGGGGCTCACGTGGGACGGAGCCACGAGGGCTTTGAACCCACCTGGGGCACTCGGGCACCAGCCCGGCGTATCGTGGCGGGCAGAGTCACGCTGCCCAAGCCCCGGTGCCTGCAGCAGAGCTGCTGAGGCACTGCCAGCCACGCTGGGCCAGCACCACCCTTCTGCAGAGCTCTTTTTCAGGAGAGCTTTCCCTCCAGTTGGAAAGCCATGCCGCACAGCCCGCGGAGGCCAGCCAGGCACCAGGGAGCAGCTGCAGGCACTTTAACCTCTTTATTTTTCCCCAGCTGGGCAAGTTGCAAACGGGCAGCGTCTCTGGCTTCCTGCTGGCTGTGTCCTGTTCTTGCTTAAAAACCCCACTGACTCCTGCACAGGGATGGGCAAATGTTGGGCTTAAGCACGGCAGCATATCCCAAAGGCACCCGTGAAGTGTCCCCGAGCAAAGAGCCGCTGCAGGGGCTCTGACCGCACCGCAGGGGGGGTTTACTGCGGATGCTCAGGCTGCTGAGGACAGGGAAGCCAGGATGAACCCACCTGGGACACAGGCGATGGGCCGCCTCTCCATCCAGCTTATTTTAAAGGCAGCTCAGCTAAGCAACACTACTACCCAGCTCTGCAGTGAAGCAACTGAATAATAAACGCTTCAATTTTTTCTCCCAAAGCTGCATGTTTAGCTCCAGCTCTGCACAGCAACGGGAAGCAGGCAAACATGCTCACTCTCAATCAAATCAAAATCTCAATCAATTTATCCTCACTGGTGGATGAAAAGCAGGGAAGGAGCAGGTAAAGTTGTCGAGAACGGCCCTTTCTGCCTTGGAGCGCTACAGAAATAAAATCCACGACTGCGGCTGGTGGCTTTTGGGGGCCGAGCAAACGATGACCTCACCACAGCTCTGCCACGGGAAGAGCAGGAGGCCGCTGCAGCCCTTTAAATGTTATTTTGGCACATGGGCCCGCAGCCACAGCTGCATTCCGGTGGGCTGCTCCCCTGGCTGGGGCGAAGGGGGTCAGCAGGAGCCTGCAGGGTCTGGGCTTTCCCTGGCAGCTCTGCAATGGGGAGAGGAAAGGGCTGCTGCAGAAGGGGAAACAGGAAAGACCGAGTATTAAAAATACTGCGGCCGTGGGCTGTGAGATAACTCTGTCGGGGCCGGGCGCTGAAACGGCACCGTTTGGAAAGCGGGCAGAGCAACGCAGGAGGGTGCGGGGGAGCGATTTCTCACTACGACCATTTTTAAGGTTTTAGAGGTGTTCTGTTTGACATCGGGGCCCAACCAAGACTTTCCTGTGTTGTTTGGAAAAAAAAAAGAAATTTAAAAAGAGCAGGTGAGACCAACTGACCCAGCACAGCTGTGGCTGTAACGGGAAAGCGGGGCCCAGTGCCAAAACAGACTGAGCTGAGACCTGGCCTCGGTCTCTGGCAGACCTGGGGAGAGCCAAAATCCCTGCTCTGAACCATGAGATATGGGTCTTTCTTTTTGACATACACAGACATGCACGCAAAAAGCACACACACCAGCTCTGAGAACACCTCCCTGGTGGGACCCTAGGCAGTGTTGCTCCATTCCCTCAAGGTGTGAGGCTCCACAAACTAGCATTTGGTGATAGGTAAGACAAGAAGGAGAAAAAAAAAAAGGCAGAACGAAATAGCTTGCTGTGAGTTTTCTCATCCCCAGCCTGGATCTACATGGCTTGTCTTTCACACTGGGCAGGATCCAGAGGCTCAGGCTCGAGCAGGGGAAGGGGTGGGTTGGTATGCAGCTCCAGCCTTGCTGTTCTCTCCTGCTGTCTTGACCCATCTTGTACCGTCTACCTGTGCTACAACCACAGGACAGTGCTACCCAGGCCCATCTCCAGCCCCTAAGATGTCTCCCCCTTACAATCAACTCCACAAACTGATCTGAAACCGTTTCCTCTGTCCCTGCTTTCCCTGTCTAGAAGGTCTAAGGCATGGATTAAAACTCATTGTCCTGCTGTCTGAAGAAGACAGGGCACAGGTCTTCCCCCACTGATCACAGCACATCCAGCTCAAGCAGCTGGATCTGCCCAGGCAGGCCCAGCCGGAGCATCTAACAACCCTAAACGCAAAAGCCATTTCAAAGGGAAGGAAAAGCCCCAGGAAACTCAACACTTAAGAACTCGGTGGGGGTTTTTTTGTTTGTTTGTTTTAAATCAAAAGCTCTTTATCCTACCTGGTCCCATAACGCTGCGGCCACTTGGTCTATTACTGCGCCCAGTTCTCTGTACTCCCCAGAGTATCTGATATATGCCCAGGTACACAGTGTGATAAGTGTCAAGCCCATGATCATGTTGCACAGACTGGCTATGATGTCCAAGCCAATGAAGCCGGTCACTCCAGCTATCACATAAGTGATGAAGATGACCACAAAGAGCGTGGCGGGGGTGCGGGCAGCGTGGAAGATATTCTTGCTGTCGTTGTGCTTGATGTACTGGATGTAGAGCTCATCTATCTCGTTCTCCAGCTGCTGGAGGTAGCGGCGGCTGAACTCCTCCCCACCCATCTTCTTCACCCCACGAAACAGCTTCACAGCCTCCTCCTTCAGCTCCATGTGCTTGGTCTGGAGGTCACTAGGTGCAAGGAAGGGCTTGTCCCCACCACAGACCTGCGTGGAAAACACAGTCCAATCACTCTACAAACCTCAGCACCCACAGCTCCTGTGCTCTGGCATGCAAACCACTGGAATTAGGGCTCTACAGGCTCCTGTTTGGCACGGACCACTAGATCCTGCAGGAAGACCTCCATGACTGTGTTGTCCATCTGGGACAGCTCTGCAAGGTGCAGGTTAAAACAGAGCAGCGGGTGTCTGCACTGGGAAGCTGTGTCCCACAGCTCCCCTACTTGATTTGCTCACAGCCCAAGCCAGGATCTCGGGCAACACTGACGGCTGAGCTACACTGACCAGCAGGACCCTGAACCCCAGCATTTTCTAGTACTGGAAACTCCGTGGCATTTTCCTTCTGCTTCTGAGTATGGACACATGAGTTTTAAGGCTCAGGGCAGTCCACAGATGATTTGGCCACACAGCTCCGTATCCCTTTCCTGCCAATCAGCAGCAATCTCTAATATTGATGAACAGAGTGGGGGCCTGGAAGCGGCTGGAGACAGTCTGGGGTCTGAGCTTCACCTTCAAACATCACAACCATCCCCTCACCAGAGCTGAGAGATGGGCTGACAGGGCAGGGCACAGGTGAAAAGCCAGTTATAATGACTTTATCCCCTAATTAGCATCAGCCACAAGAACAGGCTACATGGTCACACAGCACTGCCACCCCTCTATATCACATTTTTGGGTTGCATCTACCCACACTAGCGAATGCTGGGAAGAGGATGCAAATTCAGCAGAGGCTACATGGTCTGCAAAAAGCTGTCATCGGATGAAACAGTGACCCTTTGTCAATCACCCTCCTCTGTCCTGCCACGATACCCTGACCGGGCATTGCTCTCCTCCAGCCTCTGAGAAAGCCCCTCTTCCACCATGAACATAGGAGAGACCTTCTTTGGGACCCTGAACATGCAGCACTGTAACCAGTCCTGACCAATTCCATGCAGGATGTTTTCTACCAGGAACCCAGGCAGGGAGGTTCCCCCAGAAGGACAGGACAGCCAGGAGACACGAGTGCTGTGAAACGACATGCTCAGCACGACCTACCTCTTCCATTCTCCTGCTGTAGGTGTCTTTGGCAGTGGCAACTGCTGCTAAATTGTTGGCTTCTGCTGTGGCCTGCAAGAAGGGCAAAAGGGGTACAAAGCTTAGCTGCAGAAAGACAGGGTTAAAAAGTGTTATTGCAGAGATTAGCAGCCACTGGCTGCCTGGCTACCCAAGGTCCACAGGCGTACACAACCAGGACATGTGCACAGTACCCTGGTGCACACGTACAGAATTAAACAGCTCCCTTGTCTTAGCCAAGTGTACTTTCCTCAGGCTCTGACCAACGCCAAATAAGATTGTCCCATATTTACACATCCAGTCTCCTCAGTCCCCCAGGCAAAAGCCTGCATGAAGAAAGGACTCCTACCCTCCAAGCCAGAGCAACGAAAACTTTGGCTTTGGCTGCTGGAAACAGCAAGAAAACAGATAAAAGGCTCAGTCATATGTAAACATCTAGAGCTCCAACCTCCCGCAAAGCCGCCTGGCTCAGAGAGCAGAGCTGCAGCCCAGCAGCCGCTGCCCGTGTGCGGGGCCACGTCACCTCCGTGTGTGGCCCCACTGCAGCCAAAGACGATGCCCTTTACCTGCGGGGGAACAATTTCAGCTAAGCTGGCTGACACCCTGTGCACGGACAGCAAGTCACCACAGTTCGGCCAAGGTGCACGAGCCGTGCTGCCGCAATTGCTAAGCCGTATCAGACTCGTGACTGCCAGATACTTCCAAAAGGGCTATTTTTTGGGTTGTTACACTAAGGCATTTGAAATAAAATCACAGAAGACCCAATGTGCTGCACTAGCTGGACGCCTCTGACAACTAACTGGAAATCCATGGCAATTACAGTGCATGAATGCCCACCAGCTCACAGCTCACACTCACGTACCTGCAGCATCGACTTTGGGTGTGGCAATTCTTCTCCTTGGTAGATCTTTATGTATGCCTGCAAAACAGTGCACAGAAAATGAAATCACATTGAATGCAGCATACATGAGCAACACGCAAACACCCCCACCCAGTACCAGATGCAGCTTTAACAGGATGTTAAAAGCACAGAAGAGGAGGACGTTCCCGGCACAAGGTGGCTTCGGCAGGGAATGCTCTGTCAGAAAATGCTACATAACATGGCTCGAGATCGACTCCTTGGGTGGCCTGGGTCAGTGACTCAAGGCTCTCACTCCACCTCTTACGCTAAGTATCTATACCAGCAGATTTGCACCTACCTCCACCCTTCGCTGAAGGAGAAGGAGCCAGAGTCAGGTAGCCCTGGAGAGTAGGTGGTGAGAATTACTCACTGAAGTCTTGCCTTAAAATGTCCCAGTAGTCATGACAACAAAAATCAGCGTTTTCCAAAGGCAGTAGGAATATGGTCCTTAGCCTACCTCCCTCTGGTCCTCAATCCTCCAGGAGAGGAAAACAGCCCTGCTCACTTCTTGGGCTTACTGCATGGTCAAATACACGACCATGAGGTCGTTTGCTTTCTGCAGCAATAGGAGTCAGGACTATTAGCTAGACCAAGAACATTTCCTCCAGCCATCAAATGCTGGCCTGCCTGCTGCTGCTCTCCCTTTTAATTACAGCAAAAGTGCAAGCGTGCCACAGATGAATAAGCCCGCTTTCTCTTAAATAAGCCAATACCTTAAAATACTCCACAAGGCCTCGACAGGTGATATGGTTTCCATTGATCTCCTTAACATCCAGGCTCTCAGGACTAAGAAGCCAAGGAATCAAAATCTTCAAGTTCTTTATGAACTCATCATCTATTTCTGGAAACAAAACCCAATGGTGTCAGTACCAGTCCCACATCAGGCTTGCGCTTCAGTGTGCGCTAACATGAAACAAGAGCAGGAGAGTCAAGCCAGAGACTCAGACACCCTATAATTTAGTGATGTGAGTGCTCAGAAATGAATGTGGCCCCAGTTAAGTTGTTACTTAACCCACGGACAGAATATACAGCTGCATATATATCCACAAACCAGCTTCATGGTCTCAAAAATACTTGCGCGAACACAAATGTGACCACATGGGAAAAAAACCTGCTTTTGCTGATGACACTGGTGATGTGCACACAACGCTGATAGCCAGAGAGCAGCATCTTCTTGCCTAGACACATACACTCTTTGCAAATCATGATATTTAGTGTATAGGGCACGGACACATGCTGTGCCTTCTTCCCTTTGCCCTGCTCCATGGCACCTGTAGTGGAAACCTTCTGCCAAGGCTTAGGCTCTCTGGCTCTCATCCCTGCCACCTCCTGTCCCAGCAGGTAAGGTTTCCTGTGTTGAGTTCTTGGTCCTCTATGAACCCATATGTGAAAATCTCATTGCAAAGCATTTTAAAGCTTTTGCAAACCATTAGGCGCTTGGTACAGGTACACTAAGGACTCCCACAAGTGGCTGTGCATTTACATCGCACCACCAGACACCCCTCGGTGTGGGTACCAGGAACGGGCACAATCTCTGCTCCTACCAGCCTGTCCCCTTTGCCAAAGCACGGAGCTGGCACAGAAAGCTGTTTGAGGGGTCCATGGGCTGCTTGTGTCACTTCAACAGAGGCAGACTATCTCCTAACAGTCACTCTTATGGCTTCATAGTGTCTGACATCCATTTATTGCCATTTAAATTAAATTGTATGGGGCTGGAGACAGAAAAAACAATGCAACATCCAGGCATTTGGAACGTAAGGAGAGAGGGGAAGTTTCCCCACATTTTTTCCATCAGAGCACAAAAAGCTGCATACAGCTCTGAGGGAACAAGAAAAATGGTGTCAAGAAGCTACTGACAACTCCTGT
Organism: Aviceda cuculoides; assembly: GCA_035590195.1. Taxonomy (NCBI): domain Eukaryota; kingdom Metazoa; phylum Chordata; class Aves; order Accipitriformes; family Accipitridae; genus Aviceda; species Aviceda cuculoides. Next base: position 19,721,394 of record JAVJGG010000040.1, read on the forward strand.
GCCAGTTCTGCACACACCACTTGTTCAATACTACTCAGCACCTGAAATTAAGGTGGGAACTAACAGAGACCAGCTCAGTTTCCACCAGTGAGCCTCCCCCGCACTGCCTCGCTGTCCTGCTTGCTGGTTAGCACGGAGTTTGCCAGAAGAACAAGTCTGATCACTAGCCAAACAAAACCAGAGAAAAAGTAAAATCAATTAGAGACAGAAAGAAATTAAGTGACTAATGGGCCACTTTATTGCTAAGACTGCGAGCAGCCTGTAAACAGTGATGCTGGTAAGCACTTGGTTCACAACAAACAACTAAAAACATCCACAGCATGTGGCTCCTTTCAGGGTGGAGAATCTTACCACGGCTTTTGTTCCTTCCTCTTTTTTTTTTACCTGTTGAACTAAGTTTGCCCTGTAGGGAAACCACTGATCAGATAAGTCAGGAAGATTATATATTCCTTGGAAAGTTTTTCAAAGTGAAATAAAGTTCCCTTGAGAGCACGTGCAACCAGCCTTCCACCCTCTGCAAGCACCAGCCTGCCTCAGAGCAACTAGTCTGCACTGCTCTGCATCTGTGCTGAATTGCGAGTGAGGCACAGGAGTTAATTGCAGGCTTAACACCGTGTCCATAAATTTCCTATCATCTCGGCCCTGCCCTTCCCTGGTTGCCTATCAGCCCTCTGTCCTGACAGTGCTTATTGCCAGCGGCTCTGAGACCTTTTCAGCTTCCCACACCTTTTTGGCCTCCACTTCTGTCCTAAGTTAACAGCATCTGGCAATGAACAGGCAGCTGCTGGACTCAGAAGAATGGGCAGAGCACGTGTACATCGTTGGGAGGAGGATCCAACCTCTCTCCCAGAAGTTTTGTCATGGAAAATACTTAACAGAGGTTTCAGGAACCAGCAGGACAGTCTGCCAGGGCATCTAAGCTATCCACTTAAAAAACAGACCTTTGCCTTCTTACCTTTCAGTTTTCCATCAAAATTAGGGTTGGTGGCAACTTTCAGGCCTGGGTGAGGTAAGAGGAAGCAGGAGATTTTGGTGAAGCAAGAATGGATGTGCTTTCTGACGTTCTGCAGCTCTTCATGCTGATTTCCCGAGACCTGCGAGAGACCGGTTTGGGGTCAGGGGGTTTCCTTCTGATGGGGGCACCGGTAACGCTGGGCCAGTGGTACTGGCAGGAGCATAGGATACTCAACACTGTGACTGCTTACGGTGGCAAAAAGTGACACAGAAGGACATCCCGTAGGGGTATGCCACATGAGGAGAAAGACAAGGCTCTCCCAGCAACCAAGGAACTAGCGTATTTCTGACCACATACCCTGGGGCATGTTATTATCGTTTGGAAAATGTGCATGTGTGTGTATGATTGGCATATAAAAACATTTGGGATTTCCCACTAGGGCCTTTCTTCTCTTGCATTTAATTAGGTCTCTCCACTACCAAATCACCCATGCATTTCCTGATTAATCCCAGTGGAGCCCTCACCCATCAGTTTTACTGTACAACTACCTATTACTAAAACATCGTTCCCGGTCTCTAGGGAATCTACTGACTACCATGGCTAACACCTCTCCCAGCTGCTCCCAGCAAGAGAGCCCCAGTGAGCCTGGGCGTGGGCAGAAGCCTAGCACAGGCGGCCTCATCCCTCCACTGAACATGGCAAGGAAATTCAGCCTCCTAAAATGCCTCTGCTGTGATTTTAAGGCATTGGGTAAGTGTGACCATAACCGGCATCTCTGTACACTGCAGCTCCCAGCTAACAGCCAGCGCTGTGGCCACGCAGCTGAACCCTCACTGGTGCTGGTGCTCTGCACCCCATTCCCTGCTCCCTGTCCGGGATTACGCTCTCCAGAGCTGGTTGTCCCCCAGATCAAGGTCTCACCCTCGTGCCCTGTGCACTCTCCATCCATGCAGGTGATGGCAGTGTATCATCCCCGGGTCACAAACCACATTTGCCTCTTCGCTCTCCATCGCCCATGAGCATAGCCCCAGGCTAGCACTGCTCATTAAATAAACCCAGATCAGAAAGAACACACCTTCAGCCGCTTCTCCAGAAATCTTGCACCACCATCAGATCCATAGGAAAATTCATACGGGAAGCTCCAGTCACGAACAAGGAATATAAGGGACTAGAAAACGGAGACAAACACAACAGGGTCAGTGCCATAGTGTGCTATTGAGTCAAAGTTACCAGCTGCTCCAGCTCGGAAAAACTCATCTTTCAAGAGCATTGCTCTGTTGTTCGCTGCTCATCGCAGGACCAGGAGTGGCTACATGAGACGTGCAACTCTGCTGTACGTTATCAAAAAGTGGTTCACAAGGGAGTTCAGGGCCTCCTTCCCCACTGCCACCACTCGCAGCAGCTGATCATGCTCAGCCACCAGAGCCCACAGCGGTGGCAGGACCCCCCCCCAGCACCATCACCCCCACCCTCGTGCCACAACAAGACCTGGTCCCAAGTCTCTGCCCAGCTCCAGCAGCATCTCACGCCTTTACTGGTGGAAACACCTCCCTGTGCAGGGCCACCCCAGCACGGCGCTGAGATCGTGCAGACTTGCTGCACGTGTGGCTGTGTCCTACAAGGGGAAGGAGGGAGCGAACCCAGGACTGCTGTACGGGTTTTTTGGGTGGCAGTTTGATTCCCCAGCTTGAAGAATAGCGTCAATCATTTAAACTGCAAAACAAGAAAGAGATTTTTGCTAACGAGGACAAAAGGCAATGAGCTCCCTAATTCCAGCCACATTTAGTTCCATCCTATGGGAATTTTACAGGCTCATTTTTTCAGCATTTTTCACTGGGCAGCCTTCCAGACAGACTTTTAATGAGAAGCAGATGCAGGATAACGAGGGTGAATAAGAAATCGCTGGCTTTTGTAATCTTTATTGAGACATTAAAAGCTCCTATGCAATAAATAAATAAATACCAGTACAGTCAACCTTTAATCTTAAAAAAGTTTTCAGAAAAAATCCTGTCTCCAGTGTCTCATCTGTGCAAGGGACCTACATTCCATGTACAAATACATGGTCTGGAGGTGGGGAAGCCCTGAATGCTGAAGCCCAGGAGGGCCTGGCAAGGGTGCCAGGGTTCCTCTCATGCACATGAATAAGCAGGTCAGCAAGTGGAATCCATTTAATTGGAATTTCCCTAAAAATTGTCTATGTTTAGAACAAAGATTCAGTGGAGGAAGGGAAAATATTTCCCCTTCTTATTTCTCTCCCATAAAACATCAGGAAAGGTTAAAAAAAGAGAGAGAAGAGTGAGTTGGCCATTCCTAACTGCATGACAAGCCACACCAACTGCACCCAGTTAGCTGTTTCAGGACACACTGTTCTTTCTAAGACCATGAGATGCTTAGGAATCATGTCCATGTTTAGGACTTTCCCACAAACACATTATGCATGCTTTGCACTGTTTGACTCTGGAATCAGTTTCTTTTTTTTTAAGCAAAACCGTTTCAGACATGCTGTCTTTAGCATGCCTCATAGCCACCCTCAGCCCCCCCAGCCCAGCAAACTGCCCGGCACCACGCACAGACTTTGCTAAGGCATCACGGCCAGGACCAGTGTCCAGCAAGGGCTCGTTGGGTGGTGCACGCAGTTACGATTCAGCGCAAGTCTGAGGACACACCGTGGAGAGGAGGGAGCCAAAGGGAAATGATAATTTTCCACTGCTGAGTATTACTTCCCTTCCAGCAAGATCAACGCAACTGCCTCGCTATCGGCACTTTCTCTGCACTCCCTGCTTGGCAGTATTTTCCTATAGGAGTCGTTTTCCAGAGCCTCCTTTACAGATTTGTGTATTTTAAGGACAAAAGAAGTTCAGCTTGTTTGACTTACAGGCCTGGAACCTCACCCAAGAAATTCAAGCTATAGACTCTCTTCTGCAAAGACAACTGTCTTGGTTCAAAGCCTGCAGCTACCAGAGAAGCCCTTGCATCTCTCATTAAGCCACCCTAACCATTAAATTGCCCCCTCCTTAACAGTGTGCTCCTCGTTGCGAGTCTGACTTTGTCCAGCCTCAGCTGCAGTCACTGAGCTGCACACTGCTTCATCCTCCCCACTGGAAAAGCAGTTTATTTACCATTGCCCTTCTCCTGCTTCCTAATCAAAACGCTTGGTTGTCTTTAAAAATGTGCTTTGCAGGAAGAAGCCCATTTTGCGATGTGGAAAGGAGATCTCCATTGCTCACCTGGCCTCATCGCCATCAATCCTTCCACCAAATTTTATCACAGTCGCAAGGGTTACACCCAGTTGTTTGGTATTTTTCCCCAGATCATTAAGGAAGATGACAGTGAATCAAAGACATCCTGGGGGGAGCCCCAAGGAAACACTTCTGAAGGATGATGATTCCCTGTTAAAATTAGTTCAGCGTGCTCTGTCATCTACCAGTTAATGAGTTTTTAATCCATTTACAATGGATTAAAACAGACAATGCTGACTTGGTATGTTGTTCACTTGCTTTTAATCAGCATCGTAGGGAGATAAGGCTTACAGAAGGCAACATATCATGGTGATAGTTACCTTTATCAACCGAACTTGTGGTGTTTTAAAAATTGATAATGGGATTGTTTGACAAGACTTGCTATCCACAAAACCGTGCGACTTGACAGCGATTATGGTCTTTGGTAAAATCAGAGCCTATTATCCAGTCCTAATGACTTAAGCATATTTAAAGGTTTCCCCTTACAGCCTCCTTTTTACTGACGGAGTAGGAAGTATTTCACTTTCACTGAAATATTTGGCTACATTATCCTGATAGTTTTTAAATAAGGAGTAGAAATATTTATTTAACGTCTGGCTTTTTTCTGTACCATATTACAAATTTCTCCTAGCTCTTGCTACTACAAGTAGTGTGTTTCTACTGGTAGCTTTCTAACATTGTTCATCAGTCATCTGCCCATGCCAGCATCCAACATATCCTCAAAGCTCCCCAAAATCTCAATTTGTCCATTTGTTGTATTTTTTAACCTTTTAATTTTATTTCCACTTTCTGACCACAGACACCCTATAAGCCCCTTAGGCCTTCCAGGATGGCGGTGCAGACTGCAATTCTCCTTTTGTGTTGGAAGGCAAAAGTAAAATAGCTGTAACCCGTTCCCAATTGCTATTTGCATTTTTACAGCATGTTTTGCTCTCTGTTGTTTTCCACTTTGGGAAGCTCACAAACCCCATCCAGCTACCACCTAACCTACTGTGGATGCCAGCTGGATGTTGGACCAAGCCATTGGGACTGCCAAAGCGCATCTGATTAAAGGACCAACTTGTACAGGATAAGGCCCCACAGAAGGTGTTTTCCTTCTATTTACCAGCCTGACCATGCAATGAGCCCTGCAGCTCCACTGCAGCACGAGGATGTGTGGGGACCTCACAGCATCGCTCCCTTCATCCCCTAAGGGCCCTCTCCCTGGCTCACACCTGGTCCCACAGACCCCCAAAAGCTTTGAAACCTGTTCAACCACCTTCCCAGCCTCCCACCTGCACAAGATTCGGTGCAGCCATAATCAAAGCCATACAAAATCTGTTAAAGGACTGGAGCTTTAGTGAGCTGCCACAGCCATGTCATGGGTACCTTCTGCCCCCCTACCTTCTGCTTTGTCTCTTTTTGTTCATATTCACCTTCCTACTGGAAGGGGCTGTCATAGACAACTATCCTGCCATCCCTGGAGTTGCTCACAGATCTGGTGTCCAGAGCAAGCTGGCGTCAGCCCAACGCTCTCCCTTTTTTCAACGCCAGCTTTTCACAGGTTGGGATGCAGCAGGGTGAACAGATGTCACTTATTGAAGTTAAAACCCCACTTAAACCGAGCCTTCCCACAGTCCTGCTGTCACTCACAAGAGCTCTGAGCTAATCCTCATCCTTTCATTTTGCCAGGAGCAGAGATTCCCAGGACAGGTGGGTTCAAACCTCTCAGAGCAAAGGCTGGGCAGAGTCCCTGGGTAGGCAGCATGACAAACCTGCTGCAAAACCTGACTGCTTTCCAAGCCCAGCAGGATATCTGGCAGGACAAGGCAGAGCTCTTGGAATGGCAAGGGTTCAGAGGGGAAAAAAAGAGGTATGTTGAATCTATTTGGAAGCCTCTTTGGAGGTAAAGAAAGCACAAAGCCTCTCTTTCCGCAGCTGAGCCAGTCCCCAGGCATCTCCATCTCCTCCCGTCCTGCAAACTGCAGTGACACCTCGTGGTGAAGCCAACCGGCTCGGGGCCAAGACACCTCTGGCGGAGGGGACGTGTGCTGGCCAGGACACTCGGACTCACCTGGAAAGGTTTCAGGAATGTCTCCTCCATGGCCAGCCGGCCGTACTCAGTGAAAAGCTGGAAAGAGAAGCAGAGAACAACAGGACTGTTAGCTCGTCAGTCTGCACGGCCGGGCAGACGGCTGTAGGCCACACAGGCACAAGAGGCAAGGGACAGTTGTTGACTCCGGGCTACCAGGACCATTTGCAGAGCTGGAACAGAATCTGGCTGGCTGTGTGCTTTCGGTTCACATCTGAGAGGCACACGGAGCTGTTACGGACAATCACTATGCTGAGCCCTCACCTGAAAGATCTCAGCCTAGAATTTTTGGCTGCTAAATCTGTGAAAAACGGCTCAGATCAGCTGCTTACTGTTGCTTTCCTACCAACCAGAAACTTTACGTGCTACAGGGGACTGCTGGAGCCCTGCTCTCTTTAAACACTCTGGGAAGAAGCGGAAATGAATTCAGAAATAAGTACTTTCCCTGCGAACCCCACTGTGCAAAGACTGTAAGATCAGCCTACCAGCAAGATTTGAAGGCTCTCCAGTCTCTCCAGACTGTAATTTCTAACTGAAGGCACAATAATGTATTTCGCAGATGCCTAGAAATGGGTCAACATGTTAAACAATAATGGCTTAAAATCCAAAGTGGAAGATCAGAGTTGCATTGTATAAGTTCAATGTTAAAAAGGCATTATTGTTAAAAATATTTACTGACTGAAATAATACAGAAGTCTTCAAATGCTGACTTTTCCAGCTGGACTTTTGCTTTTCTTTCCTTTTTCTTAAGGTCCCGCAAAAGCCTACCTAATGAATCAATCAATCACCTAAACAGAAGAGAAAGCTAGGGGTAATACCAGGAAATGGGCAGGACACCTGTGCCACAAAAATCCCATTAGCTGCTTGTCTTCAACAGTAATTACCCTCAGGGGTCATTTGTATTGAGCCAGTACCAGATGTCAATATCCAGGCTTATAAACCGGTTCCCAGTTACTTTGGGCTTCTCCTAACGATGCAAAGATCCTGTCCTACAGTGTGAACAGCGCAACCTCTGCCTTCAGCTTCCCTGTCACTTCAGTCGAATGAGCACTTTTACTGCCCCTACTCAGGGAGCAGTGGATGGATGCTCACAGCAGCAGGAGTACAGCCAATACATGGTTAACTACCCTGGATCCCTCCCTATTACCAGTCACTTTAGCCCCTTGCTACAAGTCATAGCATGTTTCCAGGCCCACGGGTCAGTCCTGGCCTCTGATGGGTCTCTGCTTGCTGAGGAATCCCAGTATAATCCCATGGAAGGACACACAGGCCAGCGTGAACTGCGTCCAAACTGTTCCTGGTGGACCAGTGATGGGTGCTCCACACTGAGATGGTCTGTGATGGGTACTCTACACCTGCCCTATGCAGTCTGCTTGATGCTCCTCTAACCTCACCATTAGAAAGTCAACTTAACCCTCTCTGGCTGCAGCACCACCCATGACAACTGGTCCTGTGCACTGCGGACATAAGAAAAGGTAATGCTCTCCACTCTGCAGCAACCTTGTACACAGCCGAAGACCATTACCACCTCCCCTCTCAGTCACCTTTGTCTCCTGACTTAACAAACAGCCTTGGTTTTTTCAGCCTCTCCGTGCCCTCCAGCCACCCGCTGCAGCACGAAGCACAGCCGTGGACCCTTTCCAGCTCCGCAGGTGATCAGCCTCAAGGAAGACATGTGCCCCAGAGACAGGAACAGTCCCTCCTGGCAAATGTCCCACTGACTGCCCTGCCAAAGGACCCAGGCCCCCAGAAGCCAGACTACAAGAGCGTAGGCAAGACAGGTTTCAAACCAAGTGACTGTTCCTCCCTGCCCATGAAACAAAATGAGAGCTGGGAAACTGAAAAATATTTTGTGGCTCTGAATGCGAAAGTGCCTTTCCAAAGCAACACAGCTTGCCGGTGCAGAGAGTAATACAGGCACCTCAGTGATGCGGAGCAGCAGGGACAAGGGTCTCACCTGCAAGTGCTGCAGATCATCTTCCTGCACGTTCTGGGACAAGTTGTAAACCTGCATTTAAAAACAAAAACTTCAGAGCACTCAGAATGGCCTGTTCTTTGGGACAATGTGTGGGTCGGTGTGGTTAAAGCCTATGACATTACCATAAGGACACAGCCTAAGTCCCAGCTGGCCCACGGTGCTAGTGTAAGACAGGCCCCAAGCACAGCTGTACTGCTGGAGAGACTCACGCTGTCAGTCAGACAGGCACTGCTGCTCCCTGTGCAGCAAAACACTCCAGCATGGGAGCAGCAAGGGCTGTCATGCGCCAGCCTGGAAGCCTGTTAGGTCCAAATGATGTTCCTTCTTCCCCATTTTTATGATGTGCTGAGCTCTGTACCAAGACACAGCTTCCATCCCATTCACGCTGTCCTCCAAAAGCAAAGGCCAGACAGTAGGAAGGGAAGCCCTAGCAGGCTATGGAGTAACCACCTGGTGTCTGAACAACTCCAGCCCAGAAGCTTCTCCAGCAGCAATGAGACAAATGCACACCCAGCTCCCCAGACCAAGGTCCTTTCCTCTTTGGTAGCTGGAAGCAAAGGGGTGCATCCACTGCTGCCCCTGTTCTTGGGGTGAGATGAGGAGCTGAGACTGTTCCTGTGATGATGGAGTCATGCAAGAACCCTGCACTCAGTGCAGCAAACACGCTGGCCTTTGTCTCTCCCATCAGAGGCCCTGGCTAGCTGCAGTGTTAGGCTCGTGCCAAGCCACTAGTTTTTTGCCACCACCTTTTAGGAAGTGATTCCTGGAGACATCCCCCTTCTTACCTGTATCGAGCTGATCATTGTGCTAAGGGCAAACACAGTGGCTGAATCCCGCAAGGTGGACTGGCTGTCAAAGGTCCCCTGAGTGTCCATCAGCAACACTGCAACCTGAGAGGCAGAAAGCTCTACGTCAGCTTGGATACACCTGTTCAGCACCTGCATCCAAGCAAAGTCACTCTCAAATGCCAAAGTTGGGGGGGGGGGATGTGTGAATGTCAGCTGCATTATTATGCTGGAAATCTCACTGCTCCCGCCTCAGACTTATAATTGGTGGAGGACAAAGGAAAAGAGCATCCCCAGTCGCTCTTGACAGCGTGATGACTCCAGCAGGCAGCAAAATGAATGGTATGCAACACAGAGGAGGAAACCACTTTCTCCTCAAACACTCACTGTCAGTGCAGATGGGCCTTTTCCCAAGTCTGCATTAGCTTCATGTCACAGAAGCCAAACATGGCAGCATATCACACCTCCTTAACCCAAACCACATTCAGACAGTATCAGAAATCACACCGTGAATAATTGTCACTTTGGTGTTGGGTTCTTCGTTAAAGAGTAGATGAATACAAATATTCCTGGCTATAAGTTGAATTTGCAGGATGCCCCAAAAGCCAGTTTGCATTGTATTTGACCACCCTTAATGAAGACACTCATTTTACAGCTACTGCTTTAGGAAAGGGGAGTAGTTTGCAAGGACCTCAGATTCAAGATCCCTGGGAACAGCAGAGAAATAAACTCTGGGATGCCCAGGGTTAGAGAGACACCTAGAGAGCATATCAGAGACACCTAGACATCATATCAACTCACTGCATTAAACCCACTCATGCTAAATTAGGGATATGGTATTGAAGACCTTCTTTAAACTTGCACAGGCATTTGAGCCACCTGTGACAAGGCAGGAGAGTCTTACAAAAGCTGGAAGAGAAAAATGAGCTGACCAGCTATGCAACAAAGAAGCACACACCTTTTTACCATCGGGCTTGTCCACCAGGAAAACCTCGCTCCATATTTGAATGCCGGTCGTCTCCCGCTCAGACCCTCCCCTCCAGGAGAAACCAGTCAGAGGCTCGTTGTAATCTCCAACCCAGTCTACTGCTTCCTGCAGGTAGGAACAGAAGAAGTTGATGGACTTCTCATCTCATTTTGGTTTTACACTTTTCCTCTGTGCTGCCTCCACCCCAGTACTGGAGGGGGGCAGCCCCTATAAGACAGGTTTCCTACACGGCAGCAAATGTGAACATCTCTGCTCCGAAGTCAAGAGTCCACTAGAGACCCACTGGTGCACAGAGTTGTGGAAGGATCTGCTCTACTTCATCTTGTGAAGCCCACGCTAATGAGAGGCTTGAGCATTCCTAGAGCACCAAGCCAGCGCCTTGTCCAGCTCATCCCTGGGTAGTACATGGGAGCAATGAGCAGCAGCACCATACCCCTGGGAAGAGCCACCTGAGCTGGAGCCATACCTTATTGTACATGTACCGCAGCATGAAGTCCATCAGGAATGATTTTCCTTTTCTAAAAGCTCCAGCAACGGACACAGCCACGACCTCTTTATCTCTGACAGCCTCTGAGAGGAGGATGCGGTTCAGTGCAGCTTCATCCAGTTCAAAGGAATGGTCATCTTTGACAATCAGGACTTGCACTGGTCCTGCCTTTCTCACAGATTCCTCCTCCTCTGAGCTCCACTCATAAGTCTTCTCTGCAAAACTACCTGTATAAACAAGTTAAACAAGACCTGTTAGGTTCCTTCTTCTGCAAAGTGCAGATTCACAGACAGCAGGGCTGGACAGGGTGGTAACAAGCCAGCTAGCCCAAATATCCACGCCAAAACAGCATCGTTCAGAGCAGACGTCTGTTGAACCTGTCCTCAGACACCTCGATGGAGACTCCATGCCACTTTAGGGCCATCCGTCCACGTGCTCCCTGGAGGCAGACAGTTCCCTGCTGGAATCTCCCTTGACAAAACACACCCATTAGTTTTTGTCTTACAAGGGTTGACATGGCGAACAGATCACCCTCTTCTTGCCTGCAACAACTTCTTACATACACAAAGACTGCCATAACACCTCCCTTAGCTTTTTCTCTGCTAGAAAAGAGAAGTCCAAGCCCCTTGATCATCCCTTGCTACCACACCATCTAGGCAGCTAACTGCTCTCCTCTGGACTCTCCCCACCAAGCCTTTTCTGAAGGCTGTCTCAAAAATGGATGCAGTGTTCAAACTGAGGTGTCTAAGAACCTCATGTCTCTATCAAAGGATGCTGCCTTTATGCATCCTGTGCGACTGCTGTTTCTGTAGCAACAGCAGAGTCCTGCTCCATCTGCAGTCTGCACTAATGCTCAAAGTGTAATGTGCTGCTTCTGCCATCGGCCCCATCAACAGCCTCCCCTGAGACAGCCCCAGCAGGAACCAGGCCACGAAGACACGTGCCCATCCTGATAAAAGCCACTTCTTCACTCCCAAGTGGAAAGAATATGCAAAGCACAGGCACTGCTCGCTTTCCCACTTTGAAATGGCGAGGTTCCCTGCGGAGCCGCTCGCCGGCACAGAGGCGAGTGCTGCCCAGGCCGTGTATTGTTCATACGGCCTTACAAGAGGGTCTCATCTCCCCACCGGGACAGGGGAGAAGTGACAAGCACGATGCTGCAGCAGGAGCCTTTGGAGGGGACGGGCAGGGACCCAGCATTCGGTCACTGCATCCACGCTCGGCAATGGCAGCGTGCCAGAGAGATACGTACCACCCGCATGATCCTCCGGGCCAACGCGGCTGAGACGATTACAGCTGTTAACGGCCTCATGGTCCGTGCTTTGTGTACCTGCCGCAATACGGGAGACGGATGCGTTTTAAGACCTGCCATCTACACGCGCTGCAGCCTTGGGGTTTGCAGAGAGCAGGCCGGCTCCAGTAATTTTCCTTTTGCTGTGTCCAAACTTCCCAGCACAGGAAAGAGATGCCGAAGGTGATTAATCATGCCAGTCAGCTCACCTAGAGCCATGTGAAATCTCGCCAGCAGGGAAGGGAGCGTGTGATGGAAAGTTCCCCCACATTTCTACAAAAGCTTCCCGGTTTGTTGGCTCAGGCTGCAACTTTCCAAACATGGTAGCCTCAAATTAAACCTCCTCGGTCTCTGTTTCAGACCCTGACCTTGGGGACCCAGTTTTCAGCCAGTCCCAGCTGTTTCAAAGCACAAGGACTATGTGTGCACATGCTAAAAGGCAAGCTATAAATACCAAAAGGAATAGGGTTTGCCCATTTGGGGCCTCTTTATAAAGAAGCCTCTAGCAGCAACTTCATATTTTAAGTAACAGCAGTGCTTTTGTATGAGTTTCTGATTTCCTATGATCCTGCAACGAAATATCGGTTGCTAGGGGATTTCTGGTGGCTCTCAGACATATACTACAAGCCTTCTTTGCTTACAGTTGAAAGACAAAGATCTTTTCTTCCTGATGCTTGGAGGTTTTTTAGCAAAACAAAAGTCCCAAACGCTCTGAAAAGCTAGATTCTCCATCAAACTGCAGCAGCCGGGGACCAGCAGCACCAAACTCCCTTCAAACACCAGCCCCTGCCCCATGTCACTGCTTAGGGGCCTCCAGGAAAAAAAAACCTTCCTGTTTCAAATACATGGACCTAGGATCCAGGCACACATTGCTAAATGACTTGAAAAACGAAGGCCTCAGAGCAGTCAGTCTTCTTGCTGCACACACCAAACACCGTTTCCAGCATTAAGATCTTCCCAACACGTTAAGTATGGACAGGTGCCAAAGGGCCACAGGCTCGTGTGCTCTTTTTAAGCACTGCCATGCTTAAAAATACGCAACTGCCATATAAAGTCTACAATAGGAAATACCTCCTCTCCCGCGGTGTTTCCCAACGCCCTGCTCAACTAACTGAGTCCAATTCTTTTTTTCTTTTTATAGCTGCACAGAAAGGACAGCGGACAGATCCTTGTATAGGATGTGAGTCATGGCACAGGCAGGAAAAAATTTGTATATCAGATTAAATCTAAACATTTCTGAGTCTAGCCAAGCCATCAGGGGTGCAGGTGAAATAGCTGTGCCACCTCCCCAGACCAGACGAGTCCCACCTCTGGGCACGCAGACAGAGGGCAAGGGGGACCAGCATTTTACTTGTCCCACACTAGCAGCAATGGGAGCTGCAGCCAGAGCCCAAGATGGGCACAAACCCTGCTGTCGGCAGGCTTCGAGCACAGGGAAAGGCAGCACGGATGCCCCCAGCCCACAGAGCTGAATGGACTGCCAGTCCTGGTCAAGGATCCAAGTGAGGAGATTCTCTCCCATCCTGCTACTAGAGGGACAGTTGGTGCCAGATTCCCCCTCCTCCTGCTGCTGGTGCCTGGATGGGATCTCCCAGGTTTTCCTCTCCCTCCAGTTCAGCTGCTGGAAAGAGCAACAACCAGTGCAGAGGAGAGGAGATTGTGTTGTCCCTTCAAAACATCAGAATCTGTAAGGAGCATAATTTTTTTCTTAGCAGATATTGACAGGTTTTGGGAGGATGTCTCCAGACACAGGTAACAGTCCAAAGCGGCCGTGGTGTCCTAGGGGATGTCCTTGCTTCCATCACCTGAACAGCAGGAAAGCCAGGCCATTTGCACCACACTGGGGCAAAATACAAAGTATTACAAGCAGGATATGTTGATTTCCCAGTTCATTGGATATATCAGGAGAAAAGGCGTTATATTAAGCAGGTCTCTCAACTAATTTCAGCCCTGTTATCTCTGCTTCTTTCACGTATGCCATCTGCAGACAAAACTATCTTTCATATTTATTTCCATGTGATGAAACTTCCATGTTCTATTTATTAGATTATCTGTTGCACTGGAGAGCCAGAGATTATTTTATAAGATGGCTGTGCATTACTGGAAATCAATTCTTTTAATTGGTCTTTCCAGCATAAATTAGTTACCTGCTCTGAAGGAAGTTGTACCTGGCAATGGCAAAACATCATCTGGCCAAAAAGGAAAGGAAGGAGAGCTAAGCTTTCCCAAACACACTCGTTTTCACTCATTTTCTAACTTGACTCCTCCTTTCTGTCGGCTCTCTCCCGGCACCTTGCAATTACATCAATTCTCAAGCTGCTCATTCAGAAATTGCCAGGATACGGTTCCTTTTCCCCATTTCCTAACAGCTCATTTCCATGACTCTAAAGCGGAGTGGAATCCACGTCTCTTTTCCATATGGTGATTCAAAGTGGAAAGGTGAAGGAGATCAGAATTCGCATTCATACTTACTGGGCTGTCAGACAGCAGCAAGGAAATGGCCTAATTCATGCAGACAGCCCCATAATACAGGACATACTGTATGGAGTCTAAGGAAAAAATAAAGCATTCCTCAACTGCTCTAGGGCTTACTTGTCTTTAAAATTAAATAAATTAAAACAGCATATTTCACATTGCACCTGTGTACAGACTGACAGCCGAAGTCTAATGTATTTAATCTCCTACAGAAGAATAAATTAGATAAATTACATGCCAGTAATTATGCAATATACCTTTGGTGAGTGCTTGCTTAAGCCTGTTCTTCCTTAGCTATGGAAGAACAGGTCACAGAAATGCTGACTGCTTTCCAGAGACCAACTAATAAAGTCAGCTTTTTCCTTAAATGAGTTTGCACAATAAATACATTTCATTCCAGAGAAAGAAACGCAGCCATGACCCATCATCTGTGCAAACACAGACTGCCTAACCAGACCCTGAGAAAGCCAATTTGCCAGCCCTGCTCTTGTGCTCCCAGGTTGGATCCCAGGAGCCTTACCTATCCAAGCACTGCCCATGAAAAGCAGAGGCTGCAGCCTGGGGCCCCGATCACCCCACTAAAATACACAGATGTCATGCAGTGCTGCTATTCTAAGGGTCTTGGAACCACATTACTTTACTGCATGGAAAAACAGAAACTACCGAAGAAAGAAAATAGAGATTTGATGGGAAGCTTTAACTTGTTATTTCCCTGGAATAGAGCATCCGTGTATCGATCAGGTTAGGTTGCTTATCAGCAGCCCTCTAGGGATTAATTCGATCAGCAGCAATAGCTGTGCGGACCCTTTCTGAAGCTGTGTTTACCCCAGCTGTTTACATTATAAACATATCACAGTGCCACCAACGATACCATGAGCCGAGCACTGAACAGACCTTACAGTCAGGCTCGATCCCTCTGCACGTTCTCTAGAGAGCTTCAGCTTCCAGGAAGCTTATCTGCCCTCCGCAAATGGCACTGGCAAAGAAAGACATCTCTCTCCAAGCTGCAGTCTCCCTTGCACTTATCCCATTCAGCGCGGCTGCTGCTGTGACATGAGTTCTGCTCACTCTATTCATGCTGAACTACCTCCTCTGTACGACAACCAGCCAACGATCATCAGCAAAGCTCTGAGGAGGCTGGGAAAGGCAGCATCGCTTTGAGCATGCACCAGACATCCTCTCCTTCTCTCCGAGACAGGCTTGCGCAGAGCTCTGCATCTTATCCAGCTAATGAGGGAAAAACGAGAAGTAAAGCATTGAAGCAAAGCATATATACCGGACAGCCGGGGCAGAGGGGATGTTGTAGAGCAATAACCTGTATCAATCCTGCACAAAGGATCAGACAGAATCCTGCAGAAAGGATGTATGGCAGGGCACAGCTGCATCCCGAAGCGCTGAGACTGCCGTGGGAGCCTGGCCTGGCCAGCTATGAGTTAGCAAATTCCCTCAGCGCAGGGATGCCATAAGGTGTCTAGACTGAGGTGCTCCTGGGAGACACTGTCTTTGAGAGGGTGAAGCAGGGAAGCCTGGCTGGGTAAAGCTCTCTCTCACACCCATCACTGACCTGCAATCCTCCCTGCACCGCACTCTCTGAGGGCTCCTAGCCAGCAGGTCAGAAAGTCTCCTGAGCTGGGTTTAACAACACGCACACGTTCACCACCCCTTTCTATATCCTACCTGCGGCTCCCACACCCAGGGCACGGCTGACCACACAGCCACACAACCCTCCTTCCACCCTGCTCACACCTCTGCTGGGATTTGTGACAGCCCCACGGAGTCAGAGGACCTCAGACCCAGGGAGGGGAAACACTAGGCACTAGCACCCACTAACCAGAGCCACCGAGCCCCTCTGAAGCAGCACACGTACACATGTACCTCCCTCAGGCCCCAGCCTGTCTCCTTACGCCTGGAGCTGGTGGTCTGGGAAATGCAGCAGTGAACGGGAAGGCAGAGCCGGACCTTCTCGTGCCCAAGCAGGAAATCACTTGCACCTCTCCAGACTGGAGGTACAGATGCAATCACAGCTCTCCCATGAACCAAGGTGCAATGCAGGTTCTTGATACCTGTGGAAATGATGGGTAAAGGACACAGCCCGCGATGTAGATCTCCACCAAGGGAGCCGCAGGGCATTGCTTAGAAAACAGGTGAAGAAAACTGTCACGTAAAAAATTAGCCCTGTCCTTCAACGACCAAGAATGGCAGGTAAAAGGCCACGCTCAGTAGTCATTTGGGGTCTCGCTTTGAGATCCCAAGCTATCCCCTCCAAAGTCAGGGTGAACTCTTCTACCCCAGCTGCACAGCAGTGTTAACACCTCTGCCCAATGCAACCTGCGCTCCCATGTACTCCTGGCGAGCACCCCACTTCTCTGCACCCCAGGATGCTTGCAGCAGGGAGCTGCGTAGGGTGGCTAATGCTGCCAGGCTTGGTACTCATCCTTTGCTTTTTTTGGAGCTGTGGTAAGATGTAGAGTGTACCTTCTTCCCGCCAGCCCTGAGTCATCCAGCTGGCAGCATAGCCACTTCAGCTACAGCGTGGCCAGCTCAGCCCCTTTTCCCTTTGGCAGACGAAACAAGGAGATGAATGATTACGCTGATAACACGAGTGGTTTGGGACCTTCCTGCGTAAAAGACTGCTGACAGAAATAAGAGCTTGGATGATTACCGGCCACCAAACCTGTCTGTTACAACAGACGCATCTCAAATGCCAAAGTCCAATGTGCAACTTTTTAACGACAACACCTACTACCACTTACATGAAGCTACTGTGTCTTAGCTGGCTCTGAAACAGCCACAATGCCTACCACTGTGGAATTTCCAGGCTTAGCTCATTATTAGCATGCTTTAGAGACACAGGCACACAACTACCTTGGGAAGGAAGCAGATCAGACAGAGGTTTTTCTAGAAGTTTTTCAGGAAGTTTCAGGTCACATCAGACAGTTACATGGCTATGTCCATGCAAAGACAAGGCGGGCAACTCTCAGAGGGAACCTTACTCCCACCTGTGTTCCTCAAGACTGTCATAAGAGAGCGCTACCAAAAGACCATTATCTATTTGTCAGGTACAAATCCTGGGCCTGCTCACTTACCTACATTCAAGCCTAGCCAGACTCAGGTGCGACAAGATGACTGAAACGCATCTTGCAAGAATACGTCTCCAAAACTCTCACTTCACCCTCAGCATGCATTTTGTGCCTGGTCCTTCATCCACTCTGTCAGCAACCAGCCTCCCTCCACCACCAGTATTTGATTTAGTCATTTCTGACATTAAATTATTTTTACCCTTTTGTTGTTACAATCACCTGAAAATAAAGTTTGCTAAATGTGCCACAAAATCGTAGGATATAGCATGAAAGGCAATTACACTCTGGAGAAAATGTTTCTGTATACAGAGCACTTTAAGTACATTGTACTGGCTTGGCAGTGTTCAGGGCCTTCTCTGGAGCCTTTACCCCATTTGGGACATTTGTGTTCAGTTACTTTATGGTCTTAACACTTAACTTTCCCTCAACTGATAGCAAATGTGAGCATTTCTGGCAGGAACAAAGGAGCTGGGGTCTCTCTAGACTGAAGCAACTTTCGGAGGTGATCCCTGGGACATCTTGTGCCTCCCAGAGTGCGGTGATACCTGCACCAGACTCACTCCCCTGATGGAGAAGGTTCCAGTCAATGGTGCAGAGGAGTTAATATAAGGCCTGCTGCCTGTGAACATCACCTAGGCCCTAAACAATATTTATGTGTGCTGTTTCTCACCCATGGGCTTAGGAGAGAAAATGCAGCAGAATACAACCAACTCCATACGCCGCTTCCCCCCTTCCATTAATCAGGCAGGCAGCCAGCGCCGAAGCCTCTCGCTGCACGGACACAACATGAAGCGTGATGAGGGCACCATGTCACCGCTGCGAGGAAGGCTCAGGGCATCTCAGTTCTTCCCCCAAAATGGGAAAGGCAGGCTGATCTTGCTCCTGCTCATCTTGTAATGGATCAGACCATGCTATTCAAATTCTTTGTACAATGCCGCTGCCTCAAAACCGAAGGCACAAAGACCAAGCATCACGTTTAGCAATTTGGGCCTCTAGCTTGCAGTGCTGTCTTGTCTCTTCTTTCAAGTCCCAACGCTTCATTTTCTTTTCTCATTTAGAAGCTAGTAATTTGGTTGTGAATCTTCTCATATCTAGTGGCTTTTTGTGTAAAGGCCCGCCCGTCTGAAACATCTCAGCTTTCACTTTTCAGGAGGTTCCCAGCATTCAGAGTCACAAAGAAAGGGCAGTAAGTGGAATCTGAAAATCCACCATAAAAGGTCAGAAAACAAATGACAAACAGAAAGGATGTTAGCACTATTAGTTAACAAAACCAAAGGACTACCAAAATCATCCTTTTCTTTCCAGCTTAACCCATTGCTGTGCAGTCAGAAAGTGTGGCATTGATGACCTCAGCCTGGCCTGTGCTGGAGAGGAGTCCCTTCTCCCCGAAACAGTTGCTCAGCCCTTCCTGGCAATCAGGCCCCTTTAAGAGCTCTCACAAATCTCACGTCCAGTTTGAAAATCCTGACCAAGAAGTATATATAACCTCTGTAATCGCTTTTGTGGTTTTGAAACTGAATTCTTGATGAGTGGGTCATTCTAATTACAACATGGGCCACGATGGGAAACATGAGAGATTTCACAGAGTTTGTTTCAGTCTGTGCTGTTTAAATGAGCGACTGGGAGCAGAGGCCTCTAACGGCTTTACTGTATCAGGGGGAGCAGGCTGCTGAGCATCTGCAACTGCCAAGCACAAAGAATTTCAGGAAAACGTCGGTGTAACCTTCATCAAGCTGGCTGGACTTCACTACGGCAATCAGGATTTAGACTAACAATCCTTATTTTGGGAAAAGCAGCGTCCCTTACTCTTACCAAAAAATTACACAAAAAATTACACATCTGCAGCTCCCCCAGCCATTCATACAGCAACAAGCAGCAGTTGCGAGGTCCATGCACCACTTAGCACGTTCAGTAAGAGAGCCTTAAATGATGCATAGCCTTACACTGACCTTGTGCCCAGGGCTAAATCCTACGCTTGATGCATTACACACCCCTACACAAGTTCCCGGGGATGTACGTATGTGACAGTAACCCAGCTTTGATAGCTGACCAGAGGCAATTTCTTCTGGGTGCCATACACTCACTCACCCTAATTTGCTCTGGGATCTTCAAGAAAGCAAATTATTTTTATGAAACAAGGGAGAAGGGTTGCCTGTTTTCAGGCCTGACTAACCAGAGAGTAACTAGGGCAAAGTTTGATCCGTTTCAAAATAGCGTAATATTTTTAATGACCCATAAGCTCATTTTTAGAACACAGCAAGGACTTTCTGACTTAGTTTGACTAAAAGCCTTGAGACCCTTCCTTCACCAGCTAGGCTGAAAAATGTAGCAGTGGAAGAGTCACCCCATGGACCGATGTCACCAGACAATGCTGCAGTCACTGGATGTAAACACATCTTTCAGGGCAATGAGGTTCTATTGTGTAAATGCACACTTCTATTAAAGGGGGCTTCTTTTTTTCCTAGTAAAAAATACAGGCATTTTGCTCTCTAATTTATTAGCTGCAATGTCAACCAGCCTGGTAAAATGCCAGGAAATCATTCTAGGAATAGGTAAACCTCTCTGGAAGACAGGGTATGATTTTGACCTGTGGATGGGCTGCAGCAGAAGGCAGCTGATCCCACAAAGATCCACTTCGATCCATGGATGGTTCCAGATTCTTGCAAAGCTTAGAGAATCTAAGGAAGAGTTCATCAAACCAGTGACACATCACATTTCACTCGAGTATGGCTTAGCAGCATGTTTAGACTGAGGGATGTGCCTAATTGTCTTGCTGGACCGAGGCTATACTTTCCAAGATGATGTTTTCTGCATTTATATCCATTTCGGCATCATTTGCATTTTCTGCTCATGCTATCAAGATCTGACGGGAAAGCACCAGCACGTGTACGTGTGTGCAATACTCAACACACACAGAGACGGGACTGACAGCTCTGTGAGACAAAGCTGAGAATGTCAGCATATTCACCGGGAAGTTTTCCCTCCAGTTTACCGTAGGGTCTAACGACCTTCGTCAAGAGTCACAGTTAAAAATGGCACTGATCAAATGAGCATTGCTCGTTTTCTCTCTGCTCTCTTGCAAAAAGACCACCACCCGCTCCGTTTACTCAAATCACACACTCCGTTATCTGAATGCTTCCGCAAACATGTCCCTGAACTGTTAATCATTACCATGGGAAATAGTACACTCATCTATACAAATTAGAATGTAATTTGTGTATCTAAACATCACAGCCCAGCTCACCTGCTCTGCCTGAAGAGACAGGATACCGCGAGCACCGATGAGCGAGTTCACATGGAATACAACTCAGGCGAAATGAGAAATTACGCTCCTCAGCAGCCTCAAATAACGGCAAATGGCTGTATAAAACCTGATTTTCTATGAAACAGCGTGGTAGCTGGAAAAGCGATACGTGGCTGAGCGCTGGATGCAGCCCTGGCTGTACATAGGGTGAAGGGTACCAGGAGCCCCTTTGCTTGCTCGGCGCAGCCCACCTGCGGGACCAGCTTCGGCTCCCGTGGGGAAGCAGCAGCTGCCGGCGGATCCAGGCCGGCCGCAGGCGGGCGGCTCCGGAGAAGAAAGGAAGCCTTGAGGAAGGCGCCGCAGAACTTCTCCCTCCCCGTGACCCCGCTCAGCTCCCTGGCCATGCTGCTACCAGGCAGGGTTGGTAAAGGGATGGATTTAAAATGGCCCCTCTCCGGAGGGTCTGACACACCAACACAGCCCTACAGCTTCCACAAATGTGGAAAAAAAACCCCCCTCTGCAGGAGCGACCCGCCGGGGAAGGCCGGCGGCTCCGTCTGAAGGAGAAGGTGGGGTGAGTGGGACTCCTGCTCCCCAGCTGAGGCGACGTCCCCTGCCCGCCCAGGGCCCGAGGGCTGGTGCTGTGGGGACAGCAGCGATGGGGACGAGGGGAGGCAGGGCGGGCCGGAGGGCTCCCCACGGAGGTGGCTGCCGTGGGGGGGGGGGGGGGTGGTGGCCGGCCCTGTGTGGGGGGCAGGGCCCCGCTCCCGCC
>JAVJGG010000040.1:19752976-19803332 GCA_035590195.1 Aviceda cuculoides
CCCCCCCTCACCCCTCCCGCCCCTCAGCAAGCGCTTTCCGCCGCAGGAGCCATGGGCCGGCTGCCGCCGTAGGAGCAATCCCCGGCCGGTGGGGCGCGGCGGAAAGCGGCCGGTGCTCCCCTTCCCCCGGCGGCTGGAGATGGAGCCGGCGGCGCGGCCGAGCGGGGATATCCTGAGGCGGAACCCGCAGCAGGACTACGAGCTGATCCAGCGGGTGGGGAGCGGCACCTACGGCGATGTCTACAAGGTGAGCGGCGCGGAGGGCCGCTCCGGGGCGTCTCCTCACGGCCTGGCCCGGGCTCGGGGCGTCGAGGGGAGCTGGCCGGGAGAGAGCGGCTCCCGAGAGCCGGGGACCCGGTTTGCCTCCCCGTCTGGCCCTTCGAAGTAAAAGGATTGACTTCTGCTTGCAGCCTGGGAGAAGGGTCCGGCTTTGCGGTCCCCTCGCTGGTTTCCCCGAGGTTGGGATCGCTGAGCGTCGCGGGTGGTACTTCCCACGTTACTGCTGAAGGAGGTAGAGGGTCTCTATTTGCTGTACCTGTTTCCAGAACGCAGCAGTTAAAGCACCTGATTAAAAAGGTGCAGGTTTATCCCTGAGGTTAATAATAGCTCGCAAAAGGCAGAAGCAGATTAAAGCTCTTCGGGAGCTGGAACGTAGTTACAGCTCGCGGTAAGAGTTAGCGCTGCAAATCCAGTAGATGCTCTTGAAACGGTGCGTACTGGTGCTCGCATCGCCAGAACCACAGCCACGGGAAGCAGAAGGTGTAAGGCATGGCGCGTTCCTCCCTGCCTGCTTTTCTGGGAGATACGAGCCCCTTTCCCAAACGCCAGGGATGCTCAGCAGCTCTAAGGGTTGGGTTGCTTACAAAGAAAGCCTTAAAGTTTTTGGCCTGTGTTTGGCAATCTGTGTTTTCAGCTGCATGGGGAGAGTGGCTGTGATGTCTTACTTTGTAATGCTGTTGAGTGTGTTTAAAATTGACCTGACACAACCAACCGTACAAGAAAAGGTGTGTTACTGTGCCACATGAAAGGCAGCGGTAATTGCTCATGCTGGGGGAGGGCTCTTCGCTAATGTTCAAATTGAAGTTTTATAGATGGATCTTGTTCCCACCACCCCTTTGAAATGGTTGCTTATGGCCTCGGGGAGTTATTTTTAAAAGTTTTCATGTTGCATATTTATCTTCCTTTTTTTCTTTTTTTTTTTTTCTGCTAGAGCGCTGTGCACAGATCAGTCAATTTCTTTGATAGGGAATCTGGCACTAAATTCTTTAAAAGGACATTTCAGGTTTCATAAATCTGAAACTCAGCATACCTTGAGCTAGTTTGGTTGGGTATGCCTGGATAGTACAGGGCAGCATGACAAGAAATAACTAGTTGCTTTGCAGAGAAGTACTTTTGTGTCATCCCTTTGCTCTTTGTGGAAAAAGAAGTGTTCTGCTTCTCATTATCCTGGTAATTAGTGGAGAGCTGTGCTGACATGTCATACAGCTTCCGGTTCCGGAGCTGGTTTGAATGCATGGCTCTGCTCTGTGCTATGTAAACATATCCCCTTTAAAAAAAAAATCCCCAACCCTCACCCTCCACCCCCCCGCCTCCATTCTTTGGGTTATGAAAAATGTGCCCTCTATTCCTGAAACAGTTTCAGATAGGAGCAAACCCAAACCTCATAGTGCAGCCTGGCAAATTTAAATCAAAGTCTTTGGCAGTCTTTTTAGACATTGTTATGAGTCTAAAACAAGTATAAAGTTAATGAGTTTAAAGTAGTTTGAGAGCCTACATTTGTTTCTAGGTCATTGGTTTGCTCTTTGTTTTTATAAAGCTCTGCAAACAGGGAGGAACTGTATCAAGGGAGTACTGAGTCGGATGGCACTGGCTGTTATGACAAATATGCAAAGCAAACTTCGTTTTTATAGTCATTGATATTATGTTAATTTTAAAAGTAACTAAACCTTTTTTCTTGAAAGACTTAACATATAAACATGGTACTTTTATTTTTCTTAGTCCATGCCAAGTCTTCCTACCACAGATGGCACATCTTGTGCTTGCTGAGGACTGTCAGTAGTGTTTATAAAATGCATTTCTTAGTGAGTATCTGACTGTTGTTATGTTGTGGAGCTCGGGCAAGGTTTGCTAGAGAGCGCTCTTAAATTAAAATGGAATTTTCCTCTCACCTCTTCAAGTGGTTTCTCTGCTCCATCACTACTACTGAGTCACCAGCGTCTCCAGCACAGTTGTTTTTGGGATGTCTAAATGAGACAGCCTTTCTGATTGTGGGAGATCTGCCTCTTCCTCAGATGCTTTTTGGTGGTGGTGGTTCATGCTTCAAATTCTTATTGGGGCATTTGGTAGCTTTTAGAGTAATTAGTTCTTTTTTGGATGTTGAAGGTGGAGGTTAAGCAAATATTTGTGTTCACTCTTAGGTTACAGAAGAATATTTAAGGCCTTTCTGAAAATCTCCTAGCCACTTTGCTTTTCATTACTACTATGGAAGCTTAAAACTGAAATGTGTTTTCTTAGTGTTTGTGTTTTTTTTTTTTCTCTTGTTAGTCACATGGCACACAATGGTTGATTGTAGGGTTGCTCATAAGTACTGGATTCTTGATGTTGTTTTAATATTTTTTTTTCCCCAAAATGCATTTCAGGGTGGGGGAGAAACTATCTGTAAATAAATAATTTCCTTATCTCTTCACAGCATGTGTAAGTAGATCCAAGTTTGGGTCTACCAATCTTGGAGGTACGCTTTCCGTTACAATCCTAACGCATTAATTGTCTCATCTGTGTTGGGAAAGTTTTTTTTTTTCTTCTTTATAGAGGATATTACTGTTAAGCCAATTCTAATCCATTGGAATAATTTATCTCTCAAAGCATTGTATCAAGCTATCTTAAATTAATTGCTGACTTCTGAAAGAGGTGTGTGATAATGAAGATTGGGTACTGACTGGAACTTAATATGCTGACAGTATTTTTTTTGTCCCTGCACTCTGTCAAATGGTTAGCATCTTAGCATCGTATCCCTTAACACTGGAAAGGTGAGGTCTACAAGAGTGAGGTTTTAATTTGGCTTTCCTGGCAGGATTTCTGTTTGCCCTCCTTGGTCATACGCATGAAAGTCTCAAAGCAGTATTCAAAAAGGATGTAAGTTTGTTCATGCATCTGCACAGTTGTGCTGAAATAGACATTGTGTGTGTGTGTGTGGTTAATGCAGAAACATCCAGTCGACTAGTATCTTAGAGCAGAAAATTAAAAAAGCCACTAGAAACTACAAATAGAATTTAATCTCCAGCACTAGGAAGTGGCCCATCAGATCTTATCCCAGGTAAACTCTCATAGTGTGGTTAGATGTTTCCCAGGATGGGTTTTCATGCCAGCATGACCTGTCAGTGAACCTGCAGCTTTTCAGTAGGGCCTTGTAGTCTAACAAGTTCACATCATCAGCTCTATAAGCATTTGTTTCAGCAGTCCGTGATATTTTCTGGAAGTACTTGGAATGGTGTAAGACTGGCCTGGTTTTGTTAGTTTGCGGGATTCGGTTGCATCAGGACATCAAGTCATTCATTATGTACACTTGTAGATGTTGGTGTCCTGAAGGGACTTAGGAAACAAGCACTGTATTAGGGCAGTAATTTTCTTTAGCGCTATCTTACTGGGATTTCCTGCATGGAGTTTTTAGTTGGCTATTTATTAAGGACTCAGAATAGTTTTGCTGGAAAGATTTAGGGGATACCAGGTTTCGAGGTGAGGGATGTGGAGTCACCAACCCTTGCACATTAAAAGGAATTTAAAGTCTTCTACTACATGTGTGAGTGCCTTCACTGTCAGCCTGTTGACTCTGCTGGGGGACAAAAGACTTCCACTCGCTACTACCTCCTCTTTCTCCTTCTCCCCCAACTACACAGGGCTTGGCTTTTTGTGGATTTTAATGCAAGTGCCCCAAACAGAGTTTTAACTAATCTTCGATTTTGGAGAAGGGGAACAAAAGGATGGTTTATGTAGACTGTCTTTTTGAATGCTCTTATTTGGCAGCTGAGCTGAAAGATCATGTATTTGCTCAGCTCAGCACCGACTGCAGGCTGCTTTTCCGGGATGAATAGCTGGGTGTCTGTCCTCACTGAGTGGCGGTGATCAAATATGATCTTGTGCAGCAGTTCTAAAGCTGTCTTGTTTTGGTTTTTCCAAGCAGGATTGTGAACAGTGCTACAGTAGCTTTCTTTAAAAGTAAGCACAGGGGACAAGAAATGTACCAAATTAGTAGCAGAAACTACCCCTAAACAAGAGATACATTTTAATTGAATATCATGGGAATTTCATTCCTTCTTGAGTCACCTGCTTAGCCTCTCCTCTTTTTTTTTTTTTTTGCTTTTTCATCTCCCGCACCGGATAAAAGCATTAACTTAAAAGAAACCTGTACTGGTTTGCCACTGATTGTGGCTGCAGGAAAATAGCGAGCAATGAAATTGGATCGTGGCACACAGAGACTCTCTTGCTCAAATATGATTTAAAAAAAAAAGTCTTCCTTTTCCCCCTCTCTCAAAGGTTGCCGTAAAAGTGGGACTCTGCCCAGTTTGAGTCAGGTTTTGCATCATTTTGTGTGGTCAGTGCCTTATTTTCAGAGCTCTGGAGTATAATTCCTGGTGCAATCAAAGGCTGTTGAGGACCTGTGTTTGATACTTTGAAAATAATTCCTAATGTTAGTCTAATTTTGCAGATCATGAAAACTTACTGGTTAAAGCATTCTACTACTTAGTCAACGTGTTAAGAATGGAGTATTAAGGCTTTATTTTAATACCAGAGTACAGTTATGGCTATGATTAGTTTTTAATCACATACTCCCAACTTCATACGAATATGTTTTGGCAGCTGCAGATCAATTGGATTGGCCATCCCTGATTCAGCACTTCTGTCCCTGGTGAATATGCATTGCTTACACATATAAAATACCATAAAACATTTGTCACGTTGGGGGATTCCACTGTTCCTTTCCAGATCAAAGCCTTCTGGTTAGCAGTGATTGCCGTAGCCATGCCTGAACTCTGTGTACTCTAGTTTTTCCGTATGAAGGGTGTTTAGAATGGCATTGAACCAGCACTGTTAAGGTTTTTTTTGTTGCTGTGGAGTTTCTCTTCTGGGAAATTGCACGCTTTTCTTTTAGGATGCAGTCAATAGGATATGTATGTTGCTGAAAACTAAGATGCTCAGTGGCTTATTGACACCCTCTGTTAGGATATTCAGGAGTTTGGGGAAAGCTCTTGCTTTTCTGTTTGCAGTCTTTATAAGTTTTTTTTCTTATTAAGCATTTGGTCATTGTTGTGGAACATTCAAAGCTGTTTGGCTTTAAATGTTGCCTCCTGTTGCTCATGTTTTCTGTTAATGGTAGGTTATGCGGAGGAAATAGAGTGTTTCTCCCTATGTCAGTTCCTCCCTGTCTCTTACTTTCAAAAGCAGGTAGTCTCCAAAATCTTAAAAATAAGGTCTGATTTCTTTTCCAGCTCTTGTGAAGAGAGTTGTCCTCCTGGGTTAGGTCCTCAGAGGAGCCAAAGCGAGAGTGGTAGCAACTTCTCAGTGTGCTTCCATCAGCTAGTAGCAAGGCTGTACCCAGCGTCTCTTAAGCCAAGGAGGAACTGAGAGTCTGTTCTGTTGAGTTTGATGTCCTGTTGGTACCAGCCTTGTCTCTAATGTAGTTTTCAGTTGTGGTATTGCTGTCTAGTATTCATCCTTCAGGAGGCATTCTGCTGGGTAGATGATTTTGTTATTCCTCCTTTATTCGTGGTACAATCGGTGAGGGAGGCTGAGGTGTCCTGTGGACTTGCACAGGAAGGAGTTAACCAGAGCATGTTCTTTTGTTCCCTGCATGTTGCACACATTTTTGGAGACCAGTCTCGAACATGAGAGGTGCTTTATATGAGCTGTGCCTTTTCTGCCTTCCACCCCAGAGCTCTGTTTCAACATGAAATATCCATTCAGAGGAACTGAGTAGTGCTGGTCCTGCATCCCCTTTGAAACACAGACACTGCTCCCCCCCCAACAGCAGAGGAAATCTCTAAGAAGGAAGAACAGATCAAAGATCAGAACGTTTGCATACTGGTATCTACTTCATCTTTGTCTCCAGAAGATGCAATGGTCGTTGTCAATGCATTTGGATAACTTTGAATGCGTCCCAGATTTATAGCATGCGGTGTATGAGTTATTCCCAGTTCCATCAGCAGAGGTGGGTGGTAGAAGTACGTAGATCATCCATGTCAGAGAGAATAGCTTTTCCTGTTAGTTAGTAAGGCTGTAACAGAGTTGGCCAGCGTATTTCGCTGACACCAGCAACTGTCCGTCCGCTCTGCAGCTGGAAAAACAAATATGCTTGCTACCTTTATTCATGTTTGGCACCTGGCTTCTTGGTTACATCTGTGAATGAAAAGAAGAGGCAGCATCAACCCAAGGTGATTCCATTTGAGAACAATGCAAAATGGGTAGATCTCCGTATTCGTAACAGTTGTTCTTCAACTCAAGGTAACCTCGATGCCTTGCATTTTAGATTGCCAAGACTTTCTCGTACTTCGTCATTTTGTTAGAATTTCGTATTTTCTATTTCTTCAAGAAGTTAGAATATTTCTTTCCCAACTTCTGAAGGATTCCCAGCAGTAAGAGCACTCAGCAAGGTTTGGAGGATGCGGCAGCCTTTGATTTGTGGTTTATGGCAATTTTGGTGGTCCTGAGTGCATTCTGGGATTCCAGTAAAAAGTCAATGAGAAGGGCAGGGTATTTTGTTCAAGATTTTGCATTTGTAATCTATAAAAACAGATGCTACCTTGCTTTTAATGGGAGTAGGTAAATAAGGCAGACCTGATGCTGACAGTAGTTGAAAAACTGCAAAAGACAATTTATTCCACCGGGCCTTCCCGCAATCTCCTTGCAGAGTGTACCTATGGAAGAGGTATTGCAGAGATCATTTATCTGAGCTTTCCATTTGGCCTCACCAAGTAGAGTAATCTTTCTGACAGGTTAACTCAATCTAACTGTAATGAAGGGGTCTCTGTATTATGTACCACCATGTTTTTCTCCATGCTGTGGTTTGCTAGGCTGGAGAGCATGTTTACACGGGTGGCACCATACAGCGTTATTTGTCGTGCATCTCCCACACCCTTTCCCTTTTCTCGTTTAGGGAATCTGTTCAAGAGTGACTTGTCTGAAAAATTGGAGTCCCTTCTGTTCATCAAAATAGCAGAGCGGCTCCACTGAGAGTGAAACACCTTATAACTCTGTTAGCACCTAACCAGCTCTGCAAAATCAGTATCTTTGTCTGTTGGATAATATTTAGCCTGTTGGCATCGTTTTGAGACCCAGATTTGCCTGCTCGTATGTTCCCCTCCAGCTGGCCCACAGGAAATGTCTCCATCATGTGAAGATCTGAGCTGTCGGGAGCTCCTCGCATGCAGAGGCTGGATAAACTGCTCTTCCTTCCTAGATTGTTTGGGGGAAAATTTCAGCGTTTGGTACAGAGAAGTTTCCATTCTGCTCTTCAGCTTTCTAAATTCCTTCACTGAAGCTTTAGAGTAATTCATTTTATCCAGCACGGTGGATAGTGTCTGCAAGGACCTTCTCAGCTGCTCAAAGAGCTGACGTTTACCTTCCCCCGTGGTGGATGGAGAACACTGTGCCGAGAAGCCGCCGCTTGACCGTGTCTCTGGAGCTCTTGTGCTCTTTTGATGAGAAGAGCACACAGGAGGGTGAACAAAGGAGCTGCTTCATGGCTTCTCCTTCAGTTGGGACCGGAGGTCAGGGGCAAATCTGTTTTGTGGGTCCTGTTTCCATCCTGACCCTGTCAAATCCCAAGGAAAGGGATTCAAGAGGGGACTTGCTTACTTGTAAACATTAGGAAGGCGGGGAGGCATTAGGGAAAGGGCTAATATCTTATCTCTGAGTCAGTGACCACTAACAGAGCTGCTGGATGCAGGACAGCATGTTCCTCTTTGCTGTGTCAAAAAGTAGTTGAATTATGGGACTAGTAGACTTAGCATCACAGATCTCTCAAAGTTGCTCACTTTTGAGACTGCAGGACACTAAGATACGGTTTGATCAGATGCCAGTCTGATCATAATGAGCAGGCAGTAAAAAATTTGAAATTTGTTGCAACAGAGGGAGAGTAAGAAGTGCCAAGGCTTTTGTTCCAAAGCCTTAGCATTTTCCAGTACTTTTCCCTACTCTGTTAGCCTTTGTATTGCTATGTGTTTCTACTGTCTTCTCTGCTCCTGAAGACAGTAAAAAGTTCGTGAAGATGCAGCCAGGGATACCCCTCAGAGCTTTGAGCTGACTCGCAGTCCTGGTGGCCAGAACTGCTGCATTTACCGAACTGATCTGTCAAAATGGCGTCTTTAATGCCATATTTGATGTTCTGGCATGTTGGAATTAACTCTTCTCCCAAGTCTGTTTTTTTTTTGTCCTCCACATGAATATAGTGTATCAAAGGTTCATTTTTTCATAGAGATGAGGAAGATTTGGCTGAACTTTTCCAGAAAGCTGAATGAAACATATTTTCAGGTTAGTGTGAACAGCTGGATTTGTAGCCTGTTGAAAGGTGACTTTTGAGACATTCCAGAAGGGCAGGTGCTGTTTCTCTAAACAGGATGAAGAGGTCATTGCAGGGGGACTCTGTTGGCTTATTGGTAAGAAATCGTTCTTGAGCTTTCTTTGTGCAGCTCTCCCCTGTGCAGCATTAGAGGCATCATTTCTTCTTACATTTAATGTGATGGTCCACCCCAAGAAGCTGTATTTTTGTTCTGTTCTCAGCTGTGTGTGTGGCTGTTTGCCGATCATTGCTATTGAAGCAATATAGAATTGTGTTACATTTGCCTTAACTCACTGTTTAATGTACAGATGTGCAAAGTAATAGTTGAATTATAAACATTAGACTCCCAAAGATGTTTGGAGATTTAGTCATTAATCTTGAGGGAAAATAAGTGGTAAAGTCTCTTGCACAGGCATGGAAATGTAAACATGGTAGGTAGAAAGAATAAAAGTGGAGCCATATCATCTTTTATAGAAGTACTTTGTCTTGATAAAACTTAATTAAAATTTGACAGGAAGCAGTGCCTAATGAGTGTCCATTGCTCACCAATGATTTAACAGCTTCAGGTATTTGTATTGTACTTATGAGGTGTTTGAAAGCAGCAGCAGCTGAAATTTTTCTTTTGATGCACTTGATCTACAGTGGGGTAAGGGAGAGTATTCAATGTATCACTTGCAGGTATTCACAGTTGTATTGTCTGTCAGAGGCGGGTTGTTAATTTAAATGTAATGATAGATTCTCTTAAACATCTGAGATCTCTTTTAATTTAAAACTGGTTTTGTGAAAGAAGTGTTGCTGTTTTAAATGCCCCCTGCCTTAAGAGGATGATTTCTGTTGCGGGGGAAGAATAATGATAAAAGACATGGAGGAAGGGAGCTGAGCTAGCTCAGCTATGGGCATCGCTTTTGTAGTGTTAGCAGCTCACGAGGGTTGAGGGTTTCTGAGGCTGGAGAGAGTGTATCTGCATAGTCAAAATACCTTCACTAGCGTGATATTTAGGAGGAGTCTGGGTCAGTAATTGGACAGGATCAGCAGTTTCGCTTTGTCAGGCATGTCTGCGTTTAAATTTAAAGCACTGTTTGCATTCTGCTTCTTGGTTAATTGTGAACAGACGTGACTAACTTTCTGATTAACATAGTGCCTTTAAAACTTGCCAAACAGTTCCTGTCTAGAGGG
Source organism: Aviceda cuculoides (assembly GCA_035590195.1). Lineage (NCBI taxonomy): Eukaryota > Metazoa > Chordata > Aves > Accipitriformes > Accipitridae > Aviceda > Aviceda cuculoides. The sequence goes on from JAVJGG010000040.1 coordinate 19,762,704, forward strand.
TCTGTTTTTAAATTTGGCTCACAATATCAAACTGGGGACAAAGGGACTTATGAGGATGGGTAGGGAGATCTCGAGAATGTTTTATGATCTGCCATTGCTTCAGCAGGCACAACCAATGGCCTGTTTAGGGTACAGGAACATAAATTTTTCCTTTTTGTCATTCTGTGGGTGTTTGAGGTTTGTCAAAACCCTGCAGTGGGATGTCTTGAGTATGGACTGACTGCTGACTTGAGCAGCAAAGTTAGCTCCTGCAGGGGTGGAGGAGGAAGGGAACAGACAGGCTGTGGCTTTTGTCCGTGAAAGCCAGATATGATGAAATTCTGAAAGAGGTGAAGTAGATGTTGCCTCTATTTCTCGGAGCCTTGGTCCTTCGGGCAGTGTGTGGATGGTGTGTGAGAGATGCTGCCTGCCAAGCAGGAGAGCTGTGCTTGGTTTGCCCTAAGAGAGGTGTGGTGCCAGGCTATTTACTTACCAGCTTTATCTTTCCCCGGAATGCAGTCTCACTGGACGTTGAATTAATCTCGACGTTATGGCTTTGGCCCTCCTACTCTCTCATGGTTTCTGCTTTCATGACTTCATCCGTGTGTGTCGTTTTATTTAGCTACGGGAAGCTTTCCGAAGCTTGAAGTGCAATTTGCATGTGATCCCTGTGTAGTTGCCCGTTCGTTACGTGAGTTCAGTCTCTGCTGTTCGAGTGCAGAGCAGGGCAATAACGATATCTTAACCTTCTTGCAGGTGGAATATACTTGCAGGACATATCGTGTCTGGCAGAGACCTTATAGTAGGTGTAATACTGTATGTGACATCTTAGGTTTCTGCTTAAGGATGTGGCTATAATCTATTTTGATTGACAGGACTCCTTTTTCGTTCATTCTCTGCATTTTGGCTGCGGCCTTACGTAATTAAAAAACCAACCCACAGGTCAGTGTTTTACTTCTTGAAGGTCCTGTGGCTTGTCCCTTTCTGCTAAGCGGGTGTGTAGATCATCAAACCTCCAATATAGCTGTTCTTAGGACAACGAGGATGCTGAGGACTGAATGCGTGGGGCAGCTGAATTAGCCCTTAGGTGTTATAGACAAGATTTCCTCTTAGCATGGACTTATGTAAAGAAGTAACTTTCCCCATGCAGTCTGTTGTGCTTTCTAGAGCAGAGGGTCCTGTTAAGTTGAGGGGTAGTTTTGGGAAGGGGGAAGCAGCCAGGCTGCGCGGAGTCCCTGTCGTGATTTCCTCCGGCTTTCTCAAACACATTCCTTAGTGGTGTCCGGCTCAGGAAGGCTGGTCCATGGAAAATCCACACACCTGCTGAAGGGAGAGGTTTACATTTCTTGGGTGGGAACTTTAGGCTTTTGCAGAGTCGGAGAGCGGATTGTCAGGCTGAGCAGCTTCCTGGGATGGAGGGGCATTGCCTAAATAGCCTTGGGTTCCACCATGGATCAAGCAAAGGCGAGTTTCAAAAGAAACAGGAATAAGGCAAGATGGAAAATGTTCTCAAGTATATTAATATTTAAAAATATTTCTCTAAAATTCCAGTTAAATCATCAGGCCTAATTTACTGTAATGTTATGATTTCCATAGCATGCATATTATTTGAGCAGCATGGTTTTGGTCCGTGTTTTAAAGTCGAACCAGTAAAGTGAGGAAGTCACTGGCCAAGTGCTTGAAACCAGGCTACTGAAGTGAAACTCTGTTTGACAATTGTAGATTAAGCTGTAGGAAAAATTCGTTTCTTATTTTCAAGTTATATCATTTAAATGAGTGGATCAGTCAAAACTGAGAAAACAAATAAAAAAAAATTAAAACCAGTTTATTTTCTCTCTCTTCTGGCTAAAAATAAGGTGTGAGAGGATAAGATAGCTGTAAAATCGTGGAAGATCTCATCTGTAATGAAATGGCAGCATATATAATCTCTTCTTTACTTAATCAGCATAAGTGCAAAACATACTCTACACTTAACCTTTCTCATGTATCTAGCACATTTAAAAGTTATAATTTTCCTCATTAAAAAGCTTAACTAAAATGTAATTTCTGTTCATTTCAACAGAATTCCAGGCTGTGATATTTAATTGCCTACTGAATTAGAAATATTACTGATCATTATTTCATCATCATAAGATATAAAATTAAAATTGTAAATAATACTAGGTTTTATTCTAGTAGAAACAGCTGAGCAGTGGTACCGTCCCAGTAGTCGGAAAGAAGCAGGTACGCTGTAGTATGTATACACATGTACACACATGAAATTGAGAGGAAATCCTTATGTCTTACCCATCTTCCCCCCCAAGAAGGTGGCAATTGGTATAGTACAGATGCAAACCAAAGCTTAATCTTAGGACAGTAAAAGAATCTCCCTGCTCCTATTTTTAACTAATTTTCTTTTACCTTCTTTGATTTACACAGCTGCTTTTTTATTCATTCTTTCTGTTCTGGTCACCATTTTATTTAGCAATAACAACAAAAAAACCGCCAACACCCAGACCTATTTTCTTCATGAAGACAACTTTATGGTTTGTTCCTTTTAGTTTTGTAACTGTGAGTTCATCTCTGAGGAATTGAAATTTTAAGGAGGCAATTACTGAAGAGCTTTGTTGGCAGTTAGATTTTTCTGCTGAAATCTACATTTTTCACCTGTACCTCTCTAGATTCTATCAAATAAATTACAGTAAGGAAAATGAGTCGATACAGATTTGTACCCTGGTTTTGGAAGGCTTGGTACGGCAGAAGAGCCTGTGTGTGACATGAAAAGTTAGAGGGGTTTGCCCAAACACTCTGTAGTTCAAAAGCAGCTTGTACGCATGGCTCAGTTACAGCATGAAGTACTGCAATTCTAGACAAAATAGCTTTAATAAAACAAAAAAAAAATCCCAGGAAAATGCACACACTTGGATATTTTGTTCTGACTAATCTGAAAGTATGTCCAAAAGTATTTCTGGTGTTTTAGGAAGTTGCATGCAGATAGTGATGGTGTAAAAGTTGCAGTCTCGGAATTGCAGTTTCTTCTCCTCTTTAAAATGCCAGCAGTGGTTCCTCAGTTTTGCCTTTTTGAAGAGACACATCTTATTTTGTGCTAGCTCACAGTTAAAAAACAAAACAGTAAAAAATTTCTTTTTCTTTGGTATAAAAAAAGTAAAATGATGGTCTCAAATTCTTTAATGCAACACAAGTTAATTAATTAAAAAAAAAAAAGGCAATCTATTGCCTTTTTCGTCAGAAACTTGTTTTCTCCCTGCCTAGAAAGCCAGCTTTTTTTTTTTTTTTTTTTTTTCAATGAAGAGACCTAGATACATTTCTTCAAATATTTTGGTTGACACATCTCTTAGTTCTTTCATCTCTAATAAATAAATAAATTCCCCTGCAGCTGATAAAATATGTAATCTTTTAATGTTACTTGAATTTATACTCCATAATACTGTGGGGGTTTTTTGTCCCGTGTCATGGTCTATGCGTTCAATGTAGGAATAAAATGAAATTGTTTTACATTTATTCATCCTATCTTCTGGTGCATAAACCCTTTTAAAATCCATCTTGGTTTGTAGTTTAATAATATGTTTGAAGGTATCTTTTTTTTAAAATCTGGTTTTTGTTTTTTGTTTTTTTCTCCTTTCCCCTATTTTATACCATGGCCAGTAAATCTGCTCAATTTTATGTATATTAGCAGCTTCATGGGCTGCCTTTGATTTGTATGATCTTATGTTCAGAATTGTATGTTATTCCTCAGGAAAGTGAGCTATTTCTAGTAGCTTTTCAAAACAGTCTAATGCACATAGTTGTAACTTGAAAAAGTTCTTTTCTGGTTTGGTTTTTGCCAGCGGTCTGTTCCAACTGAGTCAAAATTGGGCCTTTTCCCCCCCATTCTTTTTTTCCCTCATGTGGTATTTGTATCTTTTGTGCTGCATTAGTTGCTAAGTAGTACTTCTGTGGTCAGGGTCTGTTTCTAGCTTCAGCTTTTCAATTTTGGAAGGATCATGCCAAATATTTTGTAAAGGATGATCTGCCAAGAAAATTTCATAGGAGAATAACCAACCTCTATTTGGAAGCATATAGCTGACTTATTCTGTTATTTTTTCCCCCCTAAATAAATGTTGTTAAGATGTGCACTGATCTTTGCTTTTTTATTATTGTTTTCCTTATTGCCATATGTCTTTGTCCTTCAGTCGTTATTGCTAGGAATGAGAATTAAATGTTTTAGTGTCTGCCGAGATCTGTAAAGCCACTTTGCTTATAGAAATCCTTAGTCTGGTTTTCTGTGCTGGAATAAAAGGAGTTGACCTAACATCATTAATGAGCTTCTAATCCCTTATTGCTTGAGTTAATTGGCCTTGAGTAAGAAAGTGTCTGAAGTCTGTGAGTGAAAGGTAGGTTGCCCTCCTCCCAATTTTCTCTGCAAGAGATATACTATCTAAATTATCACCAACTGCCAGTAAAAATAAATACATTTAAGCCTTATTTGCATTATAGCTGTGCTTAGTAGTGCCAGTCACAAATCTTACTGCATTGGGTTTCAGGTTTTGATGTGGAATTTCTTTAAACCCTGGTACTTTTTGTGTATTCTGGGTTCTGCTCTTTCAATAAGGGAAACTGCAAGAGCTGTAAATGTGGAAATAGGGAGTGACAGCTGTGAAGTTTGCCTCCTGTTTGGTACTGATGTGTGTTCCTTGTCTGAAGGACGAGGAGTGGCAGTGTCCATCTGGAGAGCACCCACAAAATCAATATTTATCTTTGTACAATATTCAGCCCTGATAGCCAAAGTGATGGCTCTTTTAGTAGTGCCACTGGAGTATAAACTAGCTGACAGAAGAAATTCAGAAATACATATAAAAAGTAAAATTAGCATGTGGATCAATATTTTTGGTTTATCCTGAAAGGTAGTAACGGTGATGGTTGTAGGAGATGGTTCTGTTTTAGTGTATTGAATCTATAAAGTCTCTGTTAGGGAAATGGCTTCTGAAAGCCTCTGTGGCTTTTGCTATAAAGGAGCCTGGTACTGCTCTCCATCTCAGAAATCCAGCTGGAAGATTGTGGCGTGAACAACTGCCTCTGGGTCTTTCTGCCTCCTAAAAGAGAAACAGCCCTGAAAATTAGAAATTGTTGTTAGGTATCTTTTTTTCCCAGCAGCAAAGACTAGCTAGACATCTGGTTCACGTGTGAGCTGCCCCGGCACAACTCGGGTGATGAACAGAGCATTGCGAGGACCCGGAATGGGAGGGACAGTTGTTTCCATCCGGCACAAATCTTGGCCCATTCAGTAAGATTTGCATTAAAATTTGACAGAGTTGTCCCACTTTTTTTTAAGCTATCCTCTTTTCTTTCTTCTACATTTTTAATCCATTCATAAACCTTCCCGCATGAAGGAGAAAAATGTGTTCAGCATCTGTTATGGAGATGCTCTCGGCACCGAGCAGGAGGGCCTTTATTCAGTCCAGTACTCTGTTTAGGTTTTCTTGGGATGGGGCCATGGGGAATTTTGGTTTGGTTTTGCTTATTTTGTTTTATATAGAAGAAAAGAGGGGGGAAAAAAACCCCCAGGGACCTGCAGTAATTGCACCTGCATGGGTTTGGTACACGTACCCACCTAGGAGGTAAGATACAGGGGAATGCAGGAAAAAATACGTGGGTCGATACCACTTCTGTGAGTCTTCTGAGGATGCTTGGAGGGTGTGCTGCCTGGTATCAGGACAGGAACCAGCACGCTCTCGACTCAGTCTAAAACTGGGAAGCAATCGTGGGAGCTACTATTTTTAGCTGGAGCTCGGGCAGAGGAGCTCTGCAGCCGCTCCATGGCCTGTACAGGCGATCCTCCTGCTTGCACGTTGTCCTGACACCACGGTCTGGATCTGCTCTGAGCAAACGGCCGCCTTCGACTCTCTTACTCTGAGCAGGGTGCTGGTCCGGCGAGCGTTTCAGGAGATCGTGTTCAGAGGTGAGCCGTCAGAACTGGCATCTGCTTGTGTTAACCTTTACCTGCAAATTTTCAAGGAATTTTTTTCTCAGAGCTTTCGGAGAGTTTGGTTTCTCTTACAAAAGTGCTTTCCTAACATACGGGACCTCAGAAGGTTGTGGTATCCTTTTCTCGTGAAGGATAGCAATTTTAGGCTCACACAATGGGGATTAACTCTTCTTGGTTTTAAGCTGGGTTTTCTGAGAAGCTTTCTGGCTACATATTGACTTTTTATGAATCCCTAGCTCTACAGTCTGGGTGTTAAACTCAGCTGGTAAAGAGGTGGCGTTTTAGAAGTACGAGCCTCTCCTTTCTATTCATTAAGAGTATGTCAGCGTTGCTGCTCTTTGCTTTAGCTGCCTGATAGTTTTCCAGCTCTATTTACAAAGTGTTTTTAAAACTGACAGACTGATTTATGTAAATGGTAAGAGTAAGCAAAAATATATAGTTAATTATGATAAACACTAGGAACGCTTATTTGAACTTCTGCATTAGGACATAATCCAAATTCTGTTACAGACGAGCAGGTCACCATCCGCTGAGATCAAATTCTTCTCTAACACATTACTTGCTGCTTACTTGAGGGATAAATGGTAAATTGGTCAGATCAGAAACCTAATCCAGTCTGGCAGTTCCTGTCGGATTTTTTAATATGACCTCTTGGGTACTGATTTTTATGGATGTTTGTTTGTGTGTTCACAAAAAAACCCAAGAAAATTATGAAACTCCCCAAACTTACTGTTGTGTTAGAGTTGCCGAGGTCCCCTGAGGACTTGCTGTCCTTCATGGCAGCAGGTCTCTGGGGAGATGCAGCACAGCAGGAGACCTCAGGACCCCAGAGTTGGTCTTGAGGGTTTCTCCTTGTGTGCTGGGAATAGCAGTGAGGAATCAGGGGCCTCATCCTGAGAAATAAGTCCTTCCTTTGCAGAAATGTCTCATCTCTTATGTATGACCAGTTTGAGTGTTGGATGAAAAATTGAAGCAAGGTTACATATATGAGTGTGGCATGTTCATGGGGGCGTTTGTATCGTATGGGAGAGGGATACTACACCTTAAGTGAAACCCAAATCGTCATGCAGAAAAGCTCACAGCTGAAGTGCTGCTGAAGGGTCTGGTGGTTGTGCCAAGCTGTGGCAGCTGCTCGATGAAGTTTTACTCCACAGATGGGCTGGTTGTGGTGGCATCTTCAAGATCCCATCCACTGTTTCAAGGTCTCTGTGCCCCTGCCTTCTGGTTCATATGTGCAATAGTCTTGGTTTGTTCAGGTGTCCTGTATCAGGTATCTTTTTTATTCCCCTAATGCCTGTAATATTTTGGATTCTCATTTTTAATCACAACTGAAATAGCTACTGTGCTTCCTCTGTGTAAGAAAGGAATCTGTTTTCATGGATTTAGAGCAGCCCAGATGAGAGACCTTTCTTTGGGTCACCTTAGTTGGTTGAGAGCTCTAGGCAGTGGTAGACGTGGGTTCAGAAATGTAAGTAGGTGAATTCAAGGGTCTGATGATACTGTGAGATGTGGAAAGAACAATGCAGCATAATGGGAATTTCAAAACCACATAGAGCAGGTTAAGAGTTAGAAAGTGTAAGAGGTCAGAAACTAGAAAGCAGATGAGAAACTTCTATTTCAGTCGTTGGGCAGGAGTTCAGGGTACCTTTTGAAGGCATATACAGTAACTGAGGAGAAGCAGGCGGCACTTGAGACAGCAAAACGTCGTGGTCACTGATGAGTGAAGCTTGGCAAGGAATGAATAAGATGGGACGCATGGGAGGGTTGCCACAGGAGCTGCAATTATGATTAGATTAAATGAAGACACGGTTGAACAAACGGCTCTTCTGGTGAATTGGGTTGTTGATCCAAGGCTGGAGATCAGACATTGGCGTTGAGGCAGGGAGGGGATTTCACCATGGAAATTGAAAATACTAATTTGGAGGCTGTGAGAGTGATATTGCTGTCTGAATCTTCCCCTTCTCTTCCTCAACATTGAAGGAGAAAGTGGCTGGACAAGGAGACTGAGCACATAAACTTGCATTCAGATGTCCAAGTGAAATGATTCTCCAATTTTTTACCATCTCACATTGCTCAGTACTGTGGACCCCCTGGGGTGGAATTATTTGGCTTGCAGTTTTAAAAATAAATAAAATAACACTGCAGAGTGCATAACTGGTTCTGAAACCAGTTTTCTGTGTTATTTCTGGTCATGAGCTACAGAAAGTGTCCTACCCAAAATGTGTTTTCTGGTGTGCATTGTTTGGGTGTGCGGTGTGAAACATCACACACAGGGATTGCCATGGGTGTCACGTTGGGTTCCACTGTCCCACAACAGCTTTTTGATGCAGTTCTGAGAAGACAGATAAGTCTCGGTGGGAAAACACGATGATTTTTGTGTGTAATACCGTAAAACTCTCCCAACTTCCCAAAACCCCAGTCCTACTAATAGTGCACCTCTCATTTTTGAGTGTGGCGTTGGGACACACCACTGATGTTGTGCCTAGGTTGGAAAAACGTGTGTTGCTCCTGGACTGACAGCCTAATGCAGGCTCTGTCTGCAGCTAGTCCTTGTTGCAGCAGGCACCATGCAGATCCCAATTCGTTTGCTGGGAGAGTGCGTCGGGAAAATGTCACCATTTGCTTGCTCAGCTCTTAACCGCTTTCTGAAGCAGCCGTTGTCTGAGATGGGACTGTGGGTTTAAAGGAACCTTTAATCTGCTCTGGTACAGCTGTGTGTATGCTTGAGGGAACCCGGGTTTTGTTGACTGGTGCTGACATTTGCTGGGGAAAAAAAGTGATGGTTATTGTGCTGTCATATTAAACTAGTGACATGGAATCTCCTAGGTCGCTATGGCTATGCAATGGGATATTGAAAAAAAGAGGAGGACTTGTGTTTTGTTTTTTGAACACAGGCTCTATGTGAAATTGTGTAGTATTAGTATTTAGCTGCTAAAATATTCTGAAAGAGCTGCGCTCAGTGGGATGCTCTCACTCATCCTATAGCAGGCTGTAGGACAGCTGAAGAAAAGGTGGCCAAAAGACTACTACTTAGCTCTTCTTTCTCAGTAAATATACTCTGTATATGACACTGAGCAAAATAAATTTGACAGTGTGGCTCACCTCATTCCACCCACTATACCCTTGTTCTGGTCCCATTCTTGTGTAGGTCAAGTTTTCCGTTGGAGCTTTGCAATCCTTCTGCCAAAATCCTATAGGTTTAATTTTAATTGTGTGTAATGTGGAACATAATTTTCAGGTTTGAGTCTCATTAAACAAAATTAAGATCAATATTAAGAAAAAGCTAGATAGAAAAAGCTCTGTCTTCCTCTTGGCAAAAGTCTTCCAGCAAGTCCCCTGATCTGTCAGGGAGGTTGGGCTCCACTTCTGTCACATGGGAACTGGATCACGTTGCTGATGGGGTTGTGGGCTCCAGCGCAGGAGGGAGATGTGCAGCTTTAGTCTTTCAGCCTTAGTGTCAAGATGAGTTCTTAGGAGACTTCCTTACATATTGAAGGAATCAAGGCCAGCAGAATTAAAGACAATAAGAAATCTAACAAGTGTTATTTTCCATTAGACTGAAATATCAGAAGGCAGAAGAGATCATCAAAGTTCTCAATATATATGTCATCTTTATGTGATAAATGCATACAAATGATAACTTGCTATGTCAATAATAGCTCATGAGTTACTGAACAGCAGCTATATTTGTTAATTGGCAGGTCTGGATTACTTGGTGTGCAGGGGAGAACAGGTCCCCTGGCCTCTGGTTGGTTTCAGCTAATTTTGAACTGAGACTTGAACTACTGAGGAAATTTCAGGGGACAGGAAGGAGGCAGATACTTTGCTGTTGGCTTAAAAAATGTAAATAAGATGACTAGGAGAACTATAATTTCTCAGCTTTACTTCAATTTCGCCCCCACCAGTGAAGAAGTATATCAATAAGTCAGATTGATGGGTCATCAACTAATTCTTCACATTAGGGAAATTCTGGAGAACTTATATTTTTGTCAAATATAATTTTTAGTAAAATTCCAGGTTTGATTCACAAAGCCAGCAATGTTGATGTAGTGCATTCCTGTCTGTGACTTCCTCGATACTACGCAATCCTTTTTTAAGAAGTAGAATGATGCAAACTGTAGTCACCCATAGGACACGAGTTGAGAATTTCTTTAACTAACATGTCTCAAAATGATTTGAGGAATCCTTACTTGACAGGTTTTGTATCTAGGTGTGTACCATGGAGAACCAGTTTTTAGCCCTCACCTTCTTACCTTCTTACATTTTTAATGATGTGCAAGGTAACAGTAATTCATTGTTGATCAAGTTTTCAGCTGACAGAAGGGTGTGGAAGAGAAAAGTTGGAACAGGAGTGACAGCAGAGAGATGTGTGTACCCATGTAAAGCTGGTGCAATCCAAGATGAAGGAATAAAAGCCATCAGTCGCATTTGCGGTCAGGTGACGTCTCTTGGGAAGCAGCTTGGGTAATTTGCTGCATGCTTGCAATATAACTGTCTAGACTGAAGATCCAATACAGTTCCTGTACCTGTGAGCCTCCAAACGAGGATATTGAGGATCAGGAAATACTCAGCATTTTTGCCTTTGGTGCTGACATGACAGGAGTTAAGCTGTGTGTATGGTCTTGGTGTCGTCAGCTCGGGAATGTGTTCAGTTGGAAGATTAAACTGTAGGACCAGAAACCAGTCTTAGGGTGAGTGGCTCAGGTAACTTGATATGTTTAGTTTGTAAATACCAACCTGTTCCAGCAAAGTTCAGTGGTTGAAACCTGAAATAGTCCATGTCCAGGCTATAGATTATATACAAAAACTTAATCATGATATTGGATAGCAGCAGGACACAATTTGGGGAAGCTCTATGGCCTATCGCGTATGAGAGCTGAGAGCCAGTAATTGCAGTGATCTCCTCCAGCTTGAACCTTCAAGTCCCTGCCAAGCAGTCTGCTTACCAGAGACCTTTGGCAGACTACATCCATTCCTTTAGGCTTCAGCATAGCAGTAGCAGTGGCAGTTATTGCTTATATGGAAAAGGAGTATCTGTAAGGAATATGATCTTTTTTGTACTACAGAAATGAAGCTGATTTTCAGGAAACTGCGCAGTCTCCTTTATCTGAACAGCTTAGCTGCTTGTGGATTGAAGTGTGGATAGTGGAGGTTCCCTGGCTTCACCAAGATAGTGTGTGCTTGGTCTCTTAGGGGAACGTCTGTGTTTCATAATGGTGGTGTTAGGTGTAACAGTACCAGAGATGTGTGCTCCTTCTGATGTTGAAGGATACCAATGATTTTGCTGTGATCTAAAAACACCTCTGGTAGGAGGGCACTTTTAAGAAGTGGTAAAGGTTTCCTTTGTGGTTAGCAGATAACTATCTGTTTCTGTGTTCAGTGATTTGGTCCGTTGGCTTCAAATGTTTGGTTCTGTTGTACAGTTGTTCAGGTTCTCTTTGACTTCAGCTGAGTCATGTTTGTGTCCTTGGCATGTGTTTTGACACCCATCTCTTGGCGGAGCACTACAGGACTTTGAACGGCAAGTTATTGTTAGTTGTTTTTTGTTTTTTCCCTGGCTGGAAAGCCTTTCCTGATGTGGAAGCTTGTGTTGACAAAACTGAGGGGTTCATCTTTCAAGTTTTTGCTTTACCTGTTGTTAAATTAAGACTTCTTGTCCACACAAGAGAAGAGTGTTTTGGTTTGTAGTGGCTTCCTTCAGGTCAGTCCACAGGGGCAAATTTGCTTTGCATCCTCATCTTAAGTAACTGCTCAAATCGATTTCACCTAACCCAGTTTTCCCTCAATTTTCTGTAATCTACCACACAATCAGGTTTCATATGTTCAGAAGACTGCATGTTTGTTAGAGTAAGAATGAAACAGTTGGCTTTAGACTCCTGTGGCTTTTGGATGATCAGCAAAAGGGGAATGCCGCAGTGTCTAATTGGATCAGGTTGTGTGTCAAAAATAATATAGTTTAGCTCTGGTGATGGTGCCTGAGTGATTTAGAGCTCATTTTACTGGAGTTAAAAGCGTTAATGAAATCCCATCTTAAAACTTTCTGTATCTGAGGTTTCTGTAACATATTCCTCCAGCACTGAATTCTCAGTGCGAAGTTTACAGCGTACCCGGAGAGGACATTTTTGTAAACGCTTAACTGAAGCTCCCTACCCCTTCTTCTTCTCGAGGGTCACGGGGACCGCTCGCCTCTGTCAGGGCCTGCTGGATGGAGTTTGTTTTCAGAGTAAAGTTGTTCTCAGCGAGCTGTGCCTCATCCGTGCTCCATCTGCAGTGCTTCTCCCTGCCCCTCCACCTATCAGTTCCACTTTCGGAGCACCCTGAGGTTTAGCACCATGAGATGGGTGGTTCAGCGCTGCATGCTCCGTGGTCTGACAGTCAGTGGTGTAGCACAGTGCTTTTGTACCACCCCAGCGAGCACGGATGGCAGAGACTTCTCAGTTTCAACAACCCTTAAAAACGGTGTTTGAGAGGCATGAACTTTTCATTTGCTGGCAGATAGCTGGGTTCTTTTGAAGTCTTGAAAGGTACTGCCAGTAACGCTTCATAACTCCAGCTAGGTTGATGCTGTGCTAATACCAAAGCCAGATAATCCTCACCCAGCTAATTGCATTGTGCCATACTTGTAACACATGACAACCTAGCATATCTTTTCAGTTTGTAAGACTGTGTGAGATGCCTTTGCAGTATCATTAAATATGTCTTAACTCTCTTATTTCAGGCTAGAAATCTTCATACAGGAGAACTGGCTGCTGTAAAAATAATCAAGTTAGAGCCTGGTAAGTTTTACATTCTTTTCTGTGTTTTTGAACTGCATTTTCATTTTTTCCGTATGTTTATTTTCACATGGCTGTGAAGCTCTAGGCAGAAGAAGTGTTTGGGTTTTTTTTGTAGTTTCAGTGGTTAGATGACAGGAAGCACTGCAGGATGTACCATTACTTTTGGCTATGTCCTGCTCACTATTTCCTTGTTTGTTCTTATCTGCCTTGTCGATTGTTGGATAAAAAGATGTTGCAGTTACAGTGTGTTGCTAGTACAAAGAGAAGATTAAGGACAGATGGTAAATTGTGAGCTCTGAGACAGTAGGGAGCTGGTAGGCTGTGTGAGCTGAAAGGGGGAAGGGATCAGGCAATGGTGCTAATGCCCACCAAAGGTGCACTGCGAAAAACAGAGCTCTGTGCCTTTTAATGTGTCTTTTCTCTAACCTGTGCTGAGGGAGGAGGATGGCTCATACTATTATTTCCCCATGCGTTTTCTGCTACTCCTCCTAAAAGCAAGAGATGCTTACTTGCTGCCCAAGAGATTTGCTGAGCTGAAGCCTAATTCCAGTCCTGCGTAGAGAGTTGAAATCAGAAATTGTGTCCTGAGTGGAAATGAGGAGAGGAGCTTTTTATCTCCTCAGTTGTACCTCAGGCCCACCTGAGGACTTTTTGAGTATTTATTCGAAGAAGTAATCTCTCATTACTTGGTCGCTGGCATACCTTTCAAATCCCTCCTTAGCGTAGTCCTCTTCTGCATCTCTTTGCCATATTAGTCTCTCTGTGGTTGTGGTTTGCCTGAATCGCTGTGCTTGTGTCTGTTCAGGGTCCTGGCTTTCTGGGACAGGGGATGAGGGAGGCTCCTCCTGTGAATGTGTGCTTGACCAGTGCTCGTGGACTGACACCTGTAGCCTATGAAGCAATTAAGGGACAATTAAGAAAGTAGTAGGATTTTTGGAGACACAATGAGATAGCTTCCATGACTGGAGTACTGCAGGGAATAAATACAGACTTTAGGCAGGAAAAATGGAGGAAGATCTGGAAAGACACATGACGTAGGAGGGGCTGGCAGAACTGAGTGGTTTTTAGTCTGGGGATGAGAAGGCTAAAGAGGGATCTAACCACGGTCCTCCACAGCAGACTGGCAGAGGAGCTGGAGCCAGGCTCTCGCCAGGAGTACCCAGCAAAGGGGTGAGAGCCAGCCGGCACAATCTGCACCAAGGGAGAGTCCAGCTGGATGTGGGGAAAATTCTTCATGAGGAGTGTGTTTGTGACCTGGGACAGGGCCCAGGGAGGTGGTGGGATCTCCATCCTTGAAGATTTTCTGAAGTTGACGGGCCAAAGCCTTGAGCAACATGACCTGACTCTACGTTTAGCCCTGCTTGGAGCAGAGACCTGGAGTTCCTTGACAACCTGTCTTCTGTGATTCGAGGTTTTGATGACCAGCACTGAAATGTCTCCAGTCCCTGAACACCAGCATCTATTCATGACTGTATGTGTTAAAAGACTCTAATTTTGATGGGGAGCTCACAGTGTCAGTACATTGCTAGCAGGTGAAGTGGATGTGCCATCTTCCTCTTTCTTGCTTAGGAAAATACGTTGTCTCATTTGCCTGTTGTTGCTTGGTTCTGTTCAGTCGCTCGGGTTGAGAAGCATCATGGGTTCTTAAATACAAAGGGTTTGCTAATGTCTGTAGGTCCTTGATAAGCGGGAAGGCTGCCTTGTCTCCTCCCGGTCTCTCCAAATGTGCATTCCTGAGGACCTGAGCCATGAGAGATGGCTCTGCCTGTCCTGCTCTTGTATTTTGTAGTTCTTCCAGCTTTCTATTAAATCTGGGTTAGCAGAACTTTTCAAATTCCATGGTGCTTACCCAAGACATCTGACCAGCTCCTCTCGCATTGAGGACTCTATGACCCGTGGTATATACAGTGATTAGAGAGTCAGTCTTAGAAACCAAATGTTTAAAATTTTTATTTTATCCATATGAATAAAGATTCAGGGAAGACTGTTTTTAAATAGCAGTAAGTATGTTCATTTTTCATAAAAGTTTAATATTGTCCAGCTGACTTCTAGGCCAGCTAAATTTTTCCAACATGTCTGTTACCCTTGAATAATAATTTTCAAACCTTTGACAGGAGGATCAATGCATAATGCCATGTGCCTCACCCCATATTTCTTGGTTGTGAAATCCCAGACGAAAACTTTGAAGGAAGAGTTTTACAGTTGGGTTTTTTCTATTCAAAAAAATCCTTAATGTTTGTTAAGATAACAATCTTGCATGGAACTTCTGAAATTCTTATTTTTTTGCTATTTCAGCCATTTTGAAATGGTCAAGCAACTGTGTATGAATCCGGGTTAACTCACCAAAGTAGTTTTTACCAAAATAAAAACAGGGTGCAGGGGGAAAAGAGCTGGGAACATTTCTAAAATGGAGTGCTTTGGTGGCTTCACCCCACCCCTTGTTTTCTTCCTCTCGAGCTAGATTATCAGGGAGACTGAGGTGCGGGTTATAAAGTGGGAGAGGAAGACAGTAGGAGTCCCCATCTATCACATGGTAAGAGAATATAGGGGAAGAGGAGTTCAGACCTATCTTTGTCTTATTTACAATGAAGACCAGCAGTTGCATCTCCCTCCTCAGGAGATGTTGGTTTGCTACCGACCTGTAGGGCATTTCGAGGTGGTTTTAAGGATTTCTGCTGAAACTTTTCATATACTTTTTGCTTTTAGTATAAATTAAACATGAATTGATTTAGACGGCACATGAGAATGACTGTTGCCTGGTGTTCAGGGTGATTGCTAGTCTCAAGCACTCATGGAAAAATTAATTTGGGGTTTCCCCCATCCAGGAAAAGTATGTTATCCTCTGGACTGCTTGATGTAAGATTTGCCATGAGCCTAGCCATTAATTTCCAAGTGATTTTTTTGTTATCTTTTTTTAACAGTTAAAAGTTCCTGAAATCTGACCATTTTTTTCAGTTGGAAAAATTTGAAAAATTACAGTGAATAAATAAAAAGAAAGGCTCAGCCTGATTCTTTAGCTTTTCTTCTCTTCCTTTCTTGAAGCTTCCACTGAAGCCTACCAGTGCAGGTAAAGAAGCAAAGAGCAGCCAGGCCGTGCTGGTGGTACCACTGCTTCTGCTGCAGCTCTCATCTTCTAGAGTCAGCAAGGTCTTCTGCAAATCCAGCTTCGTGCACGCAACACAGTTCGGATGTCAGTGGCCGTGGCTCGGTCCCTATTACATAAATGTCTTGAATTTCTGAACCTGCCTACTCACACCAGAATTAATGATCCTATGACCTAGAGAGTGGTGGTCAGTGGGCAAAACCTGAACTCCCACCGGCGTGACCTCGACAAGCCGTTTTAACTCCTTCAGTGGTCCTTTCAGTCCTCAGCTGTTTGATCTTGTTAGGTGGTAACTTCTTTGGAGCTGAACTGCCTATTGCCCTGTGATTATTTGATGTGGTGCACAGTGTGGGTTTTCCTCTTGTTTGGGGATTGCTTTTATGAACTGCAAAGCGGTATGCAGCAACGGAAAGGATAGTTCTCTTGGCCCTGCATGCTCCATCCCCTCCCCATGCTATAGCGTCCCTTGTACCCAGGTATATATATATTTAGGTGACAGCAGATGAGGGGACTGAGCTGGCAGCAGGTTTGGAGGCAGCGAGTGCAGCGAGCGGATGGCAGGCTCCGAGCAACAAGGAAATGTGGTTTTCTCTGCAAGATCTGTGAAACTCCTCATTGTTTTAAGTTGTGTTTACATAGGTGCAGAAAGCAACTGTGCAAATTTATGTGAGAGAAAAATACATGAAAGACTATTAAATACAAAGATCCTATCTATGATGGAGAGGTTTTGCTGAGTCATAAATCTCTGGAGGTGGGGAGGGCTTTTCAGGGAAGCATCCCTGTGTGGTCTGTTTTTAAATACTTCCTTGGCATCCTCTGTTGGAGACAGGATGCAGGACTGAAGGGCCCCGTGCCTGACACGGTGCAGGGTTACTTTTTAATTCTGGTTGGTTCTGCAGTCTGCTTCACTGTGCAGCCAAAGAGAGGTTTTTGAAGGCTGAAGGTAGAAGAAGCATGAGGAGGCTCAGGGTAGAAGCTAAAACCACTGCCTTTGGGTGACTGTGACTACTAACCTTTCCTTAGGAAACCTGGGCTGGTTTTATGTACGTGGATTGTAGCGATAAGACTCATTAGGCCATGGTAAATGCAGTGGAAACCACAGTGGCGACCCCACAGCCCCTGCTTGGCGGCATGTGAAGTGCTGTGGCCAGTGTTGGGGGCAGCGGCGCTGGGGAGAGCAAACCACCGCTGGGCTTATCCCCAGCAGGTCTGCGATGGGGCAGGGCAATGCTTTGATGG
Organism: Aviceda cuculoides; assembly: GCA_035590195.1. Taxonomy (NCBI): domain Eukaryota; kingdom Metazoa; phylum Chordata; class Aves; order Accipitriformes; family Accipitridae; genus Aviceda; species Aviceda cuculoides. The sequence continues at coordinate 19,779,766 of JAVJGG010000040.1, forward strand.
CAGAAAAATGATGGTAATAACCTATTGCTGATGTAGCGAGAGGCTTGCTCGAGCATTCATGTCGCTGCGCCTGCTCCAAATGAAGTAGGTCTGGTTTTATTGCGATTTTGAAGAACTGCTTTGAAAACTGAAGCGATTTATTGCGAATTTGAAGAACTGCTTTGAAAACTGAACAGAAGCAGGGGCCGAATCCTCTGCCATGAGAGCTGAGGGAAGAGCAGGAGCCGCTGGAGGCCGAGCAGCCCCTGCCTTTGCTTGGTGCTGCTTAAGCACTGCAGTGAAAAGTGCAAGACTCCAGCTCAAAGTCACCACTACAGAGAACCCCGTTTTAATTAGCACTGGTGACCATGTCTTATATGTTTCATTATGTTGTTGGTCTGACTTGCCATAGGGAAGCAATTTCTTCTATTTTTGTTTTGTTTTGTTTTGTTTTGTTTTGTTTTTTTTGGGGGGGGGGTGTTGTTTGTTTGTTTGTTTTAATACGTCCTCTTTTAAATGTTGCCAACCTGATCTCCATCTGTAGCATGTACACCCACAGCTCCTTGGCAGAGATCTTGTTGGGGGTTTGTTTTGTTTTTAGGGAGGGTTCACAGCATTTGTTTACTTTATTTATTTATTTTTAGTTCTCTGGGATGTCTGTTGCCACTGCAGGGTAGCTGGACTGTGCAGCAGCTTACTGTCTTTGCAGGAAGACATGACTGTTCAAAATATTCCAGATTTAAAAAAAAAAAAAAAAAAAAAGATCAGCTGCTCCCCACTTCAATGTTCTGACTAATTTTAAGAGTTTTGAATAGCTTTGTAGGACTGTACTTGCAGAGCACCATCAATTCCTAGACCAGGCCAGTGTCAGAAGCTGTTGCAGATAGCTGTGGTGGTCCCCAAGGGAGGGCAGCCCCTCCAAGCACCAGTGTGAGCTCCTGTCAGACCATAGGGCACAACTAGAAAAAGATCAGTAATAGATTTTGTAAGTTAGTCTCCAGAGAAATAGGCCTGTGATTTATATACAGCATGTTCTGGAGAGGAGGAAGAGGTGGCTCATAGACGGGAATTAATTAGCAGATGGAAAAATAAGAGCTCTGAACTCAACACTTGATTAATACATAGACGGGGGAATTGGGAGCAGAAGACAAAAGACTGAAGCAAAGAGTGCCCCAGAGGAGGTGAGGAATGCATTGAATTAAAGCTGCAAGAAACTGCACACAATAAGGTGGCAGTGTTTTGGGAGACCCAGCAAAACTGCTGACATGGTGGGTGGGGACGAATTGTGGTTTGTTCGCGTTACTCCCTCATCTACTGCAGGTAGCAAGTGACTTGGTAGGCAAAGAGACTGCAACTTACACCTGAGACCTCAACATGTATATGTATTTTATTTCATATGCTATTACCTTCTTTTGTCTCTTCTCCAGACAAAGGAAATAAACTCTCTACTTAGAAGGTTACTGTCATAAATTTATTTGACTTTTGGGGCAATAAGTTAGATCTGCTACCACAGTTACTTAAGCTGTGCTGCTAGAATCAAAATAGACAGTGTTTTTCACTTTTTTTTGGCATACACTTTGGAGAGCATTAGGCAAAAGTATTATGGCACGCTAATGACATTTCCCAGCATTCACTGAGTAAAAATGCTTCAAATAATTTGGGAGCCAATTCTATTTCAGAAACTAATCCAACTGTACTCAGCAGCATAGAAGCCAAAACCATCTGAAACACTGAAGCCACTTCCTTCTATGGGTTTAGCAGATGAATCGAGAGGGGAGTCAATACAAAGAGGTAACTATTTACCAGTGTAGTTTTCTGCCACAGAACTTTCTCCCTGGGAAAGTGTAATAACCAAAATATTTTAATATATACTAATGTCCATTGTAAATACTGCTGTAATGATAAACAGTGCCCTCAGGGACCTTTGACACTCAGCGGGGTGGTGGTAATTTGTCGTGCTCTGTACTTTTTGCAGTGTTACGGAAGAATCTTATTGCTGGTTTTCATCTGGTCCAGTGCTTGTGTTTTCCATGTGAGATCCCTGTAAAGGCCAGAAACAGCCAGTTACCTATTTCAGGTTGGATCTTAAACTGGAAGTGGAACTCTTTGAGGAATTTTGTACAAGGGAAAATAGTCATTCAAAGGTGTGTAGTACTGAGTGCGGTACATTCAAAGCCAGGTCTGGTTCATTATGTTTGTTTTGTATCCCATGGTTCAGATGCAGAGGTGGATACTCCACATAGGAACACAGCTGTGGGGCTGAGTCAGGCTGCGATGGGGGTCCGTCCCCTCTGGATGACAGCTGCAGCACAGCGGAGCTGCACTGTCAGTCCAAGGCATTTGGGGGACTGAAGAAGGGTATTTTAGCAATGCAGCCTTGTTATCTGTATAATAAATTCCCTAGGGATGCTAGGAGCTATGGAGAAGAACAAGCCTGAGGCTCATTTAAACTAAGCCTGCCAGGGGTGAACCATTGTTGGCAGCACCCAGGGTTGAAGAAATATGAAAGTAACTTCTCGGTACAGCTTACACTTTCACTGCCTCGTGGTGCGTAACCTGGTCACACTTGGGATCGTGTCCTTTGTGCGTGACAGTTTAAATGGACACGGGCTTTATGCACCGAACAGTGGCTGGTCAGGCACTGGCAGAAGCCCTCACTTCTGATTCCACCTCCTGTGGCATCAGGCTGGCATCACCGTAATCCCAGGGGACGCTAACACCGTTTTGTTGGGAGAGGTGGGTGTGCAGCTCGTTACACCGCCACTGCATCTGTCTAGGAATTACCCAGGGCTGAATGCCTGAGTTTCCAAGTGTGCTGGAGCCGTTAAAAGCCTGGACATCGCCTGCTTGTGCCGTGCCATGTCCTGAGTGGTACTGCCGCAGACTTGCACAGCTGCTCAGCCTGCCTCTGGAGCGTACACAAAGCAAAACAGAGACAGTGTGGTCCTCTAATGTAGAGTGCTCAGCATTATAATTATATTTAACTTCTTGAAATCTGGTCTAATTTTACTTTGCATACTTAAAATACATTTCTAATCTACTATTCTTCTTTCAGAAATGTCTGTATCCAGAGCGGGTGAGCTCATATTTCCATGTAATGTAAGCTTTCACTTAGAACACAGTGCTTCTTGGGGATGAAGAAGGCCAGCAGAAGGGGTTGTGGTGGGGGAAGAAGGTATTATGAGTAGGAAAGAAGCTGAAAGGTCACACATTTTAGTTGGAAGGTAATGCAGAGTGTGATGCTTGGGATGAAGGCAGGTTGCGAAAGGCTGAATTAGAAGGACACATCATTTGGCACGTGCATGAAGAAAAATAGCGATAGTGAGATGGCAGTGGTGAGAAGGGCAAGTAAAGGTGGGATCATGAAAGGCTGAGATGTACAACAGTAAGTAGATCAGGCAAGGAGAGAGGAAAAGAGATGAAAGTGTTAAGGAATAGGAATCTAGATTATATGTTAACAAGGCTGCTCGTAAGTAGGATCCAAGCAGGGATGAAGAGAACATACATAGGGAAATTGTTTCTGATATTAGCCCACACACTTGTGTGCTACTTACGGCAGAGCTCGTGCTGCTGTGGCAGCACATTGCCATCAGTAGTATTTTGTATCAGTAGAGAGATAATCAGTCCCATCAGCGGTTAGCAGTTGGCAGCTAGATGCCTGGCAGTAAAATTTGCTGGTGGAAACATCATTGTTTCCAAATAGCTGTATCCAGCTTGGAATCAAGTTTCTGAGCTTCGAGTTTAGGGAATTTAAATTCTTTCTGTCAGACTGCAGGTTTCCTTGAATCCCAAGAAAAGAGGTATGGATAAAACAGCTCAGATGGTTGAATGCAGTTTAAATTACTCACCTTCTTAAAGATGTGAAACTTTTAAAGAATTGTTCTCAGTTTTCAAAATGGTTGGTAAAGAACAACGCAGGTCTACAAGGCAGCGAAGAAAGCAGGAGTTTTTTATGTGTGAGAGCTATGGGATGGGATGCTACAGTAATGCCTTGCATCCTCTCCACTCTCCCAAAAATATTTTGGGGCTCATTTGTCAGTCATATTATGTGTCAAGCTATCTAAATGTGGATTTGAAAATACCCCAGGAGTTAAACTTAACGAGGGTAAAGGGGAAAGACTGGCAGCAAACTCCAATCTCAGCAAAAGCCTGTATATTGGGAAGGCCATCCCTTTCATCAGCAGAGACTGAACCCTCAGTAGGTTCAGGAAAGTGGTTTGGAGTGAGCGATTGAGAACTGGGGAGCATGTGGATGTCTGGAAGTCAATGCAGAGGAGCTGATGACTTGTGGATGTTGCTTGGCTGTGGAGTTTGTATACTGGAGTGAATGGTTTCTGCAAAGCTGTTGCTCCCATGGGGCTTCCTCTCCTTGTTTGGGAACTCGGGTTGTTGAAATAAAAAAAGGCTTGAGGAACGGTTCCAGCAGAGGCAATAGTTGCTTCTGCTAACTCAGCAGGCGAGCGTCTCTTGGTTGTAGGAACACAGTGAGAGCGTTTGGGCTCACCAGCAACGCTGTGACCCTCCTCTTTGTCCCTCAGCATCCCGTACAGCAGCGTCCACCCGGGCCTCTTGCTAAACGGCATCTCAATTCTAAATAACAAATGTTAATGATAGTGTTAAAAATCCCAGGTCTGCAAAGTATCTACAATCAAGCTCCCTAGCAAGGCTTGGTGGGTAGGCTTTGGAGCGCACGTCACACCTCCTGCCCCACAGCCTGACGTGTGTCTAGCGTGCCGGGGCCCGTGAGGACTGCATGTTGAGGGCACTAGCTATGCACAGGAGTGCTGGCGGGCTGGCTACCACCTTGAAGATCTGGCTTCTTAATAAGGGCTTCTGTCCCACCCTTTGGTGACACCGTGCATGTCTCTGAATGCCGTCAGTTCCCTCCTCCCAGTTGCGTGCGAGCCCTGGATGCTGCCTGTCCCTCCCTCCCTGTGTTCCCACACAGCATCAGCCCTGTGATGCAGCACTGAAGTAATGCAGAATAAACCAATTTAAAACAGGAACTATGAATTTCTTCCCTGAGGAGCCTGCTGGACAATGGATTCGCAGGTGACCCAAGAGGAGCTGTGGGAAGTGACCCTGCATCTTTTTGCAGGATGGGACCACTCAAAGCAGTTAGTGCAGAACATGAAAATATGACCAGGAGTAAACTTACTTAAAAACCATCCAGGTCAGGCATACTCAGAAGACCTAATAGCACTGTGTGATAGGCACTAGAGCCATCAGGTCCTTCCCATGCTGCGGAGTGGGGTATGTGGATCCAGCATACACATGCTCTCCATCTAGGACAACTTGGCAGGACATCATTACGTGCCAGTTCCACGTAGGTGAGAAGTAGTGTCTGCAAATAGAATAATTCACTAGTGGTAATGGGCCGTCAGTTTTTTTGGTGATCTCCTGTTTAAATACGGATTTGTTTTGAATTTACCAGGCCTTACTTTGCTTAGCTTCGCTTCTGAAATCTGATCCGATCGCATCACACGATGATATGGCTGCAAGTTCCAGTGGTCTCCTCCCTGCCAGCTGTGCTGGAGAACAAGCAGCTGGTTGTGCCAAGCAGAGCAGCCTCGACTGCAGGCTGTGATCGGAGGAGAATGTTCCATTGTAACGCTCTGTTGTGTCCTGTGTGTCTCACTGCAGAGGTAAAATTACATAATAGTAGCAAGCTGCAGTGACTCACCACGCTGCTCGTGTGATTTACAGCAGCTCCCTAAACGATGTTTTTGCTCAGTATGCCACATAACCCATAATTGCAAACATGTGAGTAGACAAAAAGTACATTTTTCCAATTCCGTGTTATTTAGCATCAAGCAATTTCTGATGACTAAACCAGATGCAAATCTCTTTGTACGGATATGTTGTCACCTTTGATCTAATTCTTTTTATCTTGCTGTCTCCCTCTCGATGAAGTATTTTCTACACATTCTTTGACTTACCGTCGTCTTTTTTTTCATGCTATCCAAGGATATTTGATTTTTGCCCTATTCCAGCGTCTCTCGCCAAGATTAATACTCCAGCTGCCTGGAAACTCTGAATTCCTTTGTTTTGAATTCATTCTTGTCATCTTTGAACGACTGTACATCTTCTCTCCTATCTCTATGTCTGATCTTTCAGAATAATTTTCTACATATTTTAGCCAAACTTTTCTCATGGATACTTCTCTTCTTTCTATGTGTTTGCTACTTTTCTATCAGCTCCCTGTCTGTATTCAGCCTGCACCCCCCTTTCCTCTTCCAAATCCTTTTTTTTCCTTTTCTGTAGGTAACCCCATTTCTTGCATATATTCTCCGTTTATTAATGGCAAACCAAGAGGTCATCTTTTCTGTCTTCCTCTACTACAGGCAGGATCAGCTTCAGTGACTCACTTGTTCAATGTTTTCTTCATTTTTTTTTCACTGGTGGGAAATTTCCTTGGAGTTCAGTGCTGTGATGTTACTCTGGTAGGAAAAGCTTTTCATCTGTACAGGGAATGTAGGTTAAGGCAATTTAAGCCCATTGCTAATTGTCCTATCATAAAACTGGAGAATGGATTATCCCTTCTCCTCCCTTCCCTGATATCTTTTATGTGCATGAAGGTTGTTATCTTTTCTACTGACAGTCTTTTTCTAGCCCAAATCACCGTATTTCCTTCAATTTATCCCCGTTAGTCATGGTTCCTAGAACTGACATTGCTGTTGCTGCACACTAGGCAGCCCAATTAATGTGCTATCGACAGGCAATTCCGGCTGCTGCCTGCAAGTTTTTGCTGTTGTGGGGATGCTTCTTGATCACCATTTTCACATCTGACAGTATCTAGCTGTTCTGAAATGCTGCTTCTGACATATCAAAGATTCTTTGATTTGAAGATAGCAGTTTAAGAAAAGGGCATGGATATTTGGCATTCGATACTCCGAACTCATGGACAGCTAGTAGCATTAGAGAAAGACAGTACCTTCTTTGCTGTGGGGTGGGAGGCTTTTGCCTTCAAACTTGCTTAGATTTGACTTTCTTGAAAAACTTATGTAGTTTTAAAATGCTGCAGTTAGTTTTCTGTAAGCATTCAACAATTTCCCTTAGGAAGTTTGTCAGAGAAATGGGAGGAATGAATCCATCTGATTCAAACTCAAAAATCCTTTGTTCATGGTAATCATTTATAGGCAGGTTGCAGGAATTCAAGCAAAGTTGTAGCTGAAACATAACCCATAAAGCAAGCACAGTGTGAAATCTGTGCTAAACTTATGGAGATCGTGTTGCCTTTACTTTTTTTAATTATTAAAAAAAATACCACTTACGTTTAAAAAAAGACTCTTGACATCTTCTGCTAATGTTTTCCTGCCCCGGTGAAGTGTTTCTCCGTACGGTTCAACTTCAAGAAGCCCTTGAGGATTTACTGAAATCAGTCGGGGATGTATTCACACAAGTGCGTTCCCATCTACCTTTGTGTTTCGTAGTTACTTTCTTAAGTAAAAGTCTGGTAATCATTGAGACATAAAGGTTGTGATGATTTGGAAATCGTTATACCAAATTGGCACTCCTTTCACTATATCTGTAAATATCTACTACGTACCGGTGTATGTATGGACAGCCAGGGTTTCCAAAGGGATCGTAAATGCCGTGGGGCCGTACATCAGTACTGGCTGCTGTGGGTGCCAGCGACACTGTTGCTCAGGGAAGTTGCTTCAAAGCACAGCAAATAAAACCATCTATTTTTAAAGAGGTTATTAAAAATATTAGCTACACTGTTACTTGTTAAATAAACACGTGAAGAATCCAAAGAGAATTTACAGCAGTGCTTGACACCTCTTGGACTTGTCAAAATCATATAAATTAAGGGGAGCAGTACAAAACAGTGCGTGTTTTCTGGATTGCACATCCATGTCACTGATAGTAGGAGATAACTTTAAACAAAAGTAAACATACAAAGCAATTTTTTCCTTGAGAGAAAGAACATGGTAGCTACCACATTGTCTGGAGCAGCATTTTATCTAAAACCTTGATCTAAATTCTACTCTTTCATGTCTTGCAAGCTGTTACGGAAGTTCTGTTCATGCCAAAGGAAGAATGGAGGTAGTAACATAAAGTGTATATATATATGTGTGTGTGTGTGTGATCACAAAGCAGGCATGTGTCTATGATGGATTAATAGGCTGATTTTTGCTATGTTGCTCTTCAGAGGGAGGCTGTCAGGCTGTGCTGATGTTGTTTGATACATCACTGCTGTTCAGGCTGATTTCTCCGAAGCCGGCTGATCCGTGTCTCCGTAGGAGTCCCAGCGCTGGGCTGGGGGTAAGCCTGCCCTGAGCTTCAGGGGGGCAGAGCTGTGGTGTTTGAGCTCTAGATTCTGGGGAGAACATCCTTGGTTTGGAAATTCTCTCAATGGGATTTAATAAAAATATACCAGTGTTTTTCCTAGCTCTTAAATATTTTAGTTTGCTTCATTGTATCTATAATATTACTATTTTTTAAATTAATGACAGCTTTTACCCTTTTAAATTAGAGTGGCAGAAACGTGCCAGGTTATTGCTCTGGTCGTAATGTATTTTTTCAGTAGAATTTTTTTTCTTTTGCAAAGGATATTTAAGATGTGCAAATGTACTTATGTAGCTGTCCTCATCCAAAAATGCACTCATGGCAAGGCAGTCCATGTTGAGAGGACTTTGCGCTTCTCTTCTGAGTCACCCGTGGCTGAGTGGGTGTGCAGGCCATATGCTCCGTCAGAGTCATTTTGAAATGAAATACTTGTAATAAAGAGCCTATGGTATGTGATCTCTCTGGTTTCAGGCAGAGGACTCTGGAATTAGTGCGCAGTGATTTTTCTTTCCGTTGTCGAGACCCTTGTACTGTACATGTCCCTGTAAAGCCAAATCAGCTCCAGCTGGGGCTCTCCGACAGCTATAGAGGGGCTGCTCCGCACTTTTCCCGTGTGCTCCCGTCCCTCCGTGGGATCCCTTTGCTTTCTTTTCAAAGCACATTTGGTGCGTGCTGAACTGTCTTAACTGATGGATCGTGTTCAGGCCACCAGGCCAGCCCTTCTCTGTTGGTCTTCAAGAAATATTTGTGCCTCGTGCAAAGGATGTAATAGAAAATGCAAACTGAAAGGATGATGTATGTAGATAACCATTGCTGAACAGGCTGGCATGCTGGGAAACCCTTGTGAAGGGATTAGCAATTATCCAGGCCCACAGCTTGTTTTTAGGAGTTATGTGCACACTTTCAGATCTCTTTGAATGTTCAGTTTAGTGTGATATAACTGTGGCTGCTTCCTGTTTTTCAGGAGATGACTTTTCATTGATACAGCAAGAAATATATATGGTTAAAGAATGCAAACATTGCAACATAGTCGCCTATTTTGGGAGCTATCTCAGGTAAACCCCACTTTTTATACCTGCATTTCTGCTGGTTCTTTCCTAAGACAACGCTCAATCTGTTTAGTACTTATATCCTCTCTCAGTGTTCTTCTCTAGGCTGAATTCCCTTTGGTTCCCAGTTGGTTTTAAGGAAAGAAAAAAAAAAAAAAAAAAAGAGGGGGGGAAAAAAAGTGACTAATAGTTTGTTTTCTCTGCTGGCCAAAAGGCTGGAATATTTTTATCACTAGGAACAGAAGGAAACTTTTCCCCTAGAGAGACTTGCAACATATCCAATGCTACTCACTTGCAGGGCAGATTTTAAATGTTTATCACTTCTAATATAAAACAAGCTGATTATTTATCTAGAGCAGAATTGCTTTTAGATATTTTATTTAATAGTAGTCTTGTGGAAGTATAGCCAGTGAGTTGTAAGAGCAAAACACTAAATCTGAGCTGCTGCTAATAACGTTTTTCATAACTCTGGTGTAACAGATGCGACGTACTGAGAGGCAGAAACAAGGTGATGCCAGCTGGCTGCATCTTCAAGTGCACACGTTAAATGTTATACAGAAAGCTGGGGAATATTTTCCATTTGTGTGGAACTCTGCCATTTATCAATTGGCTCTGTGGGAATATATATCACCACTTCGTCTGTTTGGTCTTTTTCTACAAGGCTTCATCATTAGACTTCTTGGAGGGCTGCATTTTTTAAGTAATCTGCACAGCCCAAATGGACTTCGAGTGGGACAAAACAGCTACATTTCTAAATCCCAAGTACCCTTTCTGGAGGCTGTGAAGAGTTATTTAGATACAAAGGCGTTAAATTCAATTTAACTAAACTTGCAGTTTCAATCTTATCTAATGTTTCTTCTGCATGTTGTTTATTGCAGTTAGGAGGTCAGAGTTAAAGCAACACCTTTTAGGTCTGATAACATTTAAAGACTTCTCAGTGACTTTGGCATAAAATTTTCGTTTTGATAGGTAAGAATTTGTGTTGAGATTATTAACAACATGTAAAACGTGTAACTGGTAGTCGTGTATCAGAATGTGTGTTTTTAACAAAGAGTGATCAAGACCAATAGAAAATACTTTAAATAATCATTATTAACTCTCTTCTGTATGCAGATCAATCAGCTTCTGATGCTTGTGTTTTACCTTTCTTTTGATAGCCGTGAGAAGCTGTGGATATGCATGGAATACTGCGGTGGGGGATCCCTCCAAGATATTTACCATGGTACTTTGAAACTTATTTTTACATTTGGACTTTTTGGAAGCTTTCTGCAAAAAAGAAAAATAAATAATAAGCAAACTAAGAGGGAACGGTTGGTACTGGCCAGGCACTGCACGTGTTTTTTTGTTAGGGCATGAACAGTGTTTTTTAGCTACCGTTAACAGATGTTGTTGAGAGCACTTTTCAAATATTGTGATTATCATTTTGGGCTAATACCCTATCATTCTAGGGCAGAACATGATTTATTTTTTAATCATCATGCTGTTTATTTTTCTCCACGATGCTTAGGGGACTGACCCAAAGAGCTTTTGAGTTATTCCAGTGGAGAGCTCTTCGGTAGCTGCAGTTGCTGTACACTGGGAGCTCGCCCGCATCTTGGCTTCTCTCAGCCCGTGTCTCTGAAAGCCGTATGCAGAACCAGGTTGTCTGCTTTCTGAAGGGGTGGAAAAAAGACCTCTAAAAAAGTTTGCAACCAGAAGTCCCACTAATTGGATACGGAGACTGTGCATGGTGTAAGGAAGCAGTTTTCACTGCGAAATCTCAAAATTTGGTCATTAAAGGATAAAAATTACTCTTATTCCTGCTCCTATGCAATACTGTACCACTCTTTTTTTTATTAGTTTCCTCTCTCAGGGTTCATCTAGAGTTGTTGATTCCGTAGAAGAATTTATTGGAGTTGCTGGAAAAGCAGTCTGGGGACTTGTTCTGCTTTTAAATGGTGACATGGAGTTTTTGAATACTTTATTTTTCAGCCAGTTAGTACAAGTAGCTTTAAAACAATTCTAAGTCCCATGGGCCCCTAGTATAGAACACTGTCATTTCTAATATTTCAAAATTAGCAGCAGTCACTTTTATTGGTTTTTACCTTCCTCAGAATACAGGATATTATATTACTATGAAGTCACTTCTAAAATGATAATTAGATTTCTGTGAAAACAAGTTTTCTTCTCACAGTGGGCATTGTCTTCTGTTATTGTGGTGGTGGTGTGTTTTGGTTGTTTTTTGTTTTGTTTTGGTTTGGTTTTTTTTACAGAAAGCCTTTCTGTAAAACAAGCACATAAACCCCTCTTTTCAGCTCAATGTAAAACACAGTTCATCTAAAATCGGTCTTTAACTTTTGCATGGAGATACCACTTTTTGGTTGCTTCACAATGTTATATATGTGTTGTATATTGTAGATTTACACACCTTTTAATCTTTGTTTTCAGTAACAGGACCTCTGTCAGAGTTACAAATTGCATATGTATGCAGAGAAACTTTACAGGTACTGTACTTCTGCAGGTATACAATAAAGTGTTTGTTCCATGTACAGAAAGTAGATACAGAAGATGATTTCAGAAAGCACTGCAGTACCATCACTTATATTTGTAAGCGTTGGCAATCCAGCTGAAACCAATTAACCAGGGTTAATCTATTAGTTTCCATATTGTAAATAAAAATTAGCAAGAAACTCCAGTGATGCAGTGCAAATACTTGCTTAAAGTCATTGTCAGAGCAGTGCTGCTTCTCTGCCGTAATTTGCAAAGGAGTTTACACAAGAGCAGCCATCTCTGTGGATCTCACTACAGGACCAAAATACTAAAACTCAGTCCTGCTCCTGTTTCTTTGGTGATGCTTTTGGTTTCAGGGAAACAGTGGAGGACAGGTCTTCACAGGCTGTGACCGCAATGATGTCTGGGCTTTTTTCATCCGTTGTTCTAACACAGTGATTTAGTGCGGCAGTTGTCTAGGACAAATTTTTGAATCTCGTTGCAGAAAACACCTAATAGCTAGTAAGTGAGGGTAGGTAGCTTAGTAATGAGGGAAAAAAAAAAAAAGGCACATTTTAAACTGCCTGCTTGATCTGTGGCAGTAAATTCTAATAATTTGTAGAGGAAAAATACTGTAACCAGATGACTAAAATTCTGTTTCATTTTGTGATTGCTAATAAGTTTAGAAATGCAAGGTAAGATGATGCAGGCAGCTTGTTTCTTAAAGGAGCTTTTCTTCCCCTACTCTGGGTATCCATGAATAATTATGTGAGAAAATCACAGGGATGCACACCTTTCCCTGAAGTGGTGGCTGAACTGGTCACTGCCAGAGGGGGGGGTGTGGACCCATGAACTCACCTGCTTGGCAGTTCTGTTCCTGATCTGTTCTTACTGCAGGAACTTGTATTGCTGGAAGGGCAGCTTAAAGGCTAAACACCTGCTTGTTGAAACCTTCAGGATTTTGGAAATATAATTTTAGTAAAGGGAAAAGGTGATGTATCTTGAGGTTTGTTTTGAAAATACGCAGGTATCTATGTAAAATGTTACACCATGACTGGTTTAAACGTGTCTTCACATGTATTGGCTGGAGCTGGGAGAGATGAGGAACAGAATCCAGCGTACCTCTTATCTGCAAATCTTAAATTTCTCCACTTTGAAATAAAATACATTGAGTAATTTAAATTTATTAGAAGGGACTGGCTTTATAGTATATTAACAAATGGTAAAATGATGCATTTTGTGTCTCTCATTTCCAGGGTCTTGCTTATTTGCATATGAAAGGCAAAATGCATAGAGATATAAAGGTAACTTGGAACTTTGAGAAACTTATCTTAAACTTTCTCGTGCAGAAAAATGTTCCTGTTAAAAGATTTTTAACTTTCTATTTATTATGTTTTAGGGTGCAAATATTCTACTGACAGACCATGGAGATGTCAAATTAGGTAAGTTGCCTGGATTTAATAATAAGACAGAAAGCAAATGGGAATGTTTTAATTTGATCAATCAAAAGCTACAGTACCACCTGGGATACTTTGATTTAGCAAGTTCCTTTTTACTTTATCATTCCTTTAAGACAAAAAAATAACCAGAATGTAGAGACCATGCCTCCCAAGAAGAATATTCAGCTTTTTTAAGGCTGTGGTTTGTGTTGAACAGCACGTGCAGAGCAAAGATTGAGCTTGCTACGAATGAGAAAGTATAATACAGCAGATCTCCTGTATTGTTGCAGTCAATTTTGTTAGATACTGTTCTCAGTGGCATGAACCTTTTGGTGTTGCACTGTAGGATGTTCTTATTCTTATTTGAGGTAATAGTTTATGATAGAAAGTGTGTATCCATGGGCTTGTGTGTGTATGAGGTGAGAAGTTTTGCATCCTATTGAGAAGTTAGAGAAAATTTCTTTTTTCAACGACCGAGCCTTGAAGCCTCTCAGGTTTCCCTGGAGTTTGCCAGGTTGGGGTTACCTGGATATCAACGTGTTTGTTCCTAGCCAGAATGGCATTTCTCCCTCAGAGCTTCCAAGGATCTGCTGTGTGAGACAGCATCACCTGAGTCTGCAGGTAGTAGGGAGCAGACATCATGGGAGCAGGAACGGGATGCTCATCATCTTACTGTGTTCGGTGTTGGAATTAGGGTGGTCGTGCATTAGCTGCATTGCTGCTCTGCAGAAAAGCTGTGTGGGTCAACGCATTTACTCCCCTGCGGTGAACGAGGAGTGCTGTGCTAGGAAAGTAGGGCTTTTTAAAGAAGGAGGAGGGGAAAAAAAATAAAAGAGTAAAACCTTGAAACCGATAGGAGATTCCGCTAACTGCATTAAACTTGGGTCATCCACTGATACCTTCCTTTTGCCTGCTAAGCTAGTTGGATTTGCCCACAATTATCCTCCAGCTATTGTAGTACAAATGCAATAAAAATAAAAAGGACTTCAATGATTTTTGGCTCTGCAAGACCACCTGATTATATGCAGCTCATAGCAAGGGATTATTGTCCCCTAGACAGAGTCTCCAGAAATGAGAACAGATGGCCCCCCGCAGTTCCTCCATAAGTAACACAGAAATAGTACCGTTTCCAAAGCATGATGCTATTTTTCCTCTTGAATATTAAATTGAATATCCACTAAATTTTGTGAGGTCGCTTGGTTGCTGTATTATAAGATGGAAAAATAGCTAGGAGAGGAACAGGATCATGAGTGAGCTGTATGTAGAAACTAAACTTTTCGATTTGAAGTCATGTCAGTGAAGACATTAGCTGATCTCATTATTAATCTTTAACTGTTGAAGCTTAATGAATTTTTAATTTGGATGAGAAACATGACTGTTCTTTCATAAAACGATACTTCCTAGAGTAGAATTGGGGTCTTAAAATGAGGTTTCTAAATGAATTTTTAATTTGGATGAGAAACGTGACTGTTCTTTCATAAAGTGATACTTCCTAGAGTAGAATTGGGGTCTTAAAATGAGATTTCTAAGTCTATGTTAATTTTATTTTCCAGCTGACTTTGGTGTAGCGGCAAAAATAACAGCCACCATTGCGAAGAGGAAATCATTTATTGGTACCCCTTACTGGTAATAAACTACTTTGATTGCTATGATTTTATGCAAAGCTAAGTCTGTGTTTATGCCAAGAATGCTAAAATACACACGCTGAAGTATACACACATACTTTTAAATATATATAGCAATTGCATAAATTCACTTTCTTCCAAGTAAAATGCCTGAAGGGTAAAAGTCTGGGAAGCACTGACTGTAGCTGATCTGTTGCTGTAACACAAGCTACCCGATATTTGAGGCAGGATTGCTGTTTCTCACAAGTTTATTAATGCAGAACATTCTCCCCTTTTTCTGGATACCTAATGGTCATTTAGTTTCTCAGTAACTTCTTACACTTTTAGTGAATGAACTTAACAATGTCTTTTCAATTTCTGTGCAGAAAGAATTGTGAAGAAAAATAGATTTTAAACTATCTTTAAATCATCTCTACTGATTAGTGTCTGCACAAGACAACATTTAATATGCAAACATATCATTGTAAATCTTGAGCTGGATTATATATGCAAATTTAACTGCTCTTGGTTTCTGGGATTACTGTGATGCAGTTGAGATGCCTAGGGTGGTATTCTTGGTATAGACTGAACACGTATGTACAGCTTAATCCAGACAATGGTTTTAATTGTTCGCTGCCCTCTTTATCCTGTTGGAGAAGGAGGACTGAGGGCAGGAAGATTATCTGGTCATTAAAGCATTTCACCAGGAATCATGAGACTGGTTCTATTCCTAGTGCTGCTGTCCAGCCCATGACCTCAGGCAAAACACGTCACCTCCGTGTGCTTCTCCGCTCCCCTAATGCTGGGTGAGGGGAGGGGGACGTCAGGCTTTTCCTCGATTTTTGCTCTCTGGGGAGGTTTCTGCTCTGGGGTTACCTGAAGAGCTTTGTGCCTCCCGCGTGCGGGCCCCGATTCGGAAGCGGCCGGTGCTTTCATTGAACGATGCCTTTGCTTTTAAAGGATGGCTCCAGAAGTTGCAGCGGTGGAAAAGAACGGTGGATATAACCAGCTCTGCGATATCTGGGCGGTTGGCATAACAGCGATTGAACTTGCGGAGCTTCAGCCGCCCATGTTTGATCTTCACCCGATGAGGTCTGCTGTCTGGGGAGCTTGCTTATCTCCAAGACCCTCTTCAGTCCCAGCAGGGACAGTTATGATATAGTTTAACCTTCTTTGTAGCTCAGACCTAGAAACTCATGCTAGGACTCCTTCATCAAACATCTGCTTTCTGCGTGAGCTGTGTGTGTTTTTTAAGGCATCAGTCTGAAACTACAGACTTAAATTTAGAATTGAAATTATAACCAAATTTTTTAAATTAAAAAAAAACCTCCAACAACTTTGTAGTGTCATCAACAATCTGATTAAGAACAGGTGCAGATTTACTATCTAGTGATAGTAAATGGCTAGAGAAGCTGTAGCCTTATGTTTAACAGGATTATGCATGGTGATAAAAAGATTTTATTTAAAGATAAGAAAATGAACAGCTTTACTGTGGCTGTCCTCTAACGCAGTATAGACTATAATCCAGTTTCACTAATATGATTCTTACCGTAAAGTATTAAAGTGTTTAGATATTGGAATGAAATTATTTTTTTTTACCATATAATAACATTATTCTTCCTTTACCTGTAGGGCTTTGTTTTTAATGTCAAAAAGTAATTTTCAACCACCAAAGCTAAAGGAAAAAGCAAAATGGTAGGTTAAACTCTTTCCTTTGTTCAGTATTTTGTAGATAATGTCAAAAAACTATTTGTCATTACTGAAGAAGGGAGGCAGGGAAAAACTGTGCGCTAGATTTAAACTCAGGAACCCGAGAGGTGATTTCACTTACAGGAATTTTCACCGAGAAACAGCTAGTTGTTTTTAATAGGTGTCTGAAAGCAAACGAGAGGGTTAAAGTCCAGCAGCAGACATTTTCTGACATGACAGAAGACCATCAGTATGGGACAGGACAGCCCCACCTATGTAAATTGATCCCTGCCAGTGATCAGAGGGAGATGAAATCTCCCTTCTTCAGTCCTCTTTGTATGTTCTAGGAAGAAAAATTTTTATCCTTCCCCTTAATTCCTATTTCAGGGCATTTGCCACTGTCAATGGGACAGGTAATCCTTTAATCCTTTCATAATGTCTTTAACCTGTGATACCTTCCTAGTGCGTGCAGGATTTTGTACCACACTTACTAACATCTTATTTATGAGACTCAAAACAATTCTGGTATGCAGGATTTTTTGCTTATGATGCTGCTGTACAATGTTTTTACCTTGAGGTGTTTGGGTGAGCAGATGTGTGCTAGAGGAAGGGAGAAAATACTTCTAAGTGCATGTTTCCTGCATTGAAACTGCTCGGTGTAACCCTGGCCAACGCGCTTTACTTCTCCAGTGCCGCCTTCTCAGACGCTGTGACTAGAAGAGGAAATGTGTTTTGTAATGTGATTTGCAAGCAAGCAGACGTGGGCTAATATTGTCCCCAGAGAGGCATACTAACACAAATGCAATTGCAAGAAAAATGCTTGAAAAATTGTAGGTCCAGTCATAACATCAAGTCATAATTTGGATCTAAAAAGAGGTGATATGACACAGTCACCTAAGTTGTTCTGAAAATAGCAACAGAGCATTTTGAAGAGTAAGTTGAGTCTCTGTCTAGAACTTTGTATTTTATTTTCCCACCTCTAGCCAAGAACAGTGAAATTGGTAGGTTTGCCTAGATTTTGAGGGTTTGCTGGGTACGTAATTCACAATTTTTATTTTATTTTTTTTCTGATACCTAATTCCGTAACAGTTGCAACTGGGAAAAGTTGAAATAGGGTTTGGTTTATTTTCTGCACCAAAATGTTTTCTATGCAAGTTCCATGAATCAAATGGGGGGTTTTTGCTATTTTGTTAACTTGGAAATGTAATTATTGAAACACGAGATGAGGTACCTGGACAACATTCTAATTTAGCACAGCTGTTTAGAATCTGTTTAGTAACTGTGTTAAAATAAAAAATGTCTTCTTGAAAAATTAAACATAAAACCTCACTTTTCTTTAAGGTCATCAACATTCCATAATTTTGTCAAAATAGCACTTACAAAAAATCCAAAGAAGAGACCAACAGCAGACAGACTCCTTTCTGTAAGTGACTTGGAACATTTGGTGACATCAGTAAGAGATCTCTTGCTTCAAAGTGAGCAATAGATCAATAGGAGACCAAGCTGGAACAATTTTCTTTCTCTGATCTTACAACACGGGTGGTGAAATCTGAAGGAAAGAGACATTGGTCAACTGTAGGAAGTAGCAAGATTTTGTTCAGTATCAAGATTTTTGGTAGAAACAATTACAGAAATTTGCTTCATGTTCTGTCTTCAGCCTTGTCCTTTCTGCAAGTGGGTGTCTCAGCCTCTTAAATATAGCTACGTGGATGTTGACCTTTCCTGTCACCCAAATAGAAAATGGATGTATTTAGTACTTGTTTGTGTATCTACTTCTGTCTTCCTAAACTTGACTGAAGTTGTAAAAAATGAAGTTAAGGTGTAATTGTTTGTTTGACTCGGTTTAATTTCCAATTTACAAGTGGCCAAAAGCGTGGCTTTTCCATGCTTTTGGAGGGGTTAGAAAGTCTAGCCATTAAGGAGTCGTTAAAGAAATACTCAAGCCCCCAGAAAGCAGGCAAAATTCAGTAATATTCTATATTGGGTCTTTATTAATGAAAGTTACATATCAAGTGTATCTTATAACTTGCTCTTTTCTGTGTTTCTAGCATAGCTTTGTAGGGCAGCCTGGTCTGTCAAGATCTTTAGCAGTTGAGCTGTTGGACAAAGTTAATAATCCTGACAACCATACACACTACAGTGAAGTCGATGATGATGATTTTGAGGTGAGAACATCTTTTATTTTCTGTCTTTAGGTCAAACTATGGTTTAAATACCCTGCTTTCCTTTGGGAATGTAAGATGGCAGCTTGACAGGGACCGTGCCCCAGCATTTTTAGAGCTCCGTTTTTAGAGTTACCGTGCAGGAGAAGCTAGGAAATATTTCCACAGCACTTGTCACACTTAGGCTGTGGGTGTGTGGAAGGATCCTGCGCATGGGCTGTGCAAGGCTGGGACGGAGGCAGCGCGTGTTGCAGTGCGTGACTGCGACAGCTATTCTTCCTCTCGTTGGTTTGCTTGTGGATTGAGATCCAACAGAAAGCCATGCGACTTTTCTTAGCTTTTTCCATTTATAACCCTTGCAGCCTCACTCCGTTATCCGCCATACAATTCGTTCTACGAACAGGAACATAAGGGCAGAAAGAACAGCATCGGAGATAAACTGTAAGTTCCTGGTGTGCTTTGCCCGTTTTGTGGTGTTGGTTTGCTTCTACCGATGGAGGATGTCGGTGTCATTCTTTTGTTGGCTACTGTGGAAAGTCTCTTCCACTGTTGGCACACTTGAGAAACAAAACCAGAAGAAACAGCACATACACATGAATCTTCAATAATATTTTTCCAAAACCAAAATTAAAACTTGCGTATTTTTCTGCTGTTTCGTTCCATCTCATTGCTGCATCGTAATGTTCATGTGGAAACCTTGCATGACCAGCATAGCCTTTAAGCTCTGTGATTTCTGTCAGACCATGCAGCCTTACTTAAAACAGCAAAACCACTAATAACATGCAAACATCAAAAAAGGAGAGTGAATTAATAATTAGGAGGGCATCTTTTCACATGAATATATTGGGTGTCATGGTGTGATGAGAAAATACAGAAAAAATGTAGCATTTTGTGTTTTGTCTGCACATTGTGTCAAATTCATAAGGGAAATCTTTTCCTGACCCTGATGGAGCGCTTGTGATTGCAATAGCTGTCCTGACCGGGGTGTCCGTTAACATAATGCATTTTCTTTTAATATAACCTTTCTTTTTTCCCTTCTCCCTTCTCTTCCCTTCTCCCTTCTCTTCCTCGCTATATTAATACACTACTCAGTTGGATCTAAGTTGAAATTTTGAGGGTAGAAATTATCTTTCTCCAGGTTTGGACAAACGTCTTTTGCAGTGTAGATGCTATCCGCTCCTCTGCATCACTTACATCACACTTTTAGGAAGGTTGCTGTTAAAAAGCCTCTTTCTTCTGTTTCACATGCATTAAAAGTCACACATGGTTACATAGTTATGTTTTAATGTACTTTCATATAATGACTTGGTATTTACTTTTGGTCTGTTTCTTTCTTGTGGGTTTCATATTTGCAAATTTAAGCATTTAGACAATAATGCTGATATTGAAATCATGGTCATATTTTATAGCCAAATTAAGTGTTGTATACATAATATTTAGGTCTGTTACAACATGTATTTCACTGTAGTAAGCATTGAAAGGGCACTAGTATAATGTTTGTATTAAATTTGAAAATGTTATGTTTTGTAGTTGATAAGCTGCAGTTTGAGCCCCCTCTACGGAAAGAAACAGAAGCTCGGGATGAAATGGTAAGGACAAGTTTTTTTTTCCTTCATTTATTCAAATCATAGTGTCTTCATTGTTTTGTGGTTCAACTCTAAGTAATATGTCTTTGAAGTATAAAGTCACGAGAAGACCACTCTTGGTCCCCAGACAATTGCCACATTTTTAAGAAAATCAGTTGCCCTCCATGCTTTGTGCGGAGAGTCATGCTCAGATGAAAACAACATCTGCCAATTTGATAATGTGAAGAGGCCATTCTGCATTTGAGTCCCTGATCTTCCCATCATCCCGTTTATTTGCTGCTTGTTTCTTGGAAGGCCGCCAGCTCGCATGCAGCCAGTTTTGCCCCTCTGTGAGCTGCTGCTGTTTGTTCCAGCCCTCAGCAGTTTACTGCAGATCAGCTAATTAATGTTCTTTGGGCTTAGTATGGCCTGTGTACACAAGGGCTCCATTTTTTAATAAGTGTTGTGAATAGCAACAGCTGCCGTTAATTTGGATTTGGAGACATTAGTGCTCAGCACTCCAGAAAAATCCCATTCCTGTTTTTTACAGCTGTACTCCAGTTCACCAGGTAGGTACAAGTTCATCTTTTTTTTTGAATGTGACTGATTAGATCTGTACATGTTGTTACTGGCGGGGTCCCCTCAGTGCCATGTCTAGTGATGGAAATGCTCCCAGCCCCTGCCGATGACATCTCATACGGGTTTGGAGGTGGCTGCGGTATGTTCTCTTGCTGGAAGAGTGTCTTGGAAGTGCCCCGAGTAGAAAATATTTACTGAGTTTTCACCATAAATTTTTGCTTTCATGTCACTTATTGCCACTTGATACTGGCATTACACCGTTTCCAGGTGCTGCTTTTAGGTCTGAGTCTATGAGGAGGAAGATAGCTTTTCAACAGTTGCTTTATAATTAGGTGGTAAAATATTATTTCACTTTGGAATTTTATCTTACTGCTTATGGGTCATTCTGCAGGGCCTGGGGATCTCCCAGGCCTTTTTGTGTGCTGTGGATAAGGTACTTCAGTTTGACAGGAGGGGAAAAAATGAACATTTCTGCATCTTCAGGTTGTGGCAGCTGGCACTGACTTTGCTTCGCATTGGAATCCCTTTGTTGATGGTGGAAGCAGCAAGTAAGTACAGAGTTTAAAAACATCTTTTATTTCTGTGCCTTATGTGAAAATACACTCTGAAAGAAAAATTGAGCTATGGTGGAAAATAAACCTGTAAGTCCTAATCCACTTTAATAATTGTAAAGTTAAAGGAGGTTTTACCCGGTATGCAGTCCTCCTCCTGCAGTTGGTTGATCATTCTCTTGGGGAACGGGTTTTAATCATTTTGAACCATGAACGGTGGTTTGTTTTAAATTTGTTGTAGCTCTCCAGTTGTAGATGGGAAGGTGAAGTGTAAATTTATGGTCAGGAGACTGAAATAACACAGCCAGAGTCAATTTTCTGAAGCGAAGCTGGTAACCTTGCGAGGGCTGAGTTCAGGATCCTGCGCTGGCCTTGCGCTTCTTTTCTGAGCCACAGCTGTGGTTGTGACATCCTGTGGCAAAGCACGTTTGCAGCCCTGAAGTCAGGGCCTTGCAAGAAAGGGAGGGAGAAACCAGTTCTGAACATTGAGTTTTACCAAGTTCAGTACGACAGCACAACTGCTTCTGCTGTGGGTGTCTGATCAGTGTAACCTGCAATACAGTCATGTAGTGTTCTGGGGTGAAATGTTTTAGGTAAAGATAGGCTATAACTGATTTCCACTGGGATAAAGCATGCCTGAAGTAAGGGAGCACAACTCTGTCCAAGTTAGGACTGAATTTATTAGGTATGTGGCTTCCTTTTGCTGCAAAATACTGGATTCTGCCTTTAAAGGCAATCTTTGAATTTGCAGTGAAGAATATGGAGGTTCAATAATACTGACTCACGCACATATGTAGGGAAAGATGGTGTTTCTGTTGAAATAATTGCTCAGCTAAAAGGCCCTGTTTCCCATCTTTCTTTGGAACTGAGTAGAAGACAGTGAATTTCTTTGGCTTGTTTGCAGATAAAGTCTTGCATAAGCTGTCAGCTGACATTACAGCCCCCCAGAAAGCTGGCCATGTCACAGAGATCGCCAGTGCTCGGATCTTTTTAAGTTCAACCTGTTTTTCTGCTCTCTCTCTCACTGTAGTAAAAGTTTGGGGTGGCTCTCTAGGCCCTGCCTCTCCCTGTCCAGTAATGACAGCGACTGCTTTCCTTCCTCTCCGGGTTTGTTTGTGTGACCCTGAGGAGCTGCAGAATGAAAGCCTTTCTCGTGAGGGCTGGCTTTTCTGCAGGCAGCTGGAATCTGCGGAGTCAAGGAGCAGGGAGGGAGGGAAGCTCCTCCTGAAAAAGCGACTTAGTGATTTGATTCTGTTTCTGTAGCATTATTAAGTTTGTCTATACCAGGCAGTATTAAAAGCAGAACGAACGTAGCCATAGCAAATGTTGCTAGGGCTATAAATTGGTCCATAGATACAGATTTAATATTGAAAGGACAAGCATAAAATTTCTGGATGGTGATTCCATGCTGCTTACTTGGAAACCACTTCCAGTTTGAAAAGATAAACAGGAAACGCATAGCTCCTCTGTCCCAGCAATTCTGAGTAATACCAGGGATGTACAGATAGGAAGCATGCTGGAGAGGGTCCTTGCTTTTCATGCCCTTTGGCTTTTATCAGAGTGTATGGTGATTGATATCTTCAACTTGGGAATTACTTGACTGGAAAGGGGAATAGCAGAATGTGTACCTGATGATTGAACTTACTGTTTTTTTCTCATCCTTGTTGTACCATTTTAAAATTGCTTTTTTATAAATTTTCTGTATTATGGAGGTGATTTTTGTTGATGGTTGGACTTTCTGTTTTACATTTTTTTTAATAGTTCCTGTTGGCAACTGCCTGCTGCTTTCCCTTCAGAAGTAACTTGAAGGGAAATTTTACATTAATCCAAATTTGGCTGGGTTAGTTTTTGTGTAATATGCTTTTGTTTTCCTGTTCGTTACCCCTGTGGTCATTCCTCAGTGGGTGATGTGGTGTGTTGTGGAATGTGGAAGGATGTGTGAGTTGGTGGGGTACGGGCGTGTCTGCTCCGCATGCAGAGACTTGGACTGCACCGGGCTGCTGCAGCCTGGGAAGCCAGTCCCTGGTTGAACACTGAGCCAGCCAGCTTCTCTTCCACCTCACGATTCCTAAATGTAGAAGCCTAGACTTTACAATGTCATTTACATACTCAGGAATGCTTTTTATTTGGTTCAGATATATGGTTTTGATTTTTTTTTTTTTATTTAATTCAAATTTTTTTTTTTTTTA
>JAVJGG010000040.1:19803432-19828477 GCA_035590195.1 Aviceda cuculoides
TAAGATGCAGCTTGAAAATTGCCATTTTGCAAAACTTTATCAGTTTTTGTTTGTTTCAGGATTATATTTAGATTATATTTTCAGTGCTGCTTTGATCCTGTAGTCACAATTTCTTTTTTGACTCTGGGGTAGCTTTGAAACAAAAATTCCCGCTGTAATGGGAAACAGTCTGTGTCTTCAGCATATAACACTAAAGGAGGAAACTTCCCTTTGTAAAGGCTTTTCTCCATTTGTCTTCCAGTAACTTCCTCTGTTCTCATCTTTGTTTTGGTTTGGGTTTTTTTTCCCTTCTTTTATATTGTACTGTTATTAGCCACTTCAACAATGTTTAAAATACCAGGTAGGGAAATGAAAGATGAGTTGATGGTATGTGGTATGGAAGACAGCTTCAATGATTGTTGGGGGGTGGGGGAAAGGAAAGGACCATACTAAATGAAAAAGGGCTTAATGCAGTGAATAAGAGAGAAATAGTTTGTTTTGAAGAGGGCTGGGAGATGCTTGTTACGAAGCTAAATGACATCACCGATCGGTTTAGTTGCACGTGTCGACCTTGGAGCAGAGGTCTTAATTTTATAAACATTTTACCTAGGGGACTGCTTACAAAATTTGGCGATGGGAATGAAGATGTTGAAGAGTGAGTGGACCTCCTTCCTGTGCAGTTGTGTTTACTCCTTGCGGCTCTCGCTAAAGCAGGCAGCGTTCTGGCAGAACCTCTTTCCTTAAAATGCTGCAGGCAGCTTTGCCACTCATAAATAAGTGAGGGCTGGTTGCACTCAAAGGTCTAACGCACGCTTGACTGTTTATCTGATCGTCAGGAGAATGTCTGCAAAGCAATGCTTTCTTCCCTTGCTCTCCTTCCTCAGGTTATCTTAGGGGGCATACGGAAGTGCCTAATACTTTAAAGCAGATTTTGTGTTGATTAATCCATCAGTCGTGAGCCAGGCCCGGTAGTGACAGGACGTGCAGATATTCCTGCAGAGCTCTGGTAGGGTATGCGCGGCTCCTCTGGTGCCCAAATGTTTGTCTGATCCAGAGCAAAAGCTGCAAACTGCACTGAACTTAGTCCCTGAATGTATATTTATTTGCTAATTTCCAACGCCCTTCACCACAGAACGCTCTATAACATTAGCATTTATGAAAGAGTGTGAGTTTATAAAAAAACTATACTTCTAACAAGATTAACGTGCTTTTTTCCCTACTCTTGGACTTCTAGTTTAACCCTGTTTGTGCAAAGCTGTGATCCATCTTTTCTATGCATCTAGCTCATACTATTTAGAGTCTGTGCTCTCAAGTAATTCTGTTCATGTTGTTGGTTTAACTAAGACAACTACTGCACCTTTTCGTTGTAGATCAACACTAAAGCGAGCAGGGCCACCTCCGCTACCTCCTAAGGTAAGAGATGGCAGGTTTTAAGAGTTTTAGGCAACAAATCCCACGTGTGCAGCCTCTGCAGTGCTTCTGTCTGCTGCTCTCAGTAGGTTACAAGTTCTGTTAAATACCATTTGCTAGCAGACTTCGTGCAGCTTCGTATTTTTATGCTGACTTGCAGTCTGTACGGTCTTGACCTCTGGGGACTCCTGGCCTTGTATGCTGCCCTAGACAAAGTGACTTATAGGTATTTTCCCTCTAAAGAGAGCATGCTGTGTGGGATGTCCTCTTGTTCAGCATTCTGCCTGCTGCTGTGATTTTCTGTCAGAGAAGGAATACCTCTTAGATTATTCTACTGTCAAATGTCTTTTTTCAAAGGCAGATTTTTTTTTTTTTTGTGTGTAGAAGCAGTCTGACTTGAACTAAACTTGTCTGAAGTTTATGCTTCCAGGTGCCATTTCCCAGGTAACCTTCACCTCTTTGGTTTGTTGCAGCCGAGAATAAACAGTTATCCTGAGGAAAACCTCCCAGATGATGAGAAATGTCAGACGATAAAACATTTCCCAGACTCGCAGAACAGAGCCCCACCAGCTCACAGGAGACAAAGTATCCCTGTTTGCGGACCTCAGGCTGATTCTTCCCCCATTGGTATGACCAGCAGCATCAGTAGCCCTGGATTGCTCACAGCTAGATACAGTGACTTAGGTAAATGCATTACATTTCCTAAAGGTGACTTGCTTCCTGTAAAAGGATATCAGTTCTAGAGTCAAGTATTTTCAGTAGATAATTTTTTTAATACAAGCTGATCACAAGGTGCAGCTTTCCTTTTTACACGTGTGCTGGTTCTTATTAGAGCCATGACCTATGGTGGAAGTGTTCTTCCCAAAACAAGGACACTCAGCTAGTCAACACCATTACTGTGTTGCCTGCAGGAATAGCATAAAAACAACAAATGTGCAGGGAGGACCATCTGCGAGGACCTTGCAACAGCTTTATTCTCAGTTGTGTTTGGCCCAAGGACTGTTTGGATAATAGAAAGCCTTTATTACTGTGTAGCTTAGCACGCAGAAAAGTGGCCAGCTGTCCTTGGAAGGGTTCAGCTACCTGAGAACCCTGAGAATATGGAAGTTTCAGAGCTCACTTCTCTGCTTCTGCAAGACAGAGGGGAGAAGAGAGAATAGGAGAACAAAATATTTTCTATTTCACTGTGTCAAGTGAGCTACAAAATGTGTCTGTGCCTCTTTTCAGGAAATGGGGATGGCATGCTGAAACTCATTGAAGAAAATGCAGAAGGGTCTGGACAAATCCCTCAGCTGCCACGTAAAAAAGAGAAAAGAGATTTTCCTGTAAGTATTGTGACTCTCAGTCTGATTTCACTGTCATGTTAGCTAGCTAGTTTCACATCAGTGCGTGGGAGGTATTTTATGATCTTTCTTTCTTCCCACAGAAGCCAGCAATCAATGGTTTGCCACCAACACCAAAGGTGCTGGTAAGAAATCTCATTTACAGTAGGAGTTACTGCAAGCCTGCTGTCATGGCATCTCTCTAGTGTCAGTTTTATGCTAGAATAAGCCACCAGCTCATCTGGGGTGATTTTCTGCATCTCATAGCCAGTTACTTTCTGTGTACTGAATCCACAATATTTGTTTCCTTTTCTTAAAAACTTCCTTTCACCATTCAGCCTAGATGGGAAGGGTTGGAGACTTCACTGGCTCTGTGAGTTGTGATGTCCAGTGGCAGCCCCTGCTTAGTAAAGAGAAAGGGGGAGAGGTGGTCGTGATGCGAGAGGGCGTTAGTGCTTGTACATTTCTGCTTGTTTTCCCTTCATTACCCAGCAAGTACTTAAAATTGTTCATGTCTTTCTGATCCCTCTTTGCCTTTCTTAATGTATACTAAGTCTGCTAAAACATTTGGGAGACTGCATTGTAGCTTTTGGGGAAGATAAAAATGTTTTGCGTCAAGGCATATTAGAGTAAGTGTGCCTGAAAAAAGAGCAGCAGCGGTGTGTACAGGTGTGTATTAAGTGGCCAAGTGCCAGAAGATAAACACTTTATACTGTAAACTTGTTTCAGTTTTCAGTTTTGCTGTTTTTCAGATGGGAGCATGTTTTTCCAAAGTCTTTGATGGTTGTCCTTTGAAGATTAATTGTGCAACATCATGGATACATCCAGATACTAAAGGTAAATTTATTTTAGGTTTGTATTTTGAACCTGCCCATTGCTAAAAGTGGTAATGAGCTTGTGAAATAATCAATTTCTCTTAAATTTTCAGATCAGTACATTATCTTTGGCACGGAAGAAGGAATCTATACTTTGAATTTGAATGAGCTTCATGAAGCAACAATGGAACAGGTGATTTTGTGGTGTATTGAATACACAGACTAGATTTGGGGATATTATGAAGCAAGAAAGTTTGGTATTAGAGGGGATAGATGGGATACCAGGCTTTGTGGCATAAACTGATTCACACCCAAGCCAGCAGTGGAAGTCCAAAAACTAATAGTTCCCCTACCTACATGAATTTTTTGTTGCTGCTTATGTAACACTGCTTTCAAAGGAGTTCTCTACTAAAACATCTTTCTTATCCTTGGAGACAACTGATTACCTGCCCTTTCTCTCCACTTTATCTCCACTAGATGGCATATTGCTTCTCCACTGGATGCTACCAAAGCCCTCAACCATTTAATTTAACTGGCGTTGTTATTACCAGTAAATATGTTTGCTTCGGTTTTCTTGGGCTCTCTAACCCTTTCCAAAGCCACATCATGCAATCATGGTACTGTTACATTTGCTTTCACAGGGTCAGGAGTAGAGAGTATTCTTGGAAGGGAAGTGTCGGCAGATGCTGATAATGAGACTTATACCTGTAGGTTTCTAAAGCGGTTCAGAGGCACTTCAGGCATCTAAAGAGCGTTAAATTCAGTCAAGACACAGCAAAGCTCATGCAGAAAAGCAGAGGTGGCAGGGTGGGTGTATCTATGAGTAATAGTGAGAAAAAGATGATTTCACAGAAAGGACACTGCACAGAGATCTGTGCTTAAGAGAAGAAAGTCCTCTGTTTCTGGAAGCATCATACTAGAGGACAGAACTTGAGAGAGGCAAAAGAAAAAGGGAAGCAGTTCAGCAAGGTCGTGTCGGGGAGTAGTTTGGCATGGACAAAAGCGAGAGTAGATTATAAAGGGCTTGATGGTAAGAATTGGGAATTTGAATTCAATACAGTAAGAAGATCTTTTCAAGTTCAGAGACCTGAGGGTGCACCTGAATACAATAGAAGAGAGTTGAGTATGAGGTTGCTTATCTTTTAGTAGCCTCAGCAGACATGGGGAACAACTACTTACTTTTTTAATAAATGTCTAAAAATTGTGGTAGCAACTGTTGGAGACCCCCTGGCCTTCCTACCTCAATTTTCTCTTTACTTCGTTAGTCAAACAAGTCTCTTTTTCTTCCTGTAACAGTCTTCTCTGGACTCTTCCACATGTTTTTTTATATCCTATTGAAAGGTTAGATATGCCAGTGGTAGGTAGAGAGAACTTACTAGTGTCTACTTATGACACTCAGTGCATCCCAAAATGAAAGTTTCCTTTTCTGAGAGAGCATCCTCAGTCTGGAGAGGTCTGGTGTGACCCACTGCAAACCCCAGAGGCTTTACAACTATGCTTCTGCCATGCTGCTTGTTTCCTTATTTGTTATTATTCATTTCGTGATTTCTTCCCACCAAATGCACATTTTCAACTGTTTCTCCAACTCTAATTCTGATCACATCTTCCAAAGTGCTTGCTGTCTCTCCAAGGTTACTGTCTTCCAATTTCAGGAGTATACTGCTATTCCATTGTTAGTTTTTTAGTGCAAATACTGAATAGAACGAGACACGGAGAAGATACTATATATCTACAGGCTGCTTTTTCTTTCTATTACATAGCAAATTGCTGATAGATACTCTGTTTTTATGTCCAACTAGTTGTATGTTTTCTTTCTGCAATTTCTTCTACCCTATATTTTCTTACTTTGCACGCGGGACAAGGTCCTTCACATATGTTTCACATCTCACTGTTTCACTGCCCCCAGCAGGGCAGTTAATTCTGTTAAAGAAGGAAATTCAGATGTTCAAATACAGACTGTTCTGCACAAATCTGCACTAGCTGCTCTTGTTATCCCTTGGTAATTAAAAATATGTGGCTTGTTCCTGTGCTACCCTGGATATCCAGTCAGTCAGACTATTTTGCAATTCCCACCATCCTTTTAATTTGGCATAGGTACGGTGTTTGTCCTTCTTGAGGTCGTTGTTTGTCCTCCATCAGTTCTTGAAGATAATCATTACTGAGACCTTGGGGTTTGAGCCAGTTCTTAAGTACTGTAAAGTAAATTTCGTTGGGACCTGCTGATACGAGTGTAGATAGTTGAAATAGTGTGTGATGTTTTCTTTTTCTGCTTCTAGCACAAGTTTCTACCCCAGTGCTATTAACTGTGTTAATCATGTAGTCTTTCTTTCCTTTCATGTAATGGGCCTAGCCTTTTGTTTTCCCAGTTACCACACTTATCAACTTCTCTTACATTGAGAATTTGATTTGCATCTTAACCTTTTGTATGTTTCCTCCTTCAGGCTTACATTGTGATTGCCTCTTCATCCTTAGCATTGTATCCTTGTTTCTGTTTTCTGTATTATGTATTTGGGATACTTAAGGCATGGGGTGGTAATAAGAAATATTTACCCATCTTGGGATGGCTTCAAGACGGTTCATAGGGAACAACTATTCCACTTCTCTTTCCGGTGGGGCCATTAAATGAAGCTAGTGGAGCCAAATTAAAAATAAAGTGGGTAACTGGCTTGGGACTTTTTGCTATGGGGAGCTGCAAATGCCAGGAGTTATCTGAGATCAGAGGGAAGACTGGACAAATTTCTGGAGGATAAATCCACTGAAGCTCACTAAATGCATAAAGCCCATATCTGATTCAGCAGGTTTCTGAGCTGAAGAACTTGGTGCCTGGCAGAGTATTAGGTGCAGTATTATATACGTTTTTTACCGGGTTTTCACCATTTTTAGGAGAAATTACATCACTTTATGGTGACTGCTGGAAACAGATATTAGGTTAGATGGACATTTGCATGAACCAGTACAATTGTTCTTTTGTAGAGCCTTGACTCGAGCATCTTCTGCTGTGTTTTGCAATGACTTCCCTCAGTAAGCAAGTCTGCTGTTGTCTTTTTTTAATAGTCTCCTTTAGAAACAGCTTAATCCTTAGAACTCCTTTTTTTCTTACTGGAAATTTTTTCCTGAGAGAGGACCTTACCTATGAATACTGTTCAACAAATTTAGTCTTGACTTTTTTTTTTTCTTTTTTTAAAACAACAAAATCCCTGTCCTTATTCTGTTGTCCTTATCCCTTCCTTTGCTGAGACTTCTGAATGTTGTCATTTGCTATGACTTTTATGAGAATTCCCTTCAGGTTGTCAAGAGGTTCTTCTTAACTTCAAAATCTTCCCAAATCTAGACTAGCTGCCCTGTAAGTAACTCCTTCCCTCTGAAACAATTATAAGTCCCAATGCCTTCCGTGAACTGTCTGTTTACAAAGCAGCATGCTAACACAAATAGCCAGGCAGGTTAAGTCCCACAAAATACAGGGTTTTGTGGTAATTCACATTGCTGAGAAAATACTGATGCCTTTTTTTCCCCTCTCTTCTGACTTTTGTGTGGTTTAGTAGTAGGTTTCTGTAATAATGTTATCTTTCTTTTTCTGGCTGTCATTCCTGAGCAAGCTATATCTTGCTATATATGGTATTCCAGTCTTGCCAGATGTCCCACTTTGGCTCTGTGCTGCTAAATAAAAAATAAAGAAAAATTGAATTTTTGAAAGTTTCAGGGGTAGAAGAGGGAAGGAATGAAAACTGTTTCAGACAGAGAAAAGGGCTAAGCAAGGGTCGAAAAGGGTCAATTAAAGGGGAAACTGTAGTTGCAGCTGGGACTTTCTCCAGTGATGATCCCTGCAGGAATGGTGGATAAGGTGGAGCAGGCAGAGAAAACCATTGTTGGAAATTCCTATATGTTTCTATTAATGGAAATATTTTCTTTCTTCAGTTATTTCCCCGAAAGTGCACCTGGCTGTATGTTATCAATAACACCTTAATGTCCTTGTCAGGTATGTAAAAATAAAGAGAAACATTTAAAGTCATAATTCGATATGATGTATTTTGATTGTACTGAATTAGAAAACTGTGCATTGTTTCTTGTGTTTGTATAGGAAGCTTTGCTTTAAGAGTGTTTTAATGTGAAAAACTTTCAGAGATAAAACTGGATATTTACAATTAGTAGAGCCAGTTGTCTGCAGTGTTCCACCATATTTATTTATTTATTTATTTATTTATTGTTAGTTACTTTGGAAAAGTTCAGCACTTGGTATTTGTCAAACAAAAGTCGCCTCTGCCAGGGCTGCAATTTGACTGAAAGTGCTTCAAGAATCTAGAGAGTGTCCTCTTCTTTGGTCCCTGAGCTAGGAGAGTCGGAATAAGGATGGCTTTCATGTGTCAGAACAAAATTAGGAGAGGATTAACATGGATGCTTTATCAAAATATACTTGTAGTGTTGGATCACTCTCAGTGTGTTGTAGTCTGGCAGCATCTTCCGTATGAACCAGATTCAGAAAATAAATCCACCCTAAAACAAAAGCAGTTTCAATCTGAAGGAGAATGAGGTGGCTGTGAAATAACTACTAATCCAGCAAATACATTTGTGAAAAAAAAATTTTTTTTTTCATCAGTTGTCCTGGAATAGGACATTCTAGGTAGGAAACAGAGGCACTGTGGCATGCAGACTAATTGCAGGACTGTGCCTTTAAACATGCAGGGGTTTGTGTAACGCCACTTCTGTTGATTTACAGATAAAGAAAATGTCCTGATATGATTAAGTGTTGTTGTATAATTACAGTCTTCTAGAAATGTTTACATAAAACTTTCAGAGCTGTGTTAGTGTTATTGAAATGAACTTTGAGTTGAATGCCGTGTCTGCTCTACATGCATTATTATTGTTGTCTTGTTTTATTTTTCTTCATAACTGGACTTGAAATATCTGACACACGTGGTCCGTTTTTCTAGAAGGTAATTTTCTATACATATATTTTTCTAAAATGTGCAGTTCTCTGCTGGAGGCATGGGTGCGATGTCAATTGTGCTCTTCTCTCTTACAGGGAAAACTTTCCAGCTCTACTCCCATAACTTAATAGCTTTGTTTGAACAAGCCAAAAAAACAGGATTAGCTGCTCATATTCAAACCCATAGGTTTCCTGACAAAATATTACCAAGGTACAAGTCTTTCAGTTATAGACAATTATTAACAAGTGAAAATTCCCATAAATACTGTTTGTGCTGTTGAATCCTAGCATGAAGTGCTTTCAACATCTCTTGTTGATTCATTTTTTCATAATTGTTATTCCAGGAAGTTTGCCTTAACGACAAAGATCCCTGATACGAAAGGATGCCACAAATGCTGTATAGGTGAGTAGGCGTTCAGTTTTGCAATTTTTTTCCTGGCCTTTGTCGTTGGGCATGGCATGTCCTAAACTCATTTCTTTTTAATAAACTTACAGTTAGTTCATTGTTCAGAAAACAGTTTGACTGCATTATTTCTTAATGCTGTGCCTAACTGGTGCATAGCTTTCCTTTTATTTAATGTGGGGGTCTAAGTTGTTCGGTGGAAAAGCATTTTTCATATCAGCTCTTAACCTAGAAATGTTGGTGTCTAGAGCAAGGTCCAAAGGGAAACCCTTGAGAATGCCAGTAACATGCAGCTGATGGGTGTTGCACACACTCTTTGAGAGCTGCTGAAGCTTTCAGTGACTAAGTCAATGTTGGGGATCACTGGCTTCAGGCTGCCACCAGAGCCATCTAGTTACTGTGACCCGCAGCCTGCCTGCGACTGTAATGCTTGTTACAGAATCCCAGATTTGTTGCACATACATAAATATCCTTTCTGCTTTTGTCAGTTTGGCTCAAGGTTTGACCTAGATCCAACTTTTAGCGAGGCTAGCTTGAAAAGAGTTATTTTCCACAAAGAAAGGGCTGGACGTGAATGAGAGTGTCAGCCTGGGGAGGAGCGAAGCCATCGCGCAAGTTCTAAGCGCACACAAAAGAGTTAAAGCTTGTGAAGTTACATATTTGTCTTTGGCTTTACTGACTTTCAGAAAGGCTTGGGCTTTCTACAGGATGCATGTCCTTTTGAGAACTGGCCCTAGTACTGTGTAAAATTGTACCTTTACACCTCAAAAATCCTTAAGCAGAGCATAAAGTACCTAGCTGCAAACTTGGATGTCCTATTTAGCTCATATAAAGCGTCTACTGTAGGCATATTTACAAATGATTCCTGAAGTCAGGCTGGTCTTGTATCCAGCTGAGCTTAAAAAAAACAAACCCCAAATCCTTTATCATATTATTGCATTAGCTGTCAAAGCTCACAAGAAGTTATGGGCCAGTGTCACTGCTTGGGAATTATTTTTTTTATTTAAATCACAACTTGACCCAGACCTTTCACTCCCCCTGCTCACACAGCCCCAGAAGGAAGGTGTTACAGCTTTTCTGGATGCTCAGCATGTTGCCTCTTTACTGGGACTCAAAGAATGCTAGTGGTTATTAATTATAGGTATAATTGAATTTATCTGGAATGTAGCATAGTATTAATCACTGTGGATATTTGAATGGCAAACCAGAAGGCAATTAGTGTGAAACTGATCTTTTTTCTTAAATTGTTTGCAAAGATAGCTGTAGGGTTTTTTTCAAGTATGTATTGAACTTCCAGGACTTAAAAAGGGTTGTTTTCTCATTTTTTTGTTTGTTTATTTTATGTAGTACGAAATCCATACACAGGACATAAGTATCTGTGTGGTGCATTGCAGTCTGGAATTGTTCTACTACAGTGGTATGAGCCAATGCAGAAATTCATGTTAATAAAGGTAAGTATTTCATTTTAGTTTAGAACATTTAATCACTATACAGTTGTTGAAATAACCTTTCCAGAATTTGTAATGGAAAGTGCATCCAAGTCTATTCCCATTTGTGGGTTCTGAGCACTTGAAAATCTGGCTTGACGCATTTTGACTAAGAAAATCTTGTGACTGAAGTCAGTCAAGGGTTGGATCAAGCCCAGTACTAGGAATAACAGACTAGCATATACCTCTCTGCAACATAGTGTTGCTCACAGCTCATGCTGTCTCAAAAAAGCACTCTTAGTAGCAGTGAAAAATGCTTCCGTATCTTTTATGCTTTGTGCATGTTATTTTAGGCTACTTATTTCCAAGGTAAAAGGAAACTCTACAAATGACTTACTATGTTTTTTCCAGCACTTTGATTTTCCTTTGCCAAGCCCTTTGAATGTGTTTGAAATGCTAGTGATACCGGAGCAGGAGTACCCGATGGTCTGCGTAGCTATCAGTAAGGGTGCTGAACCAAATCAGGTAGTTCAGTTTGAGACAATCAACTTGAACTCTGCTTCTTCATGGTTTACAGAAATTGGTGCAGGTAAGACTGTTGGTCTGTCTTGCAGCCGTTTTATTGTCTGGTAACTGTTGGATATCCCTTCCTCAGAAGTCATTTGGAAACCTTTTAGGCTAGGCAGTATGATGCAGCTTCTCTGCCTAAAGCATATTGAAGCTGATCCCAGGTTCTTCTTGTGATGACCTGCCAACTTCAGTATAAGCTATTTTTCTTAAAAGACTTCAGTTCTAGACACATCTTCTATTTTATAAATTTCCTTAAGTAGTAATGCAGACTGTGCTGATTGGGTTCTCATTTGTGGTTGCATACTTTTTCCTGGGATCAGTCTTATTCCTCTTTCCTCTTCTTTACTGTGTAAAGACTCACATAAATACATTCTTGTCTGTCCTCCAGCCTTTGGGGGAGACTTGTCATTTTCAACTGGCTATTAATAATAAGTAGAAGATTTTGGTTTATCTTCAAAAGCTAGTTGATATCTTGCAGATGCTTTGTTGGATATACTTCTTTACGTATAAATACTGCCTTTCAGCAGCTCTACCAAGAACTTCATTAATAAAAACTAGAAAAACTATTAAATCTAGTTTAATATCAGCACAGTAATCTTTCCAGATGTGGATTTATGGGAAAAGAGCATTTTTTTAGGAGCAAAGATTGCCTTGATGGTTCCTTTTGTTCATTATCATACCTCTTCATGAAGGAAGCTGACTTGCTGTGCTGAACTGTAACATAAAATGTATTTTATGCCAATAAATAGTAGTGCTTTCATATTAAATACCTGCTTTGAACTGATGAGTTTGTCCTGAGGCTCTGTACTCCTCCCAGAACATTCTGGGATCATATAGCCTTAAAAAAAAATTAAGAGAGTAACAAATATTGTTGGTTGCAAAAGACTTATAGCATACTGAAAAGGCTGTAGCAGTTGGTGAGAGGTTGAGGGGGGGCTGGGATCAGTCTTATGATGTGATATAAAATAATCTGTTCTCTTTTTCACAAGGCAATCAGCAGTTAGATGCCATTCATGTAACACAGCTGGAAAGAGACACTGTCCTAGTCTGCCTGGACAGTAAGTAACGCATCTCTGTTGGGCAACTTACTACATCTTGTGCAAAAATTGTTTTGCCACACTTGTTGATTTTAATTCTACCACAAGTCAATTTTTCTCCCTTCATTACTAATTTGTGTTGTGGTATTTCCAAGATACAGTTCAGATGAGTGGGTTTTCATTTTGACTCTTGTGATTCCACTTTTCCACTTCATGTGTGTATCATTGTTGTTTCTTTTCAAAACGAAACGTAATGCAGCATTACACATCAGAATTCAAATATTTGCCAATCAAATTTTCAAAATTTGATTGGAAAAAGTGACATTTGCCTGTTGCATATGCTAGCAAGACAAATAGCTAACACTCCATCATACACAATGATAATAACTGTAACTCTCATGCATCGGAGGTTAATACCTCAATGGGAACTTTGCAATGACTTAATCTGCGTAAATTTCCAGCCTTTATGTTGAATTCACATTTCTGCACTGTTTGTTAGTTGCAGGAAGACTGTCAGTAGAGTCTAAAACATACGAAGTGTGTAAGAAAGTTTTCTATATTTATTTTGAGAGAAGGATGCTCTTGGATTCATTTTAGGCAAATACTGTAGATATTAGGTTTGGGCATTTCTTTGTACCTGAAAGATGAAATTAGTATTTCATACTCAAAGGTGTTAGTAATCCTTTTCAGCAGTGGGTTTTAATACTTGTTTTTCTGTTTTTCTTGAGAATTTGTGAAAATTGTGAATTTACAAGGGAAATTGAAGTCAAGCAAGAAATTGGCCTCCGAGCTGAGCTTTGATTTCTGCATTGAGTCAGTGGGTAAGTGATTTACTTCTCCGTTGTCTCTCAAGGACTTAAGAACTTGGAGGGATGAGTGTTGAAGGCTTTTAATAATCTAGACTCCTCTAGTGCACCCAGTGGGGCCTGACACTAAAAATCACATGTGCCAGGCTATTGTGAGCTGTCTCTTTGTCTCCACTGACATGCTTAAGAAAGTAAGGCACTTGCCAGATAGTGTGTGTCCAGTCCATGCCTGTTTTCATCTCATGTCATTTCTGTTTTATAAGTAACATGTATCATGATTTAGTTGAAAAAAAGGCTGACTAGTTTCTGGTCATTTCCATAGCACTGAGAAAAACCTTTGGGGGGAAAAATGTTTTAGTAATACATAAATTTGTGTTAGTCTTCTAAAAGCTAAGATTTTATTTAAAGTGATAGCACATCCATTTTTTAAGTCAGGGTAATAGTATTTGAATCTAATTCTTAGAGGACAGGCTGTTGTCTTTAGACTACTAGGGGACAGCAGCCATGCTTCTAAAACTTGAATTGTAATTGTCAAGCAAGTATTTCTGCCGTAATAAGCTCTCAGAAGTATCTAATTAACATAAGTTTAATAATTCCGTATCTCAGAAATTGAACTTCTTTCTGGAGTCAAAATCAGTAAAGACACAACTTGCTCTTGTTAGCAGTTCTGTACAACTTGCATTTCTGGGTTCTTCAGGCATCTTCCCTTTAGAAGAAGATTCTTGACATAGGCATTTCATATTTTAACAGCAGTTGGTAAAACAGTGCACATTCTTTTATACAGCATTTCTATTTAGATATCTCAGACCCATCCTGAAGGAAGGTATTTTTAATCAAGTCTGTGATTCTTCCCTAAACTCTGACATGTTCTAATTAACTGCTGTACTCGTATCATATAATATCTACTGCTGACACATGCATAATGTGACTCGACCGTTGCCTTTTCCTTGAACTCTGAAGGAATTCATAGACAGAAGCATTTATCCCGAAGTCTTGCACTTACCAGCTGACATTGAATAATGTGAGCAGTTCTTTACACTCCAAGTGGTCTCTTGGGAATTCAGGGTATTAAACAATTCTTCATTCTCTGATTGCAGATACACTGGGGAGTAGCAGGTGAAGATTAGTCTAAGGCTGTTGTGACAAACATTGTTCTTGGGATTCTGCTGAATGCCTTTGTTCTGTGTATTTAGGACATGGCTAATACTAAGCAGATACAAAATGTGACTCAAAGAAATAGTAAAGGAAAACAAGTAGGATTTAGGAAAATAAAACACAGTGTAAAATATGTTTCTGTAACACTGCTTAAAGAACACCAGGCTCTTCATCTATTATTTTCAGCAGTCTGGTAATGAAATCATTCAGAGGTGGTAGCTCTCTGTGTTCTCTCTTTGGCCCTGAATGGAAGACTCCTCCCATTATTCATACATCTATTTTGAAGTAAATATAAAAACTCAAATGATCTGTAATTTCCACCAACCCACAGTGTTTTCATTGGCAGCATGTTTATACACTTCCTGGTGTTTTCTCCAGAATCATTAGGAGAACAAAGATCCAGAGAATAGAAGTGAAAGGGAGAAAAGGAAAAAACAGAGATGCCTATCTTGTCCTGGCAAACAGGGAA
The DNA here is from genome assembly GCA_035590195.1 of Aviceda cuculoides. Taxonomy (NCBI): domain Eukaryota; kingdom Metazoa; phylum Chordata; class Aves; order Accipitriformes; family Accipitridae; genus Aviceda; species Aviceda cuculoides. The sequence goes on from JAVJGG010000040.1 coordinate 19,817,750, forward strand.
TGTCTGCGTGGTGTGTTTTGAATTGCACTTTAAAAAGTAATGTGCATCTCAGATCCAAACAGTCATTTCAATCCAGTTTTTCTACGGTGATTTTGGAGTTTGGTTCTTCTATCAGGAGTCCAAGAATCAACATGTGCTTTCTCCACATGCTTCCCATTATCACTGCTGGTGAGAAACTCAGGTTGCTCTGGTTCAGATAAGGCATGCTCAGGTCTGATTTTGTGTTTCTCCTTTGCAGTGTGCCTTCAAGACAGTGTGCTGGCCTTCTGGAAACATGGCATGCAGGGCAAAAGCTTTAAGTCAGATGAAGTAAGTAATTTCCCAGTATCTCCGGGTTTGATTTCTTTCTGTTCCTTATTTACCACTTGATCCATTGGCCCCTCTAGCTGCTTCCCTAGTGGTAATGCTTGTGCTCCATGTTGTCATGCTTCAGCTTGCTGCTTGCTTTCTCTGACTTGCCTGCATAGGTTGCTCTTGGTAAATCTCACACACATCCTTTAGCCAGCTCTGTTTCCAGGAATATCAGTCACAGACTCCGGTACTGGTTCTGTACAGAGCCCGTACAGATCTGGTGTAAGCAGCACTTGGGTTTCTTGGATGAAAAGTTCAAGTTGGCAGTATCCCCTTTAAAAAAAAAAAAAAAAAGTTCTTTTTTTTTTAAATTTCCCTTTAAAAAAAGTGTCCTCTTTTCAAAAAGAACAGTGTCCTTCTTGATGGCATCCTGTGTGAAAATGGAGGGAAAGCTAGTCACTCTCTACTGACAAAGATTCGATCAACATACTCTCTCTGTGCCACCAAGACTAGACTGATAACAGTCAACATACAAAAATTATTTAAAAGAAGTTATATTTTAGGAAATTTAAAACTCTTTTTTGCTTAGGATCAGTTTATCTGATTCAGTCCTGTAATTTGCACTAAACTGTATTTGAATTTTTGAAGAGACCGATTTTTTTTTTTTTTTTTTTTTTCTCCTTCCAACTCAGGCCAGTAAATTTCATTTTGCCACTGAAGTGGACCTAAATGTCTCCATTTTTCTACAGGTTACCCAAGAGATATCAGATGAAACCAGAGTTTTCCGCTTACTGGGATCAGACAGGTAATCACCTTCAAGAAACATAAACCTTTTATTTTATTTAAACCATTTTTCTAGCATCCAACTGGAACCGGCTTCAAGCCCACTACAGATCTATCTGTAGGCAGTCCTGGGGGAGGCAGTAACACTGTTTCTGCCTGCAATAGCCAAAAATTTAATTAGTGATTGCATCTGTGTCCAAAATCATTACTAAGAGCCCCTGTGACATCCCCCACTTTTCACTGCAGAGATAGAAGTGTGAACGCAAACACAAGTGTAGAGAGGTACAGTGTGAGGAGAGGAGCAACAGGGAGAGATGAGAGCTGCCTTTGGCTCGTGGTAAGCAGGATGCCCAGTGCAGTTCTGGAAAAGCCTGCTTCTGGCTTTGATTTTCCTGGTGAACTGGTGAGTTATCTTGGCAGCTAGTTACTTAAAAGTAATCTTCGCTGCTCTGGACCTTGAGGCCTGGAAATAGCAGAGCAAACTAGATCACATACAGGTTTGAATGCACAGCGGTGTAAGCTCACCCATTACCCGTAGCATCCAGATGATTCCTTTCAGCCACAGAGGCTGGGAAGAGGTGCAGCTGTCTCCAGGTTTGAAACCTTAGCAGAAGCTGCCCCAGTCCCCAGATTTGGACACGTGTACTTGTGGTTTCTCAGATAGCCAGAGTGCTAAACCTAGAGGTAGATAGTAGTGAGTCGAGAAAGCGGTTCTAATCACACATCTTCTGCTCCCTCATTTGGCCTTTGGGAAGCCTGGTTCTAACTTGCTTTCCGCAAGTAATCTATAGGTTTGTGTACTTATGTTCTTGGATCCCCAGTCCAGAGAGTGAGAGCGCACTAGTTCTTTTGAAGAGGAGGGGCAGCCTATACAAGGAACAGCAGCTGTCTTTGCTTTGCACCTGAGCCACCGAGGAGCCACTGTCCTTGATCGCTGCAGCTGGAATTGAGGATCCTCGCTACCGCTGACTCTGAGATCTCAAAAATATCAACACAGTGCGACCTCTGACAATGCATACTCTGCCTTTTCTGTCTGTTATCCCTCTTGTGCAGACAGGCAGTGCAGTGGTAATTTCCTTCCCTGTTACCCCCAGCAGAGCAGTGGGAATTTTATTGCAAGAATGAGGTTTTGCTAAGGTCCACTGCGGTACAGGTGCCATCTGTATTAGTCCAGGTATGTGCTGTGCCACCAGCAGTGAATCTTCCTTGCGTACTGGAGTTGGTACCTTTAAACGGCTCTTATTTCTGTGTTGGGGTGGTGAACACAGAAGAACCCAAAACACACAGAGGGATGGGAAGCACCATCTCATCTGGTTCGTCTTGTACTTTCACAGAAGACATGCATATCTGAATAACAACTTAGTACAAAGCACTTTTGGAGGTTGGAGATAAGGTTGAAGTCCTTGCATGCAGTTTTGCAGAGAAGCCATTTTCTTCCATTCTGATTTCAGTGAACTGCCAAATCCTTTGTTTTGTATGTTTTCATCTCTGTACAAAAGGAGCAGGAGTCTTTTCTACCATTCAAGTGAATGAGATGTGGTAGCACCTTTTTGGCTTGGATCACTTTAGAACTACTGAGTTGCAGAAATGAAGATCAGGGACAGAGGCTGTTAAGAGTGAGACTTCACCTGAAAACTCTTTGAGGAATGTGACATGGGAGGGGAGTGTGTGCAGTGCTAACCCTGATACAGGCTCCCTTTGAGAAATCTAACTTGGAGTACAAGTGGCGCATTTGGCTTGTCTACACAGGTAGAAACCAAAAAGCAGAGAGAAGTTTAATCTTAAAAATGACAGGCTATTGTCTTAGGAACCGGTGCAGAGAAATGCAGGAGCTAAGCAGTTGGAAGGGAGAGTGGGGTCAAACGCCCAACCATGTCAGCTGCTGAGATGAGTGTTGAGGTTCAGCACGGGATGGATGTGTAGAAGGCAGCGGTCAGCACGCCAAGAGAGGGAGAGAGAGGTTTTCCAGAGGAGCCTAGAGGAACAAGATACAGCAAGACAAAGGCTGGGATGGGGTTGAGTGTTTTCTATGAACCCATTTGCTGATAAATATTTAGAAGGCAGGAGAACTGTTTAGTTAGTGGCTGATGCTTATCACAAGATGTAGGAGGTATAAACGTATTTGGGCTGCAGATGATAGGGGGGTTGTGTCTCCTCATAACAGTCTGGCTCTGAGACAACTTCCCAAAGAAGCAGAGGACATAGCTTATTGCAAGGTGGAGGATGTCAGTTTGGAAGAGGTTTGTAACACATTGCACGTGCCTGTGGTTGAGAGGGGTAGGTTCTGGTTCAAGAAGCTGCTTCTAGTCCTCTGTTCCTTGTATATTCCGCTTTAGTGTTTTTATCAGAAGTGGTGCTGGAAAATGAGGTAACTGATTTAAAGAATAAAATACCCAAGATATTTAGGAGAACCTGTATCCCTCCAACCTGTAGAAACCTGTGAGCGACGTTTGTTCCTCTTCGGTAGTTATACCATGTGCTTCGTATTTTGCCACTAACCATTCTGGATTCTGTTTGTGTTTGATTGCAGAGTGGTAGTGTTAGAAAGCAGGCCAACAGAAAATCCGACTGCACACAGCAATCTCTACATCTTGGCTGGACATGAAAATAGTTACTAAGCAACAGTAACCTAACGCGAATAACAGTGAATTTGCCACACGAGGAACAAAGAAGCATGAGGAAATGCAGTACAAGCGGGACTGTGACTTACTGTTTCTTTTCTTGACACCTAAATGATGTTGTTTTAGGGTGAATATCAATACATTTTTGCAGCTGGGAACAGCTGGTTCTGTCTCTTGCCACTGTGTGGTTGGTTATATCGAGTTTGCTTAATGAAAGCTATGAGATAAATAGCCCTTTACTCATTAGTTATAGGGGAAACAGAGCCTTTAAGAAAATGTTATGCAGTAAAGGTGCCATAAACTGTTAAATATTTTACTACCCTTGGATTTTCCTTATATTCTGTAGATATAGATATAGTGCTGGCTGTTTCCCTGTTTTATACTGAGTCTTATTCTTAATAAAAAAGATTTGTGTAGGAAGTGAAAGTATCTGCAAAGCTTTTTGGTTTTAAATCTGCCATTCGGTATGGCTTTGTATAATAGACTATTTAATCCTTATTTATTAATCTGCTGCTAGAATGGTGTAATGTATCTAACGTTTAGCAAAGGAAGGTTGCAGAGCAGCTTAAGATTTTTTTTTTTTACAGTTGTATAAAGATTTGATTATTCTTTTTTCTTGTAGGGATGTAGTGCATTATTGAGGGGTATTGTTACAATGTTGGTTGATATTGTAAAAATGCAGTTTTGTACAACAAAGTATTTTGTATTGATTTTCTGCCTGCAGAGTTGCCATAAAAGGGATTTTCATATTTACTAGATGTAGGGTGTGTGTAAACAAAATATAATATTGATATCAGACACGTTGCTACTGGGTGGGTGTGTACAATATATGTGTGTGTGTGTGTGTGCATGTGCGTATGTGCATTAAGTTGACCGGCAGTGTGTATATTTTATATATATATATATTTATATATATATAAAAATGTACAAAATATATATGCTCTATTTTCATAAATTAGGGATAAGCCTTGTGACGTGAAATGGAAATTGTACCTGGTCATCATCCTTAATGAATGAAAGTATCATGTATCCAACTGCCCATGACGTATAGTTTATTTATACTATTCCAGAGGGGAGCCTATAGTGATAACTGAACTTATGAGCTTTTTTGTTTGTACAACCATCCAGCTGCTGTCAGTCAGACAGTTGTTTGGTAATGGTTATTTCCCCATCTGTGTAGTATAAATAAATATGATAAGAAGCAGTATTCTATATTAAAGCTTTCGATCACTTTTTCCCTTTCCCTATTTTAAGTTTGTCACCTGCGTTTTTCTTTCTCTTTTTGTTTCTCTATTAAAGAGTCACATCAGTTCCTTTTGTCTTCCTCATTAATTACGATTCTTGAGGTACCATTAAATATAAATGTAGACCGACTACAGGATAGCATCTGGTTTTACTACCTCACATTAACATGCTAGCTTTGATGTAAGTAAACACAGTCCATAGGCAGATTCAGTAGCAGTTCATAAACATTTGAATTGAGGGATTTTTAAATGAAAGCCTACAGCATACTGCTGCCTGTTCCATTTCTGTCATCTGCTACCCTAGGAAAGACAGGTTAGAAGCTTCACATGTCATTTTAATAAAGCAGTAAAGGTAAGTGCGTTACAGCGGCTTGGCCTGTCTGACGGCTCTGCTGACACGGCGGAGCTGGAGTGGTTTGATCTTTAACGCGCAACCTGAGGAATGGGGCGCTGGGTTGTCTGCTTAGGCATCAGACTACGTGATTCATAATTTAACATTGACGGAATTAACTCAGCACACGTGATGACTCAGTAATGTCTTTTTGTTACTAGGTACAGCTGGAGTTTTATGTTGTTCTGAAGGTCTGGAAGGAAAAATAGACTTGCACAGAATTTAGCATTTTATCCACTTAGCATTGTCATTCAAAACTAATTCTTGTTATTGACTTGATACTTAAGTCAAGCTTTTCAGTTCTGAAACTGTGTCAAAGTTTAATAAGTGTACAGATAAAAATCAGTCCATAAACAATGTATTGAAAATGTTTTAAGCGGTCAGCTGTAATTGGATCAGCAGTATTAAAAATGGGACATGTAATTTTTGTGTTTTAAAGAAGTCAAGTTCTCTAGCACTGAAATTACTTCTCCATAGGTTAACAGTGATTGATGATTAACCCTCAAGTGGTATGTATAACTCCTAGTCTGCAAAGACTTGAAAATGAAAATGAAGACAAAGTGAAGCAGCAGGTGTAGATGTAGAGCAAACGCTTTCACTTAACTTTCCTCATTCACTGCAAACATAATTTTGGCATCATCTTTGAAAACACTTAAAGAAGATCTCTAAAAGACTAGAGAAATCTGTAAATAAAATATGAATATTTATGGGGAGTAACTGGAGTAAATAACTGTTAGGTCATGACACTGTCATGCACAAGTAATGAACTGAAAGTATTTTTCTTTGAATGACATGAACGACTGGTGATTTGCTGAATCCTAAAAGATGAATCTAGGAAAGTCCTCATTTAATCAAACCTCCTTTTTTAGCTGTTAAAGCATTTCTAATGGCATATTCTGAAATGCTTTGTCTGGTCTGGTTTTATAGACAGTGGCATTTTTGGCATGATCTGCAAGATACTGTTTCCTAGTGTAAAACCTCACTTGTTACTCTTAGCGGAGTATAGCACAACGGATTTGCATGTTTCATAGCTGGACCGGCCAGTCTCGGTGACTCTGACTAGTATAATTTGTATTTGTTAGACTGTTTAAGTTAGTCTGGTATTGTCTGTATCTTTGTATGTTTTTGTGACATTTCAACCAGGGTTGAGAAAGCCTAGCGTGTGGTTTTGGAGTTTATAAAGCAAAACCTTGCTCACCCCCTCATTACTCTTTTGACAGCTATCAAAGTATTAGTTATTTGATGCACAAGGTTCATGTATTCAACTTGAAAGCCTTAAAACAGGCTCCCAGTGCTCTTTGAAGTACAAACAGTATTTGAAGAGCAGGCTGTAGATGAGTCTCTCTTGATTTCCTAACCAAATTCATTGTAACTGAAAAATACGACTGTAATTGTGATGACATCCCTTTAAAAGATTAAAGGTACAACGCATCAGTGAGCCACTAGATCTCTGAATGAAAAGGACAAGACTGGGAGACTTTCTGAAATGTACTTTTTACCTTGTTCAGTCATTAGATTGTAACTGAGACTCTAACTGCACTTGTTCCAGTTTGTGTAATTAGGCTTTGTTCTACGTAAATTTCTGTTGCAGTTCATTTCAGTCTATGCCAAATAAACTATGCTTTATTTGATACCTAGATGTGGTGTGGTAGACTTGCTGGGAGCAATACCTTATCGGGCATATCTCGAAAGAAGCAAGCTGGTCTCCAGGTTTTATGGCAGTCAGTGGGAAGGGTCTGATCCAGGGCTGGCCACTTCTCAATCCTACAGACTGCCTGGGAGCCACACGACATCTCCCACATAGAGCGGATCGACTGGAGAAAAGGGAGATCTGGGGATAGTGCAGACATGAGAAATCACAATAGCAGTGGCAAACTCTTTCCAGCTTCGTGCTACCCAGCACTGCGCTCCAGCGCAGCCCTGCTGCCAGTCGCCTGGAGTCAACACGGAACCACTCGTGAGTTGTCTGCCTTGAAAACCAGCCGCTGGCTTCCTCGTGCCTGGTTCATCGGGCAGATGGCATGGCAAGGTGGCTGGTGGGCTCTAAAGGAGGGTTGCTGAGAATAAGAAAACGTGGACGTGAGCAGTGACGCTCCACCCTGGACACAGCTCAGTCTGAGCAGGACCTAGAGCGGTTTACACTTGCCCTTGCACATTGGCCACCTGTGTACTGCAAGTGGTTCAGCCCTTGGTCCAGCTCTACCCCAGATCTTCAGGGATGGGCAGAGGTAGAGAGGAAAGGGGGTTTGTGAATGCCTTTGGACAACACAAAGAACTGCCAGTTACTGGTAGATAAATAAATACAGATAAATATTCCTCCTCTCCAGAAGATTGTTCCCACTGCGGGTGAATTTCAGCATCAGCCTGTATGTGTTGTCTGGGAGAGCAGTTTGGATTGTGGACTGACCTGCTGTTTGACTTCTCGTTTAAGGAGCTTCCTCGGTGGCATAGTCTTCGGACCTCCCTGAGGCAGCTCTGCGGGGCTCGGGGACAGCTGCATCAGACGCCTTCCTCAGAAATCCTGTTGAGAGTTGAGCTGGTGTTTGTCGGGTGCTTTCATTGCAAGTCTTGATAGAGCTGGGAAAATCTCAATAGCGGGATAGTTCTACCAAAGAACACATTTGTCCTAAGAATACTCTTTACCATCTCATTTCTAAAGCGTGCAGAGAAAGAATCAACAAGAGACAGCATGTGTGGCAGCTAGAACATGAGGAGGCTACCCATCTCTGATGGATGTGGCTTAGGAATAAAAATAAATAATGGCTCTTTTGTCCCGAGTAGAATTCAGGAAGCACCCCAGGAAAGGATTGGGGAGGGAGGAGGCATGAGGTGGAGTAGGGTGTCTACACAAATCTCCAACTCTACTACTGGAAGCAATTGCCACCATAAAAGCCCATCTTTGTCAAGCCATGAGGACATGGCTAAGGAGCCAAGGCCCTAAACGGGTGCACAAGGAAAGATGATGTGAAGGTAAGAGATGGAAACGCGCACTGAAAGGCTCTAGCTCCTGGTGGAAGCTCACCAGGCGGCAGAGGCTTGAGGTGCTTGGACTGTACAGGGTGGGTAAGACATTCCGGGGAAATGCGACGACTTCCAGCCCTGCACCAATGTCCACGTGCCAGCGCTCGAAGCGATGCCGGTGCCTGGGCTTCCCAGTTAGTCCATCCCTCTCCCTGCGCAGGGCCCAGTCCTCCATGGCGAACGGCCTCCCCTCCTCTCCGCGGCTGCTGGCTGGAGACGGGGTGAAGCCTGCCGACGTCGGGGTCTTCCTCCCAACCCTGCAGGGAAATTGAGTGAAAACCAGAGACCCCCGTGGACAAGCAGAGCGCTGGAGGGGGGGGTAAAAACAAAATGGTGCTGTGGGACAGGAAGGCGGGGGGGGGGGGGCTCCGCGCCCCGAGGGCGCCCTTCAGGGGCCGCGGGGACCCCCTCCCTCACCGGGCACCGGTTCCTCCTCGGCGTCCCGGTGACAGACGCCTCGCCGGGGAGACACAAACAACCCCCCCCCCACACACACACACCCCCCTCCGCCGCGACACGCCGAGGGCCCGCCCCGGCCCCGGTGAGGCGGCGGAGGGCGGGCAGGGCCGCGGGAAGGGGGGACGGCAGCGGGGCCGGTGCTGCGGCTCTCTGAGGCGAAGGAGCTGCGCCCGGGGGGGCCCCGCCACCGCCGCGCCCCCCCCCTCCGCGCCATGGAGCGGTACGAGAAGCTGGGCAAGGTCGGGGAGGGCTCCTACGGCGTCGTCTTCAAGTGCCGCAACAAGGACACCGGTCAGATCGTGGCCATTAAGAAGTTCCTGGAGTCCGAGGAGGACCCGGTGATCAGGAAGATCGCCCTGCGGGAGATTCGGATGCTGAAGGTGGGCGGTGGGCGCGGAGGGTGGGCTCCGCCGCCAACGGCACCGCCGCCATTGCGAGCCCTGAGGGGGGTCTGGGGAGCCCTGAGGGAGCTGCCAGGGGAGGGAAGAAGCGCGGGGATGGGGCGTCGTGAGGAGACGGGGCATGAGGGCAGCCATGAGGAGATGGGGCGTCGTGAGGGGGGAAGCGAGGAGACGGGGCGTGAGGGAGCGGTAGGTAAGGTGGCCAAGTCAGTCAGTTTCTCTGGGAGAAAGCCGGTGCCAGTGAATGTCCGACCCGTTTGGCCGGGGACGGACATGCCTCGGGACGGAGGTGACCCTCCACAGCCCGGGCTGTCACGCATCAAAGAGGATTGGCGCAGGTGGGAACTGAGACCCTGCAAAGGGCAGGCTGCCGACTTCTTCTGCCGTGGGTGGTGGAGGAGCATCGACGAAGTCATCACTGTGCCCTTCAGAGAGGGATTGATCCAGTCTCTGTCCCCCCATGGAGGCAGCGGTATCCTGGCCGCTACAGGCACAGCTCTGCCCTTGGCGCGTGGTCGGCACCACCTGTAACGGGCCGGCCGGCAGCAGACCCCTCTGCGTCCAGGAGGTTCCCCCCAGAGATGAGCGCTGTCGGAGCTGGTGTAAAGCTTGCGAGCAAAAAGTGATCCTAGATAGCACGAGGTGAGGGACGGCCACGGGTTGCAGCTTTCCTGGCTCCCCCCTTGATAAATGTGCCCCAGCTCCTCTTTCGAATGCCCTTTCTGAGCCCCTGGTTGTGGGGGATCCGCAGTGCCGGAGCCTGAGGTGCAGGCGGGATCCAGCCGTGTGTTGAATGCCAGGGGCTGTGTGGGCCCGGAGGTATTCACCCGTGGAAGCGACTGCAGAACCGGCACCTGTGAACCGTGGCAGCACCTTGTCTTTGCTGATCCTTTCTTGACTTCTGCGTGAGAGCTCATCCTCACATAGAAATGAGTCACTCATTCAGCCTCTGGGTTTATTTTCCTGATGAAATAAAAGCACGGGAACATTTGCAGTGAGTCATATGCCAGGTCCATCAAGCATGCAGAAATGAGGAGAAACCTAGGAGAAAGAGGGAGAGGATGGGGTAAGGTTTCCTTTCAAACACCCAGGTTCTGAGCATTTTCTAGAGCCAGAGGTTGTACCCATTGCTTCATGCTTAGCAGACATTCATAGACTGTTGGGAGTTTGTCCTATCTCTTTTTGAGCTGGTGTATTCGTTTGGTCTCCATAGTTTCCTGAGGCAGTGAGTGCCGCGACTTTAGGAATGTGTTGGTGAAAAAATATTTCCTTTTATTTGTTATAAACTTGCTGCTGGGTGATGGCATACAGTACCCTCAGTTGTGTGTTCTGAGAAGTGGAGAGAGTTGTTTCCTTTTCACTTTCTCCAGGGTACTTCTGATTTCGTACACCTCTGAGGAGATTGATGCAGACGGACGCCTGTAAAGTTGAAAGCAGACAACCCTTTATTGCTAAAACACACACATATTTATAATCATATATTCTGCAAAGTCATTGTCCACGCGCACAAGGATAAA
>JAVJGG010000040.1:19828577-19850546 GCA_035590195.1 Aviceda cuculoides
TTATCATCTTTCTTGTTTTGTCTTCTTGTTCATACTGTTCAAGGTCTTCTAAAGGCATCTGCAATGCTCTTGTGACCGGCGTTAGCTAAATATGTGTCCACACACCATCATCTCCCCATCTTCAGCTTTCTCTTTCCTTGCAGAAGAGCCATAGCTGTAAAACATTGAACTCATTAAAGAACCATATCAATAGCATGTTGGTTTATTATAAATTGTAAAATAATTACTTCCAATAGGACTCCTTTTTCCAAGAAACATGCCATCCGGATTAGACACAATGCATTCCTGTAGACAGGCAACGATTTAGGATTTTTGAGTTAACAAAACCCTACAGAAATGCCCAGAGAAAGATGTTCCATTTTATTTAAAAATTCTTTCCCAAAAATCATAGTTCCTCGGTCTCTGATTTCTGCATGACATTCCCAGACTTCACTGCCTGTTGGTATTTGCATAGCAGCGGTTGATACTCATTGCACTCAATGTTCCCTTCCATCAAGTTAGCTTAATTTGCTTGCTGGGAACCAAGTAACTTTCAGATTTGGAATTAAGTGCAAGATTTCAGCAAGTTACAGTATTTCTGATGTTTCTTTTCCCAAAATCTCTTTGTGCTATCGGCTTGTCTTTTATTGAGCATTTATATATAAATAAGTGGTGTAAATGTTACTGTCAAAGGAATATGAAGGCCTGATTCTCTACCTGCTGCAAAAAGAGGCAAAATAAGCCTGTATATCATCCTAGAAAAGCCATCACCTAGGAAAAAAGCGTATTTATTTTTCAGTTAGATTCTGGGGAGAAGCAACCTAAGTTTTTCTCCTATCTGAAGCAAACAGGTGACACGTAGGTGTATCGTTTTAGTAAACAGTGCTGGAGATGCATTGAGATTTAAATAATATTAAAGATCTGAAGAGGAAGATAATCGTTGCAGAAGTCGCTTGTAATGCAGATGGTAAATGCATCATCCTTAAGGGTCCAAAGCCGACACCACTGCAGCTAGCCGCGGCAGGATCTGTGTCAGGGCACTGTTGATTTTAACAAGTGCAGACCTGCTTGACTATCTTTTCAACTTTTTCTCTGTAAATAGTAACAGCTTGTTTGTTTGTTTGTTGAGGTCTTTCCTGGCTTAGGCAACAACTAGATGTTTGTCAAAGATGTAGGGAGATTGTGTTTCATCAGTAAAAAATGTAGGGCCTGATAAATTATTATTCTGCACAGCAAATACCTTGTAGACAAAGGGCTTTTTATGGCCAGGAGCCATGGGAGGTGGGGTGGGAGAGCGGGGCGGTATACAGAGTCTTGAAGCACCCTGTGTGATCCCAATTCCATAGGAAAGGCTGGAAATACGTGAAAACAGAGTGAGCCTGTGTGTAAACCTATCAGTGCCTGCTGTTTCCAGAAGGGTGTTGTCTCCCCAACCTTCGCATGGAGGCTGACGCAGTTTTTAGCTCTGGCGTTGCAAAGAAGATGAAAGAAAAAGACAATGCAAAGCCGTGTTCATATACAAAACAGAAAATAATCCATATCATCTTAGCACAGGAGCATTGATAACTTTGAGGATGAGCCCATGCAGGACACGCGGCCTGTATGCAGAAGGTGAGGCACAGCCTTGTCACCCAAGCACGGGGCAGGGAGAGGAAGCCCATCCCAGTGCTGCCAGCAACCAGCCACCGGCAGCATTGGTAGCCTTAGAAACTGCACTCTGAAACGCCGCGCCGCCAGCCGGGGATGTTTTTAGAGTCGCTGGCAGATTTACGATGGCTTTGTGTGCACGTCTGCCTGCACAAGAGACATTGGCCCAGTAAACCCAACTGCCTGGAGAGCCCCAACCGTGGAGGCTGGCTGTGAGCAAGGCACGGGGAGATGCCATGGCAAGGCTGCTCCCGGGGGACCCTCTCCAGGCCTCGCACAGACAGGCAGGTTAACCCACTCTTGAGTGTGCAGGGGCTTCTTCACACAGCTGTGTCCCCTCGCAGCATCCCCGGCTCACCGAGAGCTCGTGCTTCCAAGCCCAAGCTCGCTGTCTGCAGAAACCCCAGCTCCACGCTGGGGATGGCCAGGACAGACTGTCCCCTGGGCATGGCCTGCTCTGTGAAGGTCGCTCCTGAAGGCTGATTTGTACAACCGACCTGTGATGCTGGAGGTTTTCTAGAAATCTCAATCTGTTCCTGTCGATCTAACTTTCTTCTTGCTTTACCATCAGTGGGCAATTATTTCGCCCTCGCCTGTCTCTAAAAGTAGAATCTAAGCACTGCAGAGGTTGTCTCGTCTGCCTCCTTCCCGCTGGCAGGCTTGGCCGTGCCCGGCAGTTTGTCCATGCTGGCAGACAGATCTGCTGAGAGCAGCAGAGGAATCGGGCGCCTGTTACCCAGCAGAGCTGCTGGAGGCCCAGCTTGCTCTCAGATATCTCTGTTATCACTGATCTCTGGGAACATAATATGCCAACACACACCGAGAGCATGGAAAAGGAAGGATCCACTTTACAGTTTATCAGGAGCTGCTTGGCTGGGGAGAGAAGCGGCCATATCAGAGCCGCAGCAGCTGTCTGACTTTTATGGTGGAGTCTGAACTGGTAGACTGGGCTTTGTCTAATGTCCACTTGGCAGATAGGTACTTTGCTGGATGTGGATATGCTTAACAGGATAGGTGGCACGTTACGTGCACAATTCCTGGGAGGATCGCTATCATTGTTGGGATTTTCAGCAGCCTTGCAGGCCATTCTCTGTGTCTGATCATCTTTTGCAAAGTGGATAAGGAAATGACAAAAATGGAGATACTGCTAGATAAATACCAAACTTGAGAGGTGTTACAAGCCTCCTGCCTTGTGGTTTAATGCTTTCACTAGCAGCCCGGCCATGGGAACGGAGGGTGTGCAGAGATGTCCATCCGTTACGTGAGGTCAGGAGATGTGGCCAGGGCAGAGAAGGTTGTGCTGACAGCCCCTACTGACACTGTCGGGTACCTTGTGCTAGACAGCAAAGGCACTTGGCGTACAAATACTCACCATGGAGGACTGAGGAAGTGGTCAGAAGATCTTGGTTGTAACCTAGGTTTGATCCAGATGGGTGCAAAGGTCTTTGGTGCTGGCAGATGGTTTACACTGTGTGGGCAGGATTGAAGGGACAAGATGTGTATGTGGTAAGAGATGCTGTTTAGAAAGATCAGCTCCTTGCGGCCAGTTTGCAGGACTGGGATAGGCACCTTCTGCACACTAATGGGGACCCTGTGTGTTGGCATATGGACTCAGTATAGTTTGGGTTCCGTATAATGTCCCCCCGAGGCAGTGAGCTCCCTGGAAGGTCTCTCTTTACAAGGAGCTTTTACAGCGATGTGCCCGAATAAAATTACATTTTGCGAAGGGTCCCGCAGTGTGCCCATCGGAGCACTGAAATAGCCCCTGCCATGCCCTTCCTACTCGTGACGGGTTGGCAATGAGGTGTGGTGGAGGTCTTCTGCTGACCTGCTCTTCTACTCACGCTCACTGGTTAACCCCAGGATTCAAGTGGTGGATTTCAGTGATCCTTCACCTTGGGGTTAACTGGGTGCTTCCCCAAACAGCTGCATTCCTCAGTTGAGGCCCCTTACAGTTTTCTCTAGTCTTGACTCTTGGCTTCCTTCTGCTTTGCAGGCTTTTCCAGATGGCTTAGAGGCACATTAGAAGATGGGGCTAGTGTAACTCCTAGGCAATGCCCTTTCCTCGCTTAGAAATGTGTTTGTTTAAAGCCTTGGTCAGGCAAAGCCCTCATGGATACAGGTCCCTGCAAGCAGAGGGGATGGTGCCATGAGTCATCTGAAAAGAAATAACATTCCGGAGTTGGGTCTGGCTTTTCTTTGTTTCCTTTTCTGAACACTGTGTTGTGCCCCTGAGTTCAAGCCCTCTCCCAGCCCTCCCCCAAAATGTGGGCAAAAGACTAGGAAATGAGAAGCTCCAGTAATGCCCACCCTCACCTCTTGCAAGGTGCTTTTGAATAACCCTGCTGTGCTCAGGTTTTCTGTGTGATAAGAAGCTGTCTGAGCTCCCCAGGAGAGGAAGCCCTGGTATAAGGACATGAAGTAGATTGAGAGGAAGAGGAAAAAGCAGCAATAAAAACTCTCCTAATTAACCCATTCAGATTCTGACAATAAGATGGTGAAGCTGACCATGTGCTTTACTTAGGCTTAGCAGAGGAGCTCTTGGGTTCTCCTAAATGTGTGTTTGCCTGCTACAGGCTCTTACCATGTGTGATTTCCCAAGCAATTCTCCAGGGAGAGCTGCTTTTCATTGTGGTGCAGTCAAAGGCTGGATACATACAATGAAAGGCACTGCCGGAATAGCTGTGGGCACCGTGATGAATTCTTTACCTATGAGCATCTTTTCTAAGAGGCACTCGCTGAAGCCAAGCTGACTTGTTGCCCGTGGTCAGTTCCTAAAATAACGACACCACAGGCTGAGCTGTAGCTGAGCTGCTTCTTCACGTCGTGCTCTGCTTGTATAAAAGGTTTCAACTTGAAGAATTGAGACCCTTGTGGGCAAAAGTACTGTCTCCCACACCTTTACCCCATTCCCCCGTGCAGTAACTAACCAGTCTATCTGTGTGTTACAGCAACTGAAACACCCCAACCTGGTGAACCTGCTGGAAGTGTTCAGGAGGAAGCGGAGGCTGCATCTGGTCTTCGAATACTGCGACCACACAGTTCTCCATGAGCTGGACAAGCACCCCCAGGGGTGAGTGGCCTGTCTCTCACTGGGAGCTTTGAGCAAAGGAGTCAGGGGCTGTCTGTGTCGTTGCTGCTTTGCACAGTTTTCAGAAGAATTTCATTAATTACAGGAGAGGTTTTTCAGCCCAGTGCCCAGGACTCGCTCTGTTACTGTGGTTTAGCAATGACATCCAAAAGAATTGCATATGAGCCTGCGTGCGCTCCTGCACAGTGCTGCTCACCAAGGAGACTGGAGCGCTGAGCCCGAGCACTGGGCTGATCTTTGGCTGGCTCGGCAGCAGCAAACCTGAGTGGCTTGGGAGCATCTTGTGCCTCGCTGTGAAGAGGTTAGGGCTGCTGGGGGAGGTGGGCTGGTGGGTTGGGGGCATGCAGCCCTCCTGCTGCTGCTCCCCAGGTGTGTTACACATCACGGTGGGAGGCTGCGCAGTCCCAGGCTGCGGGCACTGGGGCAATGTCATTGAGCTCCCAAAACATATACAGTCTGTAGTGATGTCTCTGATGACCCGTATGAAAGACCAGTGACTTCCAGCCCTCTGGCATGCTGCTGTGCTAAGGAGTATGTGTAGGCTGGCAGGAGTTACCAGGAGCTGTGCCTGCAGCTCTCTGCGCAGCCTCAGGTCAGGTACCCTCTTCTTTAAACAGGCACTTGCACAAAGTGTGAGCTACACGGGCAGAAGGAACATTCTCCAGAAGAGGGTTTGTTCTTTTGACATGTTATAAATGACGCTCCCCCTAAATACGTTGTCCCTAATTATTCACAGTGACTTGGTGCTGTGAAAATGCTGAGCAGAAGTTCATAAATCATTTTACAGGCCTGGAGCTAAATGAATTGCCTGCAGGAGACTAATTGGGGGTTGAGTAAACAAGAGTCTGTTATTCTCTTTCTCCCTGATGTGGAGCTCTAGAAGGAGAATGGAGCACGCTAATAGCAGATCACTTCGTGAGCTGGTGAGCAGCTTTCACCCCAGTTTGAACCTGTTCACCTGGAATCTGAAGAGAGGATGGATAACCCTCTTTGAAGAAAATACTTCACATTTGCTTTCTGTTCATCAGAACAACTCCAGTGTGAATGAACATGTAACGCCTGGTTGCATGCTTCGCTTTTGATCTTTGCTACGCAGATGGTCAAGTCTTCTGTGGTCAGGATTAAGACGGGTGGGCACACGCCTCTTTGCACCGTGTTTCCAGGTCATTTGACCAGCTTCATCCCCTTGTCAGGCTGTCAGTGCAGTACTCTTATCCCTCTAGGATGTTTCTACAAGGAAACTCTAGCACTGCAACAGCAGTGTTGTCACAAGACCTTCAGCGCTGACAGCAGAAGGTGCCTTAAGGAAAAAGCCAGGCTTGCTGTATATTGTTTTGGTTTAGGTTTGGGGTTTTTTTTTTTCTTTATGATGTATCAGAAGCTTTTCAGCATGAAACACATGAAATAAAATTGGATTTGAGCTTGAAAGTGCCAAGACTGTCACCTCTGCCTTTGCTGGGGTTATTGAAGACCGTTACAGCCAGCCAAGGAAGTTTAAGTTTAAGCACAGTAACTGAAATTGAGGAGAGGATGCTGGATTTTTAATAGAGGTTTTCTTTCTCTGAAGTGTTTGCCAGCCGTTGGAGGGAAGGAGAGGAGA
Source organism: Aviceda cuculoides (assembly GCA_035590195.1). Lineage (NCBI taxonomy): Eukaryota > Metazoa > Chordata > Aves > Accipitriformes > Accipitridae > Aviceda > Aviceda cuculoides. Next base: position 19,834,895 of record JAVJGG010000040.1, read on the forward strand.
TGCAAACCAAAGTAGAGCTTTATACTCTTGTAGGAACATCCTTCCCCGTCCCATTTTTGGTCACCTCTCCACTCTGGACAATCAATGACTTGACAGCGTTGCAAGTCAGAGCATGCATCTATACCATGGATACTCCACCACCTCCAACTCTCTGAGCAGTTGCAGAGGCTGAAATGCCTGCTGGCATTTCAGGAGGATTGCCAGGAAGCATGGATGCTAAGCACATCCACAAGACAGGATCTGACACGGATTTGCACGCACTGATGTGTGGTCATTACTTGGCAGGCTTTCATGCTGGCTGTGACTGAGTGGTACCAGACACTCTGGCATGCTCTTAGCTGCCATAAATCCTGGGGTCTTATTGCATTGACTGGATTTGGAAGTGGTGTTGATGTTCCCTTTGATGTTCCCGTGATGCTTGGAGGGTAACCTGACAGGAGAGCCTTGCTTTCTGCAGAGGGGTGCAGGCAGAGCTCAGCCTCAGCTCTGAAACATGGGAAGAGGTACAAACAGCCTCCACCATCAGCAGCCCAGCGTGACTGGTTCCCTGCAGTGGAAGATCAACAAACTGAGGGTTATGATGTGTTTCTTGTAACTTATTTATAGCAAGAAAATGCAGCTAGTGGGTTTTTTCTGAGTTTTCTGACTTGGTCCCTGACCAGGTTTTGCTCAGAGATCCCTGTACAATGTTAGCACTCAAAGGCCTCCTCTTCCTTTTTCCCGTAATAGTGAAGTTATTTTTAATGGCCAAAATAAAAATGTGCTTTTTTAAAACAGGGTGCCGGAGCATCTAGTGAAGAGCATAACCTGGCAGACCCTCCAAGCTGTGAACTTCTGCCATAAACACAATGTAAGTCCCCTAAACAGCAGTAACGATTGCCTGTAACATGGCATTGGAGGAGAAGGAGATGCCATTTTCCTTATTACAGAGCTTTCATGGGACGAAGTCAGATGAAATTTCCTGTTTTCAACAGGAAACATATCCAAAATATTAGTGTATACCCACAACAGCTGCATTTACTATCACACAGGTCCCTTGGGTTTGCTGTCAAGGAATGATTTGCACTCATGACCTTAGACAAGCTTCCAGGCTCAACAGGAATATGTCTTTGTATGTTCCCTGTGCTGTACATTAGAACTGATGTTTAGAAGACTGGCTTAATATCTAATCAGCTGAGACCTGAGCAAACGGCTACTGATTTCACAGGAAGTCCTTCTGTTGATAGTCACAGGCATTGAATCATGACACCAGTTAAAAGGTTTCAAAAATTAGATACAGTAAACCACTTTTACAACCTTTCCTCTGCTTTCTGGAGGGAGATGTGAGTTGTGTGCATAACAAATATTTTGTCAAAAGCAGTGGGGATGCTTTAAGAAGCAGGGAAGGAAAGGAGCCTTTTGGAGAAGTTCTTTAGGCAAACTTAGCTGTAATTGTATTTGTTTTTGTTTATCTGCCAATATTTGAGATTTAAGAGTCAGGCAGGAGATCACTCTGGAATGAGTGTTTTGTCTTTGCTGGGAGAATTATGTCCAGTTGAGCCACAGGAACTTGGCCATAGGTCTGTCCTGCTTCCAGGATTTGTTGTTTTTCTTCTTTTTTCTGTTCCCCCACTCAGTCTGAAAGATTTAATGGAATTTTAAAGCCAAGGGAACAATGAGATGCTGCAGTCTGACCTGCTGTAGATCACAGGTAATGAGGTTTTATTCAGCTGCCGTTTTTGGAACTCCATGACACTGGCTTAACAAGCAGCATTTCAGTCCTCAGGAGGAGATACAATAATTTACCACCAGCTTAGCTAGGAAAAGTCAGAGGTGTTTGTGCTGAGGTGATGGTAAGGGAGTGACAATATGAGCTAGATCCTGGCTATTTCAATAGAGCATACCTTTCACACATAGGCAGAAGAAATTAAGGTCTCTGCTAGTTTGATCAGCAGAAACTCTTTCCCAAGCCCAAATTCAATTGTTGTGAACCTTCAGCAGGCAAAGTGACTTCTCAAGAATCACAGAATTGCTGATGTTGGAAGGGACCTCTGGAGATCATCTTGTCCAGCCCTCCTACCTAAGCTGAGTCAGCCAGAGCAGGCTGCTCAGAAACTTTCCCAGTCAGGGTTTGAATATTTCCAAGGATGGAGGGTCCACAGACTCTCTGGACAACCTGTCTGGGTGTTTGGTGAAAAAATAATTGCTTGCATTTAAATGAAATTTCCTGCATGTTCAATTTGTGCCCATTGTCTGTCGTACTTTCACTGGACACCACTGAGGGGAGCCTGGCTCAGTCTTCTTTACTTCTTCCCATCAGGTATTTATACAAATTGATAAGATCCGCCCTGAGACTTCTCTTCTCCAGGTTGAATGATGGTCCCAGCTTTCTCATCCTCTTCTTGGATGTCAGATACCCCGATCCCTTAGTCATTTTAGTGGCCCTTCACTGGAGTCACTCCAGTATGCCCACATCTTCCTTCTACTGAGGATCCCAAAGCTGGACACAGAACTGTGGAAGTGTCTCATCTGTGCTGAGTAGAGGGAATACCAGGCGTGCTCTGACGTCTACAAGGATAGATAAAGTCCCACATCTAAACCATAGCCTTCATCTCATCTGTGAGCTTTACCAGGAAAATAATTTGCTTATCTACCAGATTATCAGTCAATACACTTCATGGACTTCATCCAAGAACTGATTCCAGAGGACCTACGCGCATCTCATTAGGATCTCCCCACATATTCATAAAACCAAGTCCCTTATTAGGAGTGTCTTACACACAGCTGTATCAAGTGAGTTGCATTTGCAGAGAGCCAGGTTAACAACAATCCTTGCTATGCAAACCTCGCTCCTCCCGCTAGCAGATTCCCAGCTGGTTCTGGGGAGCTGACACGATACAGAGCTATGCAGCTGAAGCTGGGAGCCTGTGCAGTGTCTCATCCCAAAGGTGGGGTATAGGCAGGGTAGTTGTCCTGCCCAGCAGGACGTGGCTTTAGCTGCTTTTAAGAAATCCTTTCATCTTCTCTTTCAGCAGGAATGATTGCCCAGCACAATGTGCAAGGGGTATGTGGCTGAATTAAGAGGGTCTTTATCTGAGGGCCAGTTTAAATACTTGCTTCTAACCTTGGTTTTTTATGTTTCCAGTGCATCCACCGAGATGTAAAGCCAGAAAACATCCTGATAACAAAGCATTCAGTCATCAAACTTTGTGACTTTGGATTTGCTCGCATACTGAGTGAGTGCTGACTTGCAACTTACATGGATTGTTAACGCAAGAAGTGTAGGATCAGGCTTCCAAACAGCAGTAAAGACTCAGTTGTCATCTGATTCACGTGTAAATTATCCTATATAAAGGCTGGCATGTTTTCACAGAGGAGGTCTGCTAACGGCTGGGTAGAGATCCCCAAACCAGCTTAAAGGGAGCTAGCCTAGACACCCCGATGCCAAGGGCCTCTGTAAACAAACTGTGTCTGAGCTCCCTGCTGCCTTGGGCATCTTGGAGCTGCCCAGCCGTTGCTTATGCAATGCTGGAGACACAGCTGGAGTTCCCTGGCAGGAGGAACCCCTCTGGCAGAAGGCACTGTCTCTACAAACAATGGGTTCACATTTTCCGTTGTAAAGAAACCCCCTAATCTGTTTTTTTTTAGTTCTTGTTCAGACAAATCACGTGGGCTTTGAGAACTGACCACTGGCTGGTGCAGGGCCCTGCTGTGGAGCTCTGCATATTTTCATTTGGAGAAAAATATGGTCCTGATTTTTGCCAAACCTTAAGTGTTTCCAAAGTTGGGTTCTGCTAGTGGCCAGTGACTCATCCTGTTCCTGTAGCTATTGCCTGCCCAGGAGGTGCCCCAACATGTGTAACAACTGATGGTGGCTCGTCTGCATCGTTCTGATCCCACATTCCTGTTTGTTTCTCTCCTTCCTGACCCCAACCTAGCTGGTCCGAGTGATTATTACACGGACTATGTGGCTACCAGGTGGTACCGCTCTCCGGAGTTGCTTGTGGGAGACACCCAGTACGGCCCTCCCGTGGACGTGTGGGCGATAGGCTGTGTCTTTGCAGAGCTGCTATCTGGGGTCCCCCTGTGGCCTGGCAAGTCTGACGTCGACCAGCTGTACCTCATCCGGAGAACCCTGGGTAAGTGTCCCCTCGGCAGTGGTCAGAACCCCAGTCTTCCCGATGCCTTTGGCAAGACCGGAGCTTGCCCAGGAGGACATTCCTCTGTGGTGGGAATCAGGATTCTCCAGGAGGTGAATTTACCCGGTGGATCTGTCCCTTTAGTAGGTGCTGGCTTATTTGAGGTGTTGCTGTCCTTGAACGGGAGCTGGGTTTTCCTGGCGTGACTTACACATACACATCTTGTTAGGAGATCGCGTGGTTGGAGTAACAGATGCTGCTGCAGGTCCTGGCAGGATCTGGGGAAACGAAGTTGGCATCCATGTGGGTGCTGGCTGTTCTTCAGAAAAAGTTCCGTGGGGCAGAATTGGTTTCAGCTTGCATGAGCCAGCGCTGCCTGGCTGTGGCCGAGAGGCTCACAGCGGACAGGGCTGCGTAAGCAGGATCATTGCCTACAAACTGCCTGAAACCACCCTGCCACTCTTTTTAGCAGTGGTGGCTTCTGGTCTGGTGCTGGGCAGTTTAAGAAAGATGTGGGATGTGTTAGGTGACCATGGATGCCCCTCCTGGTCTTTTGGGGCGGCTCGGTGGCTAGCGAGGTGTGGGGAGCACAGGGCCAGCCCCGCAGGAGGTACAGAAACACCTTCCTCTGCTGCTGTCCTTTCCACATCTTCACCGGCCACCACACAGGTAGAAAATTGAGGTACCTGTATCAGAAAGGGCCAGGAATGTTTTGCATAAAGGTCTGAAAGTTCCAGGTGTTTTTCAGGGTTTGGCACCAAGCAAAGTGGTCCCTGCCTCTAGATAACGAATAGTTGGATTTAGTTCATCACAGCTTTGGAGGTTTGGTAAACATTGCCAGTGCCTGTTGATTGATGGCTGTGTGCTTGGAAAAGAGAGTGTGAACATTGAAGTTTGACTATTCCACCCATTCGTCTTTATTCAACAAAGAATTTTGGGAGCCATTCTGGATTTGGAACAGAGGTTAAATAAAAGAGCCATTATTCGCATAACATTTAAATGAATCCAGTCTCATTGATTCTATTTGATATTGGTATGTAATGTGATTTCTTGAATGGAAAGGAGCAAATGCCCACTTTTAACTGGAATGTGTTGGAATGAACTGAGACTTGTAATTTTTACCGAGCAGTTTATAAAACTATAAAGGCAACTACTGGCTTTAAACAGATAAGCTCCTTAGCTAGAAAAATAGTTCAATGTCAATTGCTTCATCCTCCAGAATACATTTATGCCAGTGTTAGGTGAGTTATAATTTATTTTTAATGATAGGGTTTCAGCCAGAAGAAATTCCCTCTTCATCCAGGTGATGGACTGAGGCAGCATTTACAGAGAAAAACTCCTTGGTCAAAGCTGTGTAGTTATGATGGTTTGGCTGTTGTACTGGCTCTTTTGTTATGGATTTGTTTTTAACATTTTCCTTGCTCCGAGCTGTGCTAAGCTTCAAAAAAGGGCTGTGAACCTGCATTGGGGAAAAGCTACAGCATGTTCCTGTTAGTGCTGCATTTCAGCTCTTTTCTGTACAACATCCTCAGGAGTGTATAAAAAGAATTTCACCCAATATGAGCTAAATTTTAATGAAGCTGCGACACTTGTGGTTAGCCCGTCCCCTTCCAGCAGTCAGAGAAGACACGACTGTTTATGCAGACAGGCTGTCTCTTGGGAACCCTTTTCCTTTGAAAATGCTGAAACACAGCATCAGCGTGGAGAGCAGGCCAGCAGAGCCAGCTCACCCTCCCTGGCACAGGGCACACCAACAAAGCGTGCCCACGCTGCCATGCGGCCACCTCCAAAACAAACAGTGGCTCCTGCCAGTTACTCCTCAGAGCCCGGGGCTGGTCCACGGTGTCTGGTGTGAGCCGGGGAGTCAGCTGCTGAATCTGATCTTGCTTAACACTTCGGGAAGGATCCCTGGCTGAAGCTCGGTGCTGTGGCCCGGCTGGAGTTTCAGACGCTGGTAGGTGTTTGCACAGCACCCTCTAGCTATGATGCTGAGACACGTTTCGCCGCTCAGCGACGCACAGATCCTGAGTTCGGCCAGCGCACGATGGAGGTACAGGTGCTGGCACAGAGCAGACGTGGTTGTGCAACTTAGTGCCTTGCCCACCTCATTCCTTGGTGCTCTACCGAGGGGTCTTTTTGCTAGTGCAAATCCAAATTCGCAGTTACCCAAATAAATAATGCAGTGATAGGATCTAGGCGTTTGGCATGGGAAGATACATAGAAATATGTATTTTTCAAGGCGCCCAGCTATAGTGGCCACAGTTCATAAAAGCCACTCTGCAGCACAGCACAGAAACTCAGAGCCTGGACGATGCACAGTAGCTGGGTACTCCTGCTCCAAAAACTGCTCCCACCAGCTGAATTTCTTTGAGTTATTTACAGCATGAGGCCCTGGGCAGTTGTGACTGCAGGCCGCTGGAGCTGTGCAGCCCTGCCTCTCATTCAGCTCAGTCGCACGGCTGTGGGATCGCTGATGTCCTAGATGGATATTAGTTTTCACAAAAGAACGTTTGAATGTCAGCTCACTTGATGGTACTCCATCTCTTTAGATGTTCTCTCGGATGATATCGGCCTTGTTAGAGGATATAAGCTTGTTCAATCCAGGCACTGTAAAAACGGCAAATTAATCTGATTTTGTTTTTTTTTTTTTATTCTTGGTTAAAGGGGATCTTATTCCCAGGCACCAGCAAGTGTTCAGCACCAACCAGTTCTTCAGTGGGGTAAGAATTCCAGACCCAGAGAGCATGGTAAGAGCTTGCTCCAGACGCACTTCCCTTGAGGCCAGCACTAACCAGCAATCTCTCTGCAGTACTAAGGAGACATGGTGTTTGGACAGAGAAATGTTCCTGCTTCTCTTTACGCCGAGTACACGTGCTGCCTGCTTTGGAAGTAGAGCTGGAAAAGCCTTGCTTGCTCAGCTTGACCAGTCCTTTGCTGCGCAGCATTTTTTCTCGATCCAAAAGCTTTGCCCTCTACTTTGCCGACGTACATTAGAATATTATTTGCAGGTGGCTGAACCCCTCTCATGACGTTTTAACCAATACTCTGTGTAAAAGCAGTCAAACAAATTCTTAATCTCTGCTCCTTCTCCCTGCGTCTGGTGGCACAGCAGCCAACCTACCCATCCCCAGTAATGCCAGGCAGCTCCCCTCCAAGCATATGAAGTGACAGATGCATTTTGTGAGCGACAGGTCATGTTGCTATGGAAAGCTGGTTCTCTGTACCCTGATGAATGAAAAGTTTGCTAATATGAGTACACCCACTGTTTTTTTTCCCTCCAGGAGCCATTAGAAATGAAATTCCCTAATACTTCATACTCTGCTTTAGCTCTCATGAAGGTAAGAAAGCTACAGCTAGTAGAAGAGCTCTGCACTGAGGCTGAGCAAAAGCAGTCTGTTTTGCTTATCAGCTGGTAAATGTTTGAGAGTTGGCTACTGAATTATCAGAGGTTCATGGAAAAATAAGAGCTGGAGGGGATTTGGAGAGGACTTTTAATCCACTCCTCCCTAATCCACTCATCTTTACCGTGGAGGTGGAAAACATATTATTCCCGTATTAAGATGCAGTGAATGGAAACTGGGAGGATGGAGACATTAAAAAGAAGGTGCAGCTGTGGGTAGTAGCTATGCTAAACACTGGAAGAACACAGCTAGTGCCATAGTGGATTCCTCTGTTTAAGAAAGTTGTTCTAGTTCAAATGAAAGTTACGGCCTTAACTGGTTTTTGAGGCTTGATGGTTTGCTACACCATACGGTTGTAACTGGCCCTCTAGCTGCAATTCCTATTATTGCCTTGTGGCAATTGTTCAGTATTAGCTGTTCTGCAAGCTCTGAAAAAAAGACACTCCTAGAATCCATTTAAAAGAAAAAAGGTTAACACATGTATCCGTGCAAATAATTGTTGGCTGTGGTGAGTAGCTGGAATTGTGCAGACCTGCTGAACGAGTGTTCTGTGTTGTCCTTTACTTCATCTTTTCTAAGGGCTGCCTTCGTATGGACCCTGCAGAGAGGCAGACATGTGAGCAGCTGCTGCAGCACCCCTATTTTGACAGCATTAGGGAGGCAGCAGAGATGGGGAAAGAACACGAAAAAACAGCTCGGAAACCAGCCAGGCTGACTCGGAAGCACGTGCCAGGGGTAACATTTTCATAGCAGTATTTAATGTTCTGTGCCTAAGGAGGGGGCTGGTTCTCTTTGGCTCCCAGGAGGTGGGCTCATGCTGGCATTAACGGTGAGAGAGAACTCCTGCGTTGGACTGATCTTAATTTTAGCCCGAGGAGAAAATGAACCTCCTGGCTAAAGAGTAACTCAGTACAAACCGAATTCTGCATTGCAGCTCCATGGAGTCACTGGGGATAAGCAGCACAGCGATGTGGAAGATTGGGTTTATCCAGGAATGTACATTCCTGACACAGAATAGCAGGATAGCTGAACAAGCTGGCCAGGCTTGTGTGCTGGTTTAATTTGGAGTTCTCTGGGATCTTTTTGGTGCTTTTGAATCCCAAATTGTGGAGGTGGCAAAAATGCCCAGTTCTGTTTGTAACTGCTGATGGGATGTGATCCCTTACTCAGTTCCAGACGTTACACAATGCACTGGGTGTTTCTGCAACGGGAGTTGCCAAGCAAATGTCTCCCTGCCATTTCAGTCTTTCCAGACTCCAGCCCAAGTCTCCAAATCCAGCCTCACGATGAGAGTCATTCAGCAGTTCCTTCTTCCTGTGAGCCACATTCCCCATGACAGCTGTAACACTGAACTGGTAACATGCAGGGCAGTTGGAGGTGTAGGATGGAGAACTGCTACAGCATATAAATTCCTGGATCAGACTGACTCGCCTCTTCCATTTCTATGACATAGGATGTAACAGTAATATTTTTCTTGCCCTGGGTGACTGGAAGAAATACCCTTAATGAGCTATTGTGGTTGCAGTCCAGCTGTAGAACCCCAGATCCATGACTCTTAGTTTGAAAAGTACTGGGTTACAGTATGAATAGTTTTATAGCTTATATTCCTTTTTAAAAAATGAAATGCATGCTTCGTTCTCATTTCAAACAAATACAGACTATGTGACTTTTCCTTTAGTTACAGTACCTGCCTCAGTTAACCAGTAGTAACGTTCTGCCAGCTTTGGACAGCAAGAAGTACTGCTGCAAAACAAGGAAATCGAACTACCATTTCCCTAACATCTAACCGGATGGCAGATTAAAAGCTGTTTATTGTTCAAAGTTCAAGTCATTCAGAATTTATAAAAGGAGGATACGTCGTGGGGAAACTGAATTAATACGTGTTATGACATATACAAAAGTGGTCTGAAAAGTAACATACTCTGGGTCAGTAATGGAAGGAAACTGACATACGGGGGAAACTCCAAGCTCACCTTAGTCAGTGTTCTGTGTACAAAGGAAAATACATTTGTTTTGCTTTAATTTGTGATTGCATACTGGTTCGTGATTGTATACTGGTTCAGGATTACTGCAACCCCTTGTTTACAGCGTGAATTTAAAAACTCCTGCCTGTCTATCACCTGTATTTCAGACTTGGCAGAAGAACTGCAACCTTGCCAAACCAATCAGAGTCCCACTGTGTCAAAACAGCAATATTGCTTTAGACTGGGGCTAGGCCACTGATCCCGCCAGGAACTGTAAACCTATTGCCGATGTGAGAAGACAGATGTACGTGTTTGTGGAGCCAAGCCGGGTGAGAGGCTACCTAACTGCTCCAGTTAGTTATAAACTTGCTGAAATAGCACTGCTTTAAAGATACGTCTGTCTTACGGACTGCATTTTTATAGATTGCACAGTAGTAAAAGTACTGGTAGTGACTTTGACTTAATGGAAGGTTTAACAGGCACTGTTACCAGGAGGAAAACATTTTAATAATAAAACCTGTTGTTTCTTGAGTCTTTTCAGAGTTTCTCCTGCCTATTTCTTCCTTGCATTATGAGGCTGGTTTTGTCTGCTGTTTCTGTCAATAGTGAAGTCGCTTGCCTGTAGAGTTACAGAAATTGTTTTTATCAAAAGTTATTAACTCATGAATATAATTTATAACATTGGTCAGACACAGGCAGGAATTCTACCTAAGCATATGTATTAGAATGATTCTTGGGGTTTGTGTCATCTCAGGATGTAATATTGTGTTGATTTTTAATAAAATAAGTATAGCTTGTTCTTCCAATTTACTGGACGTGTTTTACTGTATAAAGTTTTACTACTGAGCAAGGAACATCCTCTTTCTACTTGAAACCTAGAGCAAAAACATTTTCTTTTCCCAGTATTGTTCTGTGTTCAACAACAGCAAAAGCAATTTCAATGGGACAGATGCCATATCCTCACAGATTGTGCCCGTCTACCTTTTATTTCATATTATAATTTAATATATTTTAATCTTGTGCAGTGTGTCCATAGGTAGTTTTGGTTACAGTCAGAAAGCTTCGGCATTCCAGTATTTTCTGTGTGGCTGTTCAGCCACCTAATCCTGCGCAAGGTACCGCAGCACCCCCGCGCCGTCTGTAAGAGGTGGACGGCCTGGCAGTCAGCTCCTGGACACGGCCCCGCGCAGCGCAGGCTGGAGGGAACTTCATTTCTGGGCACTGTTCCTGCCCGCTCTGTGCTAGGAGATAGCAGGAGGAATCGGCCCCATGACGCAGCTATGTTACCCTTTCCGGTGCTTGGCATCGTTTCCTTCAGAGGACAAGCTGAGTCAGGGATAAGAAAAGAGACTCTCGGTTATGCAGAGGTAGTTGTGTCCGAGATGTTACTCGGAAATCTGCTTTCTCGGAGTTGCTGCCTACCGCCTTTCTCTCCCCTACAACCAGAGCTAGGAATTTGACTAAAAACGCTATATTCTTCCTGAGGGTGAATCGTTCTCTTATTTAGCAGGAGTGATATGGATGCGATTAAAGAGGTACGCAGAACTAATTTGGTCTGTGTCAGCGTACAGCAAAAATGTGTGCAAGGGGGTATCTAAGAGACCCTGCTTCTCCACCAGTACAGCAATGTTCAGTTCCTCAGCTCAGTGTTTATGAGAAGGTTAGACTGCCTGTCGGCAGATCGCTCCACTTCAACAAAGGCGACGTGAGTCAAAGCATGAAGAACAGAAAAAAGGCCCGTAAGCTCTTTTATTAAATCGGCACCCACTGACTGGGTGAGATTCTCAGAGAGTACACAGCTCTCGTTCCCACAGCATCAACAACACGCAACAAAAGCGTACAGCGCTGCTGTTTCACAACACTGACGTTCCTCCCACTGTCATTTTGCACCAGAATTTCCATGCAAGAAAATATTTGAAAACTTCTAATTGATGTATTTACAGCTTCCTGTAGAAACAGGAAAAAAAATGACCATGCACAGAAGCCTACCTTCTCTGTTGTTGATTTCACCATATAGTTTAAGCTTAATAAAACATAATTGCATAGAAGATTGCATACAGCTTTTAGGGCTGGATTGGGAGATCTGGGCTTATTTCCATACCTGGAAATACAGTAGTGTCTACAACTTAATTTATGCAACATATGATAAATACTGTGAAATCCAATACATCTCAGTTACATGCAATTGTGTTTATTCTAAATCCAGCTCCAGCTCTAGGTTTGGAAGTGCCTGCTGAAGGATGTTAACAGTGGTTTCTTTCTCTCTTATTCCAGGAAGGTCACTCAGATACAAATATTCGAGGTTCCTATAAATATTTAAAAAGAAAAGTCAGCAACTACTGTTTAACTGTTGACACAGAAATTAGACAAAGGATTATTCTACCATAGCTGAGTATTTTAAAAGATTACTGGTCCTAAAGGAAGTTTTTTTTCTGAAGTGGGTGCTTAAAGTTTTTAGCTCACCATAAGTTCAGTCCTTCTACACAGCTGAAAAAGAGATCCTGGACCCCCCACATCATGGAGCTTCCTTTATATTAAATAGCATTTAATAATTTCAATAGCATTTAGTAGAAGTTATTTTAATGCAAATAATAGAGTAATATAGGAAGTCCTTAATCATAACTTTCTGTAGGATGAAATCCAAGTCACCACACCACCCGTTTGTAGCTGTCTATTAACTCCATGTAATACTAAGCAATTCTGAGTTACTTTAAGGCCACGGTTCAATAAAGCACCTACAGACGTGCTGCAGAGCTGCAGAGGTGCACCGGATCCAGTCTGCACTGCTTCCTGCGCCTGAGCCCTAGAAAACACCGCTCTGCCCTAAGGCCCTTCAGGCTACAGCGAGGACGAGATAACCCAGTGATATGCTGTGTGTCAGCAGAGAGCACGTGTCCTGCTCTGATCTGCGCAGCAAAACCAATTCAACATTGCGTACGTTACTTCGGGTGGAAGTGGGAGATGCTGTGCTCAGCTCTGAAGGCAGAGGCGCAGCCAAGGATTCACGTGCTGCAGCGGGCGATTCTGGCGTTCTCAGCTGCAGGCCTCAGTGCTACACAACTCCCTGACACCAGCCTTAAAAGGCTGATTAATATGTGTATGTTAATCCACGTGTCTTTTCAGAGCTACCCACAACACTGTCTTCAATCCTGCTTGAAGAAACTTTTCCTGCAGTGGCAGTGCCATCCCTCCCAGACTGTCATTCAGGTCGGTCCCCAAACCCAGCCATCCCACAGCCCCCCCCCATCTGAAACAGCCCAGAAACATTCAGATTCCAGCCCTTCCAGTCAACACAATCCCAAAACCACGGGGGGAGGTAACAGCTAGAGAGCAAGAAGAGCTCAGCAGCTCACATACGTCAGCTTGTGAAGTGCAATGATGCCTTTATCTGTGACGTTTCCACAGGAAATTATCTTCAGCTGGAGGAGACTCTTCTGTAGATTCTTCGTCTCGCTGAGCCTCTGCAGACACTCGTCCTGTATGTAAATACACTTCTGCAGCTTGATTTCTGTAACATGTTCAAGACCATCTGGAAAGACAAAAATGAGTATTTGTTTCAGAATACCAGGAACAACCTGTACTGGTCGTTAAGTTCTCACCTTAATAACTGCCTCCAAAACCACAACAGCAACATGCTCCTTAATACAGTGGGGCCGTAACACACAACGCATCTCCAAAGTCCCTTTGCGGTACTTCAAATATATGAAAAATCCCAGGGCTTGGATCCTTTTGGTAAGATTCTAAGAGCTTTGACATGGGCAAGTAACAAAAAAAACCTCTACAAGTTTGGGTGATAAATGATGACTCTGACTTAAGAATGTACTAATTCAGGAAATTCAAGGTGCCCTGCCAATGAAAAAATGAAACGGTCTGTTCCTCGCTTTGGTTTTTGTTATTTAAAGGAGACCTGAAACACTGTTTTAATCTCTTTATTTTGTAAGAAACTCAGAACTTATGCTTTTTTTTTTTGTCTTTGAAGACATCATAGATGCCTGGAGAAAAGTACAGACACTAAAGACATTACTTGGTTTAGAAGAAAAAGAATACTTGAAGTAGTGCTTTTTGCTACCAACTACTTAACTATGAACTCAACAAAATAGCAAATCTTTGTCTCACTTCTTTAAGTGACTTTAACTGTCACTTCAGTTAAGCCCTGATGAAGTTCCCAATCTCTTTCTGCTTCACACCACACCTCCAGCAAAATCTTAGGAACTGCTGAATATTTGTAGAGCCATTTTAAGGAAAAAATAATTCAAAAGATTTCTATGTATTTTACTAAGGAACAAGAAAATGACAGTTATTCATATTTTGATGCAACTGGAAGAACTACAACCACTCGGCATATCTTTGCACAGCTGTGTCTACATTACCCAAATAGTCAAATCCTCTGTACATGATGCAAGAGTCAGTGGCATTAATTGCTTCTATCTTGTATTTCCCCAAGGGCCCCGTTGGGAGACCGTTGTAGTCCTGCTGCCATTTCTGATAGCCTTGATAGCGCACCAGGGCACCACACCGCAACAGCCATTCTGAAGCTGCCCTGTCAGGGCCAACGGCTTGTATACGTTCGTAGTCCACTCTACCAAGACAGAAAGAGCATTCACACAGCTTCTATAATGTGGCAGATTTCTTGTCTTGATGATAATAATACTGCACAACAAACATTTGGTTATGTGCATGATAAGATGTCAGAAAAGTAAGAATATAATTTACTGGAAATGGTTTACATGTAATTATTTTGATAGTGCTACTTCTCTTAATCAGTCTGGCATAAGGTTTTTTTAAACTTGTTTTAAATGGCAGATGCTTTTGGTAAAAGAAGAAAGAATACAAATGCAACTTGACTTGACCCTTCTGTTTGTTTCCTTCCATGTCTGTAAGGGGAGATTAAAAATGCCCTTCTCTACCCAGAGTAAGGCTTTACAACAATTGCAAATTTGTCTCCCAAACATATTTTGCTTATATAAAAACCTCTCATTGCCTGTCACATAGATGTCATTGCTTAAGCTTTTTTTCCTCAACAATCACAATTTTTCAAAAAGACACACTTCGGCAATCAGTTAAAATCCTTGGATCCATTCAGGGAAATGATATCTTTCTTAGTCTGGTGAGGAATGCTGAAGACAGAAGCAGAGACCTGGAAGACACTCCTGTCTGAGCCTCCTGTTTCATTACAGCGACCAGCTACACCACGCAACCCTTTCCACAGAGCTACAAGACATAAGGCAAAACTATTAGCTACCGGCAAAAGCTATGGGGCAGAGAAAGAGTTTCACAGAGAAAGGCTTTATCTTTCTAAAAGTAAATGTGAAACCCTTGTCTGGCCGAATCATGTTGTAAATGATGGGTTGCTTAGATGCTTTTCTGAGTAAGTGAAGGGGGACATGGTTGTGCTATTGGTTTAAATGCATTTGGGGGTCAAAGGAAAAACAGCATTTAGGGAGAGAATCCACGCTGCCGGCTTGCCTCGGCCACCCCAAGCAGGAGAGCAAAGCACGCACCTTCCTCGGGAAGGCCACGGCTTTGTGACTGGACACAGGTCAGGAATGACCCCTGCCAAGCATCAACATGCAATCTGGGGGAAAAGACGAGCACCGACAGTAGAAAATGTTCTCTCCACTCCTGGGACTGAATGCCCTCTGCTTCACAGACCACGAATGGGTACGTGGGGCCCGTTCATAGACTCGTGCACACCGAATCCCTCTTACTTGTTGAACACGGCATTCAGCCATCCCCAGAAGAGTCTGCAGCCGCCCGGCAGCGGCAGCTTGCTTAGGCTGCACACCGGCTGCGCAAGTTTTCCCAACAGCATCGTGTTCTTGAAGAAAAGGAGAGAGGGGAAACGCAGATGTTATCAAGGAGCGTCAGCCCCAGCTCCCGAAGCAGCAGGACGGGCCGCCCGGACCCGGCTTCCCCTCAAGGCCCAACCAGCCCTGTCAGCCCAGCAGGAGCCGCGGGGATCAGCGCCCTGAGGGGAGGCCCCACCGCCGCCCTCCCGGGATCCCCTCCCGCCGGGCTGTCCCCAAAGGCCGCCCAAGCGGGCGAACCACCCGCGAAGGCCACCCCGACCCGGCCCAGCCCTCCCCGGGCCGCCCCTCACCGCCGCCGCGGAGCGGGCGCGGAGGAGGAGCCCGGCCCGCTCTGTATCGCCGCCCCCAAGATGGCGGCG
>JAVJGG010000040.1:19850644-19862139 GCA_035590195.1 Aviceda cuculoides
GCCTCCTTCTCTTCCTCCTCCTCTTCCTCCTCCTCCTTCTCCTCCTCCTCCTCGGCGTCTCCCTGCCCGCGCTCCCTCAGCGTTTCCCTCACGGCGGGAAGGCGGCCATGGGGGAACGGGCCGGGCCGTCGTCGTCTTCCCCTCAGGGTGGTGGGCGGGAGGCGGGGAGCGCTGTCGGGCTGAGCTTACGGCCCGTCTCTGTCTCCGTGCAGCACTTTCGACGTGGCGGTGGTGGGAGCGGGAATCGTGGGGCTGGCCTCCGCCCGGGAGCTCGTCCGGCGGCACCCCTCGCTCACCTTCGCCGTGCTGGAGAAGGAGAAGGAGCTAGGTATGGTGCCGGTGTGCCTTCCTCACCCGTGTGTTTGGGGTTACCCGGTGTCAGTCTGTCAGAAATCTTCGCTGAAGCACACGCTGGCCAAAACCCCGGTGTTTCGTGAACGTACGTCTAAAGGGCAGCTCCGCTTTTGGGTGGGCGAGCAGCAGTGGAAGAGCATCTGCCCTTGCCGCTGATGGATTCCACCCCGGGAAGAGCATCTTCGTTCCCAGGCGCTGCTGGCTTTGCCCTGACAGGGGGTTTCTTCCTCCCTTCGCCCAAGGATGCGTCCGTCCTTCGGTGGAGAAGCGGAGTTGTCATCTGTCTGTGCTTTGCTGCTGGGACTTCAAGTTAGGACCTTAAGCTAAGAAAGAGCGAACGTTGCCACTTCATGGTTTGAAAGCGGCAGGTCTTACTGGCCTGGGGCTCCAGCAGCAGGGATTTGGGGGGAAAAAGGGCAAGGAGGATGAACGACTCAAGTACGGAGCAGTGCAGGTTGCAGAGGGGCAAGCGCAGGTCTGGTTTAGTGCTGCACCAAGCGGGAGGCAGAGAGGATGAACTGAGGAATGGTGCCAGGATGGCTTTTGGTGGGGCATGAGAAGAAGAGTGAACAGCAACCAGTGATGGTTGGTGGATAGAGAGGGAGGGTTGGGAAGTATCGCTGCTTAAAAATGTCTGGGAGCTGCTGGTTTGGGCAAAGTCGACACCTGTCTATTAATTGCCAGAACTGTAAACCGCTGTCATTTGCCTCGTCTTTCTGGATATAAGCTAGGTTGGATGGGACTCTGAGCAAACTGGTCTAGTGGAAGGTGTCCCTGCCCATGGCAGGGGGGTTGGAACTAGATGATCTTTAAGGTCCCTTCCAACCCAAACTGTTCTATGATTCATTCTATGATATCCCCATATATGCTGCGCAAGGTGCTGCCCTTTGCATGGGGGGTCAAAGGTAAAGAACTAACACAGGGATAACTGGGAGGGTATCGCTAATTACAGACCCAGCATTAGCCAGAGTAAAATGGCACAGCTCCCAGTGTTGCCTGCTTACACACGAAATCTCGAGGCAGTCTGCACCTAGGCATCTGTCCTGGCTTTGAAATAAGAAAGTATGAGCCCTGTGGCTTCATTGTTTGAAAGCTTGTCTGGCTCGCTCAAGTACGAGCACAGGTTCATCATAAGCAGTCTTTTCACAGCAAGTGCTTATGCAGATATACAGTCACTCAGGGTAGGTAGGAGCAACCCAAGTGATCATGTCAATGCCTAACTCAAAATATGACTTATGAGCTCAAGCTCTCACTTTAAATAGCTCAGCCAGGCTATACATTGCTTTTGAGTTGTTACATGTATGATACAAAGTGGCTTTTTATCCCCAAGGCAAGACATGCATGAACTCCTTAACAGTTGTGTGGGTGCAAAGCAGGAATGACCTTTGGGAGTCAATATTTTGAAGGAGAACCTGCCCAAATTACTTCAATAAAAATGTTTGTGATATTTTTCACCTCTGTTTTAGTTAGTTATGAAGAGGAAATAGCAACCTAATCTAGTTCACAAATACTTAAAAAGCCTACCAGGCCTGCCAGCACATCCAAAGAAATGGAGGATTGCACAGACATTCTGTTAGATGAGGCCTTTAAGGATGCCTTTCATTTTAAAAATCAGATTTCTTAAAATTAATTTTAACGTGTAGGAAATTTGAATTGATTGGCCTGCAGTTGTGTAGCTCTTGGAGGAAAAACTCGTGATTTCTGTTGTGTCCGTCCGTCGTCGTCCCCCGTTGATTCAACACACTGCAAGCTGTGATGGTTTATTATTAACTAGGTCTTGCTGTGTCAGTATTTTTCTAGCCTTTTGAGACCAAGAGAGGAATTGTGTTTGCTGTGCAGTTACCTTATTTGAGCATCTCTTGTTGTAACACTGATTTAGGGCATGACCTCAAATTGCTTGCTTTTCTGACAGCTGAAGTAATTAAAAGTAATTAAGGTATGAACCAATCATGGGAACATGTATTTTAATAATGTATTTTGCTTTCTATTTAGCTCATCACCAGAGTGGACATAACAGTGGTGTGATTCACAGCGGAATTTACTACACACCTGGATCTCTGAAAGCTAAGCTGTGTGTGCAGGGTGCAGCCCTCTGCTACGAGTACTGCGACCGGAAGGGAATACCATATAAACAGTGTGGGAAGGTATGGGAACTGCTGTGTGTTCTTACTTTACTTTTGGAAACTGACACTGTATAGTGTATGTTACAATGTATAGCATAGGCCTGGTTGTGGACTTTCTCCCAAGAGATGAGTTTCTGCAATGCTTACTAGCTTCAGGATGAAAGTGCCTTTTTGTATTCTTCTTTCCAGCAACTCAAATCAATTTCTTTTCTGGGCCTAAATAATAATTCTCCTTCTCTGTGGGCTGAGCTGAAATATCCCAGGTAATAGTGGAAGCCAAGCCCCAAGGAGGGACGCCTCTGCAGCTCGAGGGAACACAGAGGCTCTCAGTATGTGCATGCCATACTTCATGGCATGTCAGGCTCTGAAAAGACACGGTGACTTGAAAGCAGCTCCATATGTGACACAGCTACATGTATTTATGCCATTTTACATCCACCTAACACAACCTGAAATGCTGGGGACAGAAGAGTGGCTGTACTGATTCAACTTGGGGTCTACCCAACCCTATATCCTGTTTCTGGAAGTGTCTGGAAACAGAGACCCAGGCAGGAGTGAGAACAGGACAAGCAAATTATTAACTCCCCCACCTTTCAACTATTTTCAGCTCAGGTTATTTTCTGACCCTGCTCTGTTTTGTCTGTGGTGACTCTCAGTGGATTTCTCTTCCAAGTGTTTTTCAATTATAAGTTTTTGCATCAGAGGATACTTTGATGAGCAGTTCTAGAGATCAACAACCCACTACATGAAGAGTTACATCATATTGAAACTGGCTTCAACAAGCTTCATCTGATGGCCCCTAGCCCTTGTGTTGGAAGAGGTGGTGAACAGTTGATCCGTACTCACACTCTCCAAGTTGCACATAATTTTATATTCCCTCCTCCCCCAAAGTTGTCCCTTCCAGTTGGTGAGTCTTAGTCTGCTCAGTCATTCCTCTTAGAGAAGCTTTTTCATGACTCTCTCCATCCTGCCTTCCTTCTCTGAACCGTTTCTAGTTTAATGCACCTTTGATACAAGATGAGGACCACAACTGTGGACAGCATTCAAGGTGGGCAGGCTCTGGATTTTTGCAGTGAAATAGTGGAGTTCTCTGTATTATCCTGTATCCTTTTCCTAGTTGTTACTAACATTCAATTTAGGGCTTTTCAGCTGTCACTAGGTACTGAGCTGATGTTTCCATAGGATTGTCTATCCTAACTCCAAGATCTTGGTCCCGAGTGATAACTTTGAATTTGGATTCCATTATTTTATATGTGAGGCTAAGACTGCTTTTTCTATGATCATCATTTCACATTTATCTGCGTTGAATTTCATCTGCCATTTTGTTAGTAGCTCGTTCAACTCGGAAGGTCCTTCTGCAGTTCCTTACAGTCAGCTCTTGTCTGAACCACCTTGAGTCACTTTAAACCATAACCCGACTTTCTCACCACCCTGGTTGCCCCTTTCCAGCTCGCTCATAAACATCTTGGACAGCACGAGCCTTTCTCTTAAAAGTGCAACGCAGACTCTGTCTGATACGACAAGCGCCACTTCAAGGCTCCCTTGCTCAGCACCCACTGGGAGCTGGGTGCAGATCTCTCCCAGCTCTGGGGTGCAGAGCTGAGATCCCTGGATGTGGCAGCGTTGATGAGTCCTGCACCAGTGCAGGTGGTGGTTGTCCTGGCCTGGTTGTGCTCCGTGCTGTGTCCATGCTGTGCTCCCTCCGCTGCAGCGCTGGTCACAAGATGGCACTGTGGGTTTGCTCAGCAATAGACCCGAAGTTACACGCCTGCTCTCGACTCAAAGCACCAAGACAACAGACTGGCTCTGTAGGAGCTGGGGTGAGCTTGGGCAGGGCTAGACTGGCCCAGCAGCGTTATTGGTCCTTTGCTGACACTGAATTTGTGAACTTCCACATCACCTTCCCCAGCAGTGTTTATTCCAGGGAAGATGACGGTGAGGCTTTACAGCTAGTTTTACATAAAGCAGCCGCCGGCCTGGAGAACTTGGTGCCTTCTCAAGGCAACGATGCCTGTGTTGCTAGACCTGAGCTGGACCTGCAAGTAGTATGGTTTGGACAGACTTGGCACAGATAATGCGTAGTCTGGATAAATCTCTTGTGATAGTTCTCAGCTAACTACATGGTTAAATGAAGTGAAGCTGGTACAATTCAGTTTAGACACCATGTCAGAACGCACCCTTCCTCTCGTATCCAGAATGAGATTTGTACATCTTGGGTTAAGTTCAGTTTTATTTTTGGAAGCATCCCAGTGGCTCTTTAAAATAATATTCTTTCACATTCAGATTTGTAGTCTCATGGTACTTTTAGCAAATATTATCCATTGATAGTAACTTGAACTACAGTTTAACATTTGTTTTTCACTCTCCTTAATATATTAGTGCTTCCTCAGTAGTAGTAGGTATTTATAGAATCTTGTGCAACTAATGGCACAAACCATATTTTTTTCCCACCCTTGAAATATAATTCACTGTTCACTCATTCACTAGTGCTTGCTTGTTAGCTTGGGCTTGATGCCAAACCTGAACTGGCTTTGTATATTTTGCTCACTGGTATGCCTTGTTATCTTTTTCTGAAGCTAATTGTAGCCGTTGAACAAGATGAAATTCCAAGACTCAAAGCTCTGTATGAAAGAGGGCTGCAGAACAACGTTCGAGGTCTGAAACTGATTGGAGCAAAAGAAATACAAGCGAAAGAACCCTTCTGCAGGGTAAGAGATTTGCTTATTTTTATTTGGCATGTAAGACCTCAGTTTCTCAGGTGATATTATTTTTTAATTTAACATAAATATGTTTCTGGCCTTGAGGTAATTTGCATGGGTGACAAGTTCAAAAGAGCCTGAAAACTCAGAAGAAATATAATTGTCAACAAAAATTAATGTATCCATTTATTTCTAGAACTTTTTAGCTCAGCACAATCCTTCATATGCATTTGTCATTACATACATGTGAGACCAGATCTAACATAACATAAGGTGATTCTGCAGAATCTTTCTTGGTGACACTTACTTTCACCTCGGGTTTCTCCCACTTACCTGTTCTCATTCCCTTGCTTGTGACTGACGTTCATAGTTGATCAGTTCTCTGTGTGCTGAAGTCATAAAGAGCTGCTGCTGCAAATGATGTGCTGGCTGTTTCATAAGGGCCAGCATTCACAAATTAGAGAGCAGGTAATCCATTTCAGTTGCAGCCTACAAAAGAAATCAGAATTATTTGAGTCAAAGTAGGAGACTCTATAGTCCCTTAGTCCCTGTGCAGGCCTGAATTTATAGGCAAATGGACAGAGCCTACAAGTTGTTCAAACTTCATTCTTTTCCCAGCTTTACACAGACATGACCTCCCTGATGTATATGCTCAGAAACAAACAAAAAAAACCCCAGTTGTCTCACCAATGACAATGAGTGATTTTTATTTTTACTTTTTCTAATCTTTTTTTTCCCCCCCTTCTCCTTGCAGGTGCTTGCTTGTATGTTTTTGTGGTTGATAGGCAGATTTTCCTTTGCCCAGGTTAGAACTGCTGTATCTGAGTTTATGCTGAGATGATTCTGCTCCTTCCCACTAGAATTATTTAACTTACAGTAAGGCTTGATAGTGCAGCAATGAAAATTCCTTCCCATCTGTAAGTGTGGATTTGGATCAAGCCAATTTCAATCCAGTTGCTTCCTACACATGTGATTGTTATGTATCATTTCTCAGCTTGTTTATTTTCAAAGCAGAAGAAATGCGAGTAGTTTATGGAATACAGATTTGTTGTTGTTTAGTATGTCTTTGATTGAACGAAAAATCTGAATATAAATTCCCCTTACTGTTTCATCTGACAGCTTGCTATTGGTGTAGCTGCATGACTCATTGGTTATGAGTGGCTGTAGGTACAGACAAAAATTTTCTGGAGAGGAATCTTTTTTAATCTTTTTTGCTCGTAAACATTTTGTGTCCACTCCTTAAAACATTCTTTGCATTTTCAAGATCCAGCTGACCATTTACTTCTGCAAATGAGTAGATTCAGATGGGTCTTACTTCATCTGCTTTTGTTTCCTGACCTGAGTCCTTTCCTCGTAAGCAAAGGGAACTTGAATGGTGTTTTAAACCATTGCACTGTATATCAAGTGGAGAGGAAGGTTTTGTGTAAGATACAGTTTTACCAACCATTCTGGTTGTCCTGGGCATGTAAACGGCCCCTGCTATTGTAGTATCTGAGTAGTTGACAGTCTTTTAGTGTAGTTACACCTGCAACATCTCTCTGAGATGAAGCAGTCCTACTATCCTTATTTTATAGCCGGAACTAGGAAAATATTGCGATACCATCTAGCATAAGTATTATGTGAGAAACTGAGCCTTTTTGGTATAAAGATAGTAAAACATCTCTGAGAAACATTAGAA
Source organism: Aviceda cuculoides (assembly GCA_035590195.1). NCBI lineage: Eukaryota > Metazoa > Chordata > Aves > Accipitriformes > Accipitridae > Aviceda > Aviceda cuculoides. The sequence goes on from JAVJGG010000040.1 coordinate 19,857,499, forward strand.
ATTCTAGCTACACACTGGACTTGAACCTTGCTTTCTGCTAAGACAAGTATAGGCTGTTGTCTCAGAAGAGGCTTTTCTCTCTGATGTGCAGTGCAGCAAGTGTTGAGATGATACCTTTTAGCTTCGCAGGAGGCATTGGCAACAGCCATGCATCAGGTAGAACTCCCAAGTGACCATTTGAAGGTGGAATTGCATAGTGCACAGCAAAAAATAAGTACATATTAGCTGAAGCTGAGGTTAGGTAACCTGCTTTATCATTAAGCGCTCTGTTGAGAAGACTTGTTTATGCTGTAGTTACACGATCATTCAGTCCACCCTAAGTAGTTTTCGCCATATTAGTTGTCAGCAAACGTGAACGCTGGAGTGGGCACATGGAGAGACTAGGAACAAGCAGCCAGGGATGGGGAGGCAGTGGTACTCCCTTCTCAGTGGCAATGCACAGTATTCCAGATGAAATATTCTCTGTGTTGAAGATCAAAGTCTACATACAGCCTTCACGGTTCTTCTCTATCTTAATACCATTTCAGGGTCTGATGGCCCTTGATTCTCCATATACCGGCATTGTGAATTATAAACAAGTGGCCCAGTCCTATGCTGAAGACTTCCAGGAAGCAGGTGGGACGATCTTGACTGATTTTGAAGTTACAAACATGGAGATGGCTAAAGAAAGTTCTTCAGACAGTGAAGATGGTAAGGCAGCTTTTTAACCTGCGTTTACTGCAGTTTTTTAACCTGCATTTACTACAGTCTTGCCAAAGATTTTGTTCAAAACACATTTGCTTTAACTGAAATGACATTTCTGAACCTTTCTGTCTCATAGGGATGAAACAGAGGGCAAAATTATGTTAGTGAGCGTATTGACCAAGCTCACTTTTTTTTTTTTGCAGGCAGGTCACCTTCAGGTGAAACATTTAAAGCTGATGGATAAAAATGATAGTAAAATTGAGGAAGAAGGTTGCTCTCTCCTATAAAATCAGATTTAGCTGAATATTGCATGTGTATTCTTGTGGTAGTGCTTTTTCTTTGTCTTGGAAGGCAGATTGGATCTCTTCTGGTACACATATGGAAGAATAAAAAAACCCAATTAATTCATAAATACAGTTATGTCCACCAACATCAGTTGCTCCAGAGCTTGAAGATACTCCAGTGGAAGAATCCTTCATCATGAAAAGCTGCTTGTTCTGTTATGCATTCTAGTAATTCCTTCTCTTGTCTACTTCTATTACAGGGCTAAAATACCCAGTCATTGTTAGGAACTCAAAGGTAAGAACTAAACTGAAGATTTAATTGCTTAATAGGAAGCTGTTTCTTCTTTTCTTAAGAATTTTTATTGAGTCCTGGTGGATTAATCAGCTCTCTAAAAAAAGTTCAAAAGCTGCTGCTGTTCAGTAACATGATCGCTGTAATCTAGGACTGTTTTTATAAAACAACTGCAATCAATTCTTAACAATGAATGTGTTCAGATTTTACTGCGTACCAGGAATAGTAATGAAAGTTAACTTTTTCTTTCTTCTGCCTAACTTATGTTTAACTGTATATGTCACCTTCTTCATTTGCACGTTCTTATGCTTGCTGTTTGCAAGGACTCCTTTTATGACTTACTCATTTGGTGAGAAACACCTATTTTCATGTTTGCTTTTGGTCTTTGGCATCTATAAAAATGATAAGGAGGCATTTAGAATCATTTTATCATCAGAAAGCCACAAGCTAATTTATTAAAACAGGTGCATCTACAGGTGTCACTTATATGTTAATGATGCACAGGAAATGTAGTTATAACCTTTTCACCTTCAGGAGAGAATATCTGGACTCTTCTTTGGAGGGAGAAAGACAAACAAACAAAAAACAACCTCACAACCCCACCAATAGTTTTTTAAAGTTACTGCCACTACTGCTTTTTTTTCTTGTATTTCTGCTCTTTCACTAAAAAGTAGCTTCCAAAATCTGTTAGATTCCTTCACTAAATACTAGTATTTTTTTAATGGAAACATTTTTAGTTGAAGAAAAAACTCACAGTATTTAAAAACAAATACTGTGATCTAGATAGATAGATAGATATTGTTTGTGATTTTATTTATTTATGTAGATGGTAAGGTGTTTAGATATTTAACAGCAATCTATAACTGTCTGCTATGAACTTGTGTAGCTTTCTGGATAAACTACTTTTCAGTAGTATGACCACTCCCGGTGCATGGGGAGAAATCTGTTAACAGCCTTATTTACCCAAATGTATTGTGATTGCTTAGCTACCCCACCGATCAGGTACCCTCTGGCAATGGAGACCTGGCCAGGGAGCTGCAGGCCAGCCTGGCATCAGGGCTTTGTAGGATGCAGAGACGAGGGAGGGCCAGAGGGAGACATTTGGTTTGCTGGAGGAGCGGAGTCTTTGACACCGATGCGTTGGGCCTCTGCCCTGTGTAATGCACGAGGCTCTGTGTTCTGGGAACGGAACCTGAAAGTAGTCTGAGAATCAATGACATGTTTCTTTTTTTTATTCTTATTCCCTTTCCTGCCTCTTTTCTATAAAGATTCTTCCAGTCCTACCTGCCCAATGAATTGCCGTTTTAGGATGGTTCTCCTCCAGGGAATGGATGGGTATTGGAGCCAGATTTCAAAGCCTCAAAACAGCCAACAACTCAGATTGTTCTCAGCTCTGTGACTCCCTCCAAACTGTCACGCACAAACAGGGTTTTTATTCTTCATGCCTATTTTTTAGACTAGGAAAACACAAAAAAAGATAAAAGAAACAAAATTTACTCTGAATACTTGAAGAGCAAAACGCATTGGTGGGTGGTGTTTTGTTTTGATTTGTTTGGGTTTTTTTTAACAACTGAAGCATCTCTTTCTGGTTCAACAACTAGCGTATTATCCCACTATTTGAACTCGTCTCTTCACTAGCTAACCGTGCACATTAATTTCTTCTCTCCACCATACAGCAGAAAGGTTACGAGCTTACAGGTATGTACTAATTTCAGCGACTTCCCACATCCTGCAGGAGAAATTCTCCTGCCAGCAAAGCATGGACAACTTTCAAGTTTAGGGCTTTTTTATCTTCCATTAAGAAGATAAAGAATTAGATGAAACAATTAAATGTTTCTGCCTCCTTTTGAAAGTATGGTTGGTTTTCTTTCTGGTCTTTGACTAATTTTTTTCCAGGGCTTGTAGGTGATGGGTGTTTTTTAGTAGATAGGTTGAATTTTTGTGTGTTTTTTGGTTTGGTTTGTTGTTTTTTTTTTCCACAGGGTGAGGAAATCTACTGTCGGCACATTGTGACCTGTGCAGGACTTTACTCAGACCGCCTGTCTGAGATCAGCGGCTGCAGCCCTGAACCTCGTATTGTACCCTTCCGTGGAGATTATTTGGTGCTAAAACCAGAAAAGTGCTATATGGTTAAAGGAAATATTTATCCGGTATGTACTTTCTTGTTTGTCTTTCACAGTGCACCCTAAGAACAGCTAAAACTACAGAAATAAGGGCAATATTACATGGTTATTTCTGTTAGACTGCAGATAGTGATGCACAACATGTGGATGTAGATTCAGTTGCTTTCTGACAGGACAGCTTGTTTTTGTTAATTCTTGAGGAACAGGTAGAAGTACCATGTGGGAAGTTATTGCCAGTCTTGTTTGTTTGTTTGTTTGTTTTTGTTGTTGTTTTGGTTTGGGTTTTGTTTTTTTAATAGGGAAAGAATGAAACATTTAGCGTGATGGCCACATGCCCACAAAAGCCTGGCTTCTTTTTTTACGTTACAAAATAAATCTGTAGGCAGGATTCAGAATTCAATGAGGGACAACAGTAAATAATTAATTACTTAGATGTAGGGTTTAATCTTGTGTGCTAATATCCAAAGCTCAGATTTAGATATTTGCCCCCAACCTCCTCTTTGAATTAGCTTTACTTTCTATGACAAAAAATAGACACAGGAGGAAAGGGACAAACTTTTTACTATCTAATATAGACAAACAGTGTGATGAAGAGGATAAATCCCAGACAGAAAGTGAAGATAGCAAGCAAGAAGAGAGAATTCCTAGGGCAGCATTTATTTTTTTAATTCATGCAGTACATTGCCTTTCTGAATATGAACTTAGATTTGCCTGCTAAATGCTGGAGCAGGTAGCCTTAGGGAAATTGTGGAACCCTGGGCATTGGATGTTTGTCTGACCCCTTCTCACCTGAGAATGGTTCGAGATCCTGTCTTGGGATGTGAGGGTACCTTCCAGCCTTGTTTCATGGCTGTGTGAGGATAGCTTGGACCCTTTGAAATTTTTTGTTATGGCCAAATACGGTAATAAGATTAGAAAATTGCATGACTCAGTGATATGGCTTGGACAGGCATACTCTTCACTGGGTGAAAAACTGGCTGGGTGGCCGGGCCCAGAGAGTGGTGGTGAATGGAGTGAAATCCAGTTGGCGGCAGGTCACAAGTGGTGTTCCCCAGGGCTTGGTATTGGGGCCAGTTCTGTTTAATATCTTTACCAATGATCTAGACAAGGGGATTGAGTGCACCCTCAGCAAGTTTGCAGATGACACCAAGTTGGGAGGCAGGGTGGATCTGCTCGAGGGCAGGAAGGCTCTGCAGAGGGATCTGGACAGGCTGGATCGATGGGCTGAGGCCAATTGTATGAAGTTCAACAAGGCCAA
>JAVJGG010000040.1:19873633-19900131 GCA_035590195.1 Aviceda cuculoides
CTTCTTTTTATCAACCCTAACTTTAAAACCTTGCATTTACTTGAATTCTATGCAGTTGGCACTTAACAAATCATGAGTGGGGGAAAAATGGTAAAATACATCAGTTCTTCAATGTGTGGAAAAAAAGATGAGAATCTGTCTTTCGAACAGTATTCTGTGTGCATTTAGGCGGTCATAACATCTTTAAGATTAGTAGAGCTAAATTGTACTTACCAGTTTGAGTCGTTTTAAGAAAAAAACAAAGCTAAATGGCAAGACATCATTAAACCAGATTTTTGAAATATATTTTTTTAATGTATTTATATCACCATATACTTAGGACCTTGGAATCTAGTAAGCTGAAAATTTTAAAGCAGTTTAATGTATTGCTGCTTTTCCAGCTGGTAGATTTACAAGCATGTACTTACTCTAAAACATTTCACTTTCTTCTGTTGCTGTGCTGGAAACCTAAGTAGGAAACGAGTATAATGAAACTTGTTGTAAAAGTCCAGTCAAAGTGAATGAATTGGAAGAAAACAGTATTTTTATCTGGTCACTTAGGTTATAGTTACTTGAACTGCTGTTTGTAGCAACTAAATCACTTCTAACAGTTCTACGGTCTAAGCTTTATAAAGGCTTTTAATCTAGGAGCTGACTTTAGTTATTAAAGGATCACAATGTCTCTTTGAATAATTCTCGAAGCATGCAGGCAGCTGTTCCAGCAGAAATCACATGCATTTCAAACGCCCCGCTGGCGAGGTTGGTTGGGTTTGAATCCTTGGGATGTTGATACTGGCAGCGTCATTAAAGCTGGTGCTCAACAGGGCAGTGCTGTTCCCGAGGGCTGCGAGTGAGGGGCTTTTCTGCTCCCCCCCCCAGCCACGGCTGGCCAGATGCTTCTCTGATAAAACTGGGACCCTCTGTGGAGGGGGATTTTGTGCTGTGGTGGGTGGGTGCTGGAGGGGAGGGTGGTGTTGGGGACTTTGCTCTCTCCCCCTGTTCCATTTCTCCAGGTGTTTATTGTTTGGGTTTGGTTTGGTGGTTTTTTAGCCGTTCCTGGCCCGATGGCCTTTGTGGGGAAAAATGTCAGATTATGAAACCTGTTTCTAAAGCTGGCATCTGAATTTTGTAACTGGGTTTCCTAGCACAGATCCCATGCCAAAATTTGTTCTTGCTGACTGTCAACTTTCTTCCAGATGAAACTTTCCGGAACTGAATTGATTCTGCAGGTTGTTATCAATGCTTTGATGTTGCATCTATTAATCTTAGACTGGGATTAGAGGGCAGCCTAAGAAAATCATGCATGCATCTCAGTGGTAGCAGCCGAGTCTGTAACTCCCACCAACATCCTGAAGGTCCCAGCTTTAATGTGCTGGGTATGCATTGTTTAAAAGCTTCTTCAGAATTTTAATTTAAAACATAATTGACGCCAATCATTTTCCATTGCTACCTGGAATGAACCTCCATCCCGATTATTTGGAATGAGTTTTCAAAATGAAACAGGTGGCTCCATAGAACTAGTGTGTATTTTTGAAAATAATGCAGAATGTGTTGTTGGACCTATATAAATGGATTAATTTGCCCTAAAATATTCGTGTATGTTCTTAGTGTGCATTATCATTTGTGTGTGCTCTTAAAAACCCACTGGCAAATTAAAAATATTTCTGTATACAAGAGCTGTGTATTCAGTTGCTTTGTTCTTTGATTTTTCTAAATTACATTCACAAGCACCTTGTAGGTATTATTGGTTTGATTTTCTCCATTATCTACAAATAGAGACTGTCAAATGGTTAATACATTTCTGCAGGCACTACACATGTTGGTGTAATCATGGCACTGTACACTATTTGCATTTTCTAAAACAATTCCACTATTGCTCTGGACTACTCATCAAATTTCTAGAGCATGACTAAAGGGTTTATTCTTAGCAAATGTTGCATACAGAAATATAAAAGGCCATTTTGAGGACATTTTTGAAGTTTACATTAATTCAGCGCTTCTCTATATTTTAAAACGTGGGAGTTAATGTATAATGACACAGCTCTTGCGTAAGGTTGCATGGGTAGGGTTCTGGTCAGTAATAGGGTATGTGCAAAGGCTGCCCCATTTTCTTCACTGCTCTATCAAGGGCAAGTTTGCCTGCATGGTTTCCATTGCAGGATCAGGCCCCCTTGGGTTAGAATTATTTAATGCATTATAGTGTCATTATAATGGCTTATTATTTAATGCATCCTAATTTCATTAGCATGCATTATTATTTAATGCATTATAACTTCAACTGTGAAGTTGCCTGTTACGATGTTTTAAAAGAATAGTTATATTTAGGTTTGAAATCTGTTAGGTCATTTGACTTCTAATAAAGACACTTATTTGAGCCCTGAAGCCTGGACCTTTGCAGGTTTGCAGTTGCTACGATCATGAATGGTGAATAAGGGAAGTGCTGGTGATACTTGATTACCTGTGAAATACCTAGACCCGAACAAGTTTGAAGCACAGGTCCCGTTGTTGCCTCACAACATTGTGCTCAGAATCCAGAGGTGGCTGGAGGTCTCGAAAGGAACAGCAAGCCCCTGTGTAGTGGACGCTACCAAGCCTTCTGTAAACAATAAGCTAATTCCTCCAGACCTTTTTTTATTCCTGGTAGCAGTTGGGTATTATTATAGGTTGGTTTTAGTCCCTTACAAGTAAGTAGACTGGCTTTTTTTGTTCCTGCATAAATATTTACTGTCATAAATAAAAGCTGGAACCAAAGGGGACTGGTCCTTTTATTTAAATCCTGTTTTTTTCATGCCTTTTTTTGCACTGTTTTGCTTAAGTACTGTCAATGGAATCTGCAGTTGGCAAATGGCAAGAGGGGTGTTTTTGCAACCACTGACGTGAAATGAAGGTAGTTTTTAGATCAGAGGTGTTTAAAAGTAGTAGGAACAGTGTAATTTCATTTGGCAGCAGTAGCAGAAGAAACACTTCCTACCTGTGTTGTTAAAACGGAACATGGAAATTAGCATTTGCGTTGGCTTAAAGACTTGCCAGGCTAACGAGTCACAGGAAGAAAAAACAGACTGCACGGTTGACTGCAGTGATTTCACTTGGCCCTTGTGCCTTTGTCCCCCTCACGTGCGGCCGTCTTGCCCCTTCGTGTGCTGCCCAAGCCGGGCGATGGGAGAGCTGGGCAGTATGTCTTCTCTCCTTTTCTCATCCCATTTCACCCGTGTTCTCCCACTTGAACCACCTCGCCTCTTGCTGTGTTTCTTTGTCTCCTCTCCACCACCTCTCCTGTGCTCCCTGGTTTTTCACCTCTCTTTTCCTCTTTGCACAGTGCATTATCTAATCTCCTCTGGAGAAGCTGTTGAGTCTGTTATTTGCTTTTATAATTACCTCACCGATTCCCCTTCTGCCAGGCTTTTCAGTTGTGCGGTGTGCTGCCATTCCTTGAGTTCAGCGGATTAGTCACGTAAAAAAAAGTGCTGAGGACATCTTTCTTTCCCATATTTATGGGCTCTTTATTCTCCCTAATTTTTTAATGTCATTTCAATTGCCATCTGGTTCACAAAGAAATGACTCTGACAGTCTTCACTGTCTCCAAGTTCAAGGTTTGGCCTTTTTTTTTCTTTTAAGTAGTATGTATCTTCTTTGCCTTTCACCATTTATTCTTATTGCATCTCTGCGTTTGTTCACTTAAAACATAATCTCAAAATTCATTCTACTGGCCTGTGTTGCTCATGAATTCATTTTTATTTTTAAATCTTCTAAAGACCTAATTGAAAAGTTGCTGGTGTGTTTGAAAAACTCAGTCTACCTGAGTGAGCAGTGGTTCTTGGGAAGGCTGTGATGTGAAAAGTGGGGAGAGGGAGCTTGTGGGTGCTGTGTTCGGAGCCCAGAGCAGCTGTCAGCTCTTGCAAGTGGTGTGTTGAAGAGTTTGGGGAGAATTAGGAACTGTTAGCATCGAAGTAAGATGTCTGCACAGCAATCTCCACACCAGCTGGTGTTTTCCTTCTGTGTTGCAGGGCAGAGGCTGTGCCTGGCTCATTCAGGGTTTATCTCAATTTAAACGAAACATTTTATATGGATGGATAAAATTCAAATACTTAATTTTCCATCCGTTTTTAAGATTAAAATATACGTGTTTGTGTACATGTAAACATACATGCGTTTTAGTTTCTCCTTGACTCTGTATAAAAGGAAACCATCAACTAAAGAAAGGAGATTGTGTGTGTTTGGGTAGAAAAGCAGAGGCAGTGAAGATGATGTGGGAAACAAAATATGCAATGGAGATGAGATACAGCAGAAGTGAGGCACAGTAGGGAAGTGCCAGCAGGAGAAACTACCAGCGGGCAGCTCTTTGAGGAAGCCCATCTGTGCAGTAATTAGCAGAAGCCTGATGAAATCAGTGCTGCCGTGCCCGCCACCATCCACCAGTCCCGTCCACCGAGTGTCGTCGAGCTGTACTACGTGCTACAGCTTATTGCAGAAGAGGGTGGGAGGGACGGTGCTCTGCGTTGATAAATTGTAAATCTAACCAACTGTGCATCAGCTTAGTAGCATTTGTGCCGTTATCAATGTGGGTTTTGTCTGCAGCAAGCAGACTTCCCAGTAGGTCTTAGAACTGTCTTCGATGCTATTTCAGAAGGCAGATCCCTGTCTGCGCTACCCATCGCCAATCTCCTTTATTTCACTCTCCCCTCAACGAGAATATACTAAGGAGAATAGTAGTTAAATAGCTAAAGATGGAAAAAAATTATGTTTACGCTGAAGTAGTGGTGTATGATGGCTGTTTAATCACACTCGTACATGGTCACTTAACAGCAGTCGGTATTTTTGAGGTCACACAGCTGATGGATGGCACCTGAGATGGTTTTTGTAGCTCAGTTGCTGTGTTATAAAAATACTTTCTTTTGCTAAGCATGCATCAAATGTTTAGAATTGCAGTGAAAAAGCTAAAATGTTGTATGTAGATAAATTATTAAGTTCTGTTGTATTTAAGAGACTACTTCATACTGTTCCTCTATCAGCATTTATTAGTTTGATTTAAGAAAGGCCATCTAGAAATTGCTGTACTGGAAAAAAAGTTAGAAATTAGTGCAGTTATTTTTAAAAGGTTGACAGTGCATTTTTATTTGGGATATCTCTTCAAGTATTTAAATCTTTGTGGTTCTTTCTAAAGAATTATGCCGTAATTATGCTTGAAAATTGGGAATATCAGTGCTGTCGTCTTTGACTGAATAAGAGCATCACAGGCCTTTAAGTTACTATGTCTGGTTCCCCTCTTCCTGTGGAGTATCATCCAGATGAGGGATTAAAAATGTCTTTGGAGCAGGCATTATCTTTAGAAAAGAAAAGATAAGAAGGAATAAAAACCCAACCTAAAACCAGACATTGACAGATTCATTTTTTTTCTTTTTTCCCAGCTTTCAGCGTCTTGGTACAGGGCAATCCTAGTGCTGCTTTCTTTGTCAGTGATGCATTTGCATCACCTTGAACACAGTGTATGGAAATACTGACAAGTGTTGGCAAGACTGTAACCAGCCTGTGATAGTAAATATTTAACTTCTATGTTCTAATTATTTTTATTGCTCCCAAATTTATATGCTTTGTTCCTCAAGTAAACAAACAGCCTTGCAAAGTTTTACTTGTCCACTGATCTAGTATAACTCTGTTTTTACAAGGCAAGTAAAATATAAATAATTTGTAAGTTGAAATCAGTCTCTGTGGGAAAACGGGAATGAGTAGTTTCTGTTGCAAACAGTTTACAAACTTAACATGCAATTTATTAAACTATCCTGTTAGCATAGTAAGCTTAGAAATGACATACTATCGTGTGAACAGATTTTGTGGTGGCATTTTTTAAATTAGAAACTTCTTGTTCTGAAATCACAGGTAATACTGGCATTCTGTTTTCTGAAAATGTAGTTGTTTTGAATATAAATAGAGAAGTGCCATATAACAATATGTCTAGTCTTTCAGTCTTTCAGGAATATGAATTGATACATTTGTGATGGTATATGCTGTCTAAAGTCTCAATGTGCGTGTCATGGGTTTGGGGTTTTTCTGTTGTGTTTGGTTTTGGTTTTTTTAAAATGAACAATCTCTTGTTTTGCTCATGGGCTTACTGTGGAACAACTGGAGCTTTCTGAATGTGTTTTTACTACCAAAATACATGTATTATGTAAAAATATATTTAGGCAGTATAACCAAACTGCTGGTTTTTCTCATTAGTACAGGCTAAAAAGAAGTGACTTGCAGTTTTTACTCTTAATATTTTTTTTCCTCAGCTTTTTTTTTGTTTCAGGTACAACCCTTTGACCATTTCTTTTATGCTCAGGACTTCTAAATTTCCCCAAGTCCAGATATTGATATTCAGACTTCATGCCAGGTCTCCTGCAGTTCAAAATGAAGCCTGCCATTACATTAGCTCTGAAAAATAAGATCACTTTGTTTCTAGTCCTAATACTGTTTATCTTCTTGAAAAGATTTCATCCTCTTTTTTTCTTAACAGACCTCTTCCCAGGGGCCTGTGAGGACTATTAACATCTCACTGAGAAGGAATTTTGAGCTTGACTTCATCTCTGCAGCTGCCTGTTTTCTCGAAGCTTTTGTGGCACGGTGCAGGACCTGCCTCGCGGGAGGAACCAAGGGGCAGGTCGCAGTTTATCTTTAAGGGGTTTTTCATTCACTTCTTGAGCCACTGCTTGTACAGATGCAGCTGAGCTCTCGGCAAGCCCTGCTGAAGGCTACAGCCCTAGGAAGGAGAGGCCCCTGTGAAGGCACTGCTGGATTTTCATCAAATATGCATGTGTTGGAGGGGTGGAAGAGTATGGAGGTGTGAAGAAGAAGAGCAAGGGAGAGAGCAGTTTAGGAACTCCCATCTAAAATAAAAGCATGTCCCCCAGACAGGCCTTAAGGCCATATTTAAATGCCACGCTTATGGGACTCATGTCTGTTATTTCTATTCCTTGGAACAGCTCGTGAAGGAATGATCCTATATGAATGACAGTAAAAAATAGTCCTGTTAATCTCCCTCTTTAGTGACTTGAAGCACTCCACTTGGGTTGTTTTGGAGATAAAGTAAGTAAAAAAATCCGGTTTCTCTGATAGCTTCTGCTCAGAGTTCTTGCAGCAGAGCTCTTGCTGGTTAGTGTAACACGTTGTGAGTTTAGGTATTTTGACCCTTAAACAGAGCAGTTACAAGTCAGATCAAAATTTAGCCCTGTGTTAGCTGTGGTGTATTATTCCATGCCAGCTAATAAAATTGTGCTCAGATGTTTCAGTCTGAACCTGAAATCAGTGAATGTACCTTCTGTAAGAAACATGTCCTCAGTAATTCCTCCTATTTCTTTCCGTACATTCAGTGTTTTATCAGTCTCTCCTTGCTTTTCCAGCCCTTTCAGTCAGGGTTTAGGTGAATATTGTGAAGACAAAGTGTTCTCTCCTTGGTATAGTGGCATCTGATTTGATCAGCTGTGGACGGCTTTTATAACTGTCTCTTTGTTTTGCTATGAAAAACAGTGTCTTGCTATGAAATTGTTTTTTCTCAATAACGGCACTTACGTCAAAATAACTTCTCTTAAAGCCGGGGAGTACATGAGTACCTCTGGGACCTTTCTGCGATGCTGCAGGCAGTATCATTTCAAATGAAAGCTGATTTCTAAATCCCCTGGGAAGAGTTGTCTCAACCAAGAAATGTTGGGCTTTGTTTCCTTCCGAAGCAAAACTGACTCCAGTACTTATGTTTGTGTTCACTGTATGAAGCTGAGATTCTCTGCCAGGGTTTGAAGAGGGCTGCGTGCTCCTCTACTTGTCCTCAGCCTTGTTAGAAGTCCATGTGCTCTTCAGGGGGTTGAGGAAAGTCTGGCATGAACCGTTTAGACCTGTGAACTGAAGTTAGTTACAAGTGAAGGCATTTTCTTTGTGGCAGAGATGTCTGTTTTTAAAATGAGCGACCCTCGTGAGAGGAGAATGGTTGCGATCTGATACAGTAAATGCGAGTTCCCTGTCTTCTCTTAAGGGGAGCACAGCTTCCCTTGCTCGTCTTCTGACAGCTCCCGTTCTTGTCATTTCTGCGGAGCATCATTAAGGGTTCGTTGCAGGGGGGAATACAATTTCATCTTATTTCCTAGTTATCTAGCTAATGCTTTTGCTGTAGTAGTGCTCGTATAAGAGATACGTGGCGGGACCTTAACTTGACACTTCCTGGTTTTCCATTGTTTTGTGAATTAAACTCTCTTGTTCAGGAAGAACATGAAATGAACTGACTATTGTTGAAAACCTGCAGTCTTAAGTAAGTGTTTTCAAGGAGTGGTTTTGGTTTTCTCGAGGGTTTTTTTTCATTTGTTTCTTTCAGTAGTACTCGATCTTGTATACATGTCAGCTGTGCAACAGGTATATGAAGCAGAGAGGGGTGCAGGAAACTACATGATACTTACAGGGCTATACAGAAACTCTGTAACAAAATTGGACAGCTGGATTAGAAGCCGAATGTGTATTTCCATCTCTCTTAGTGTATAGCAGCTTTATTAATATGTTTCTTCACTTGTGCTTTTCAAGGAAGGATGCCAGTGCAGAATTAAGCACTAGAAACATGTGTTGTTGCCTGGGCGGGCACCTCTCCCTGGGTATCGAGTAGGAGCCCCCATGATGGCAGTCTCTCTTCACCACCACTGTGCAGTCCCTTAATTATCAACTCCAATACAGTCAGCGCCAGTGTATGTTTTCACGTTTTCAGTGTGCGTCCCTCTTCCCACTCCCCTGAGACATTTGGATTCCCGTCGTGGGTGCGTGTGGCCCCTGTCTGCGCTCCCTTGTCTTTGAGCAGTATGTTGGTAGACTTCTCCATCCAGGTCATCATCTCTGCTTCTCGGATGTTGAAGATGTACGGCAGCAGCCCCTTCTAGAGGTCCGCTCCATGGATCTTCACTTTTTCTCCATATGCGTTGGTTATCCTGGCTCTTCCTCTCCTCTCATGTGGTGGTGTGGGGACAGAGCGCAGTCCTATTCCCCCAATTCTTTCAGGCCATGGCACAGCAGGAGATGGAGCAGCGAGTGGTTCCTTGTGGTGGCTCCGGCTCCTGGGCAGCTCTGCCCACCTCCTTCTGCGGCCAGCAGGGAAGGAAGCCGGCCAGACACCTTACTTCCGTGTTGGTCTTGTTTTTGCACAATTTATGAAAGCCTGCAGGACTGCACATTGAGTACCCCCAAGGTATTGCTATGAAATTATTAGTGACTTAATTTGGAGGAAGCCTTCAGAGCCCCCCAGTGTTTGCGGACTCACCTGTTGTCTTTGGAGGGGGGAGTGCATGTATTTCAGAGGATCAGAATTGGCCCAAAGATGTTACCGTCTTCCCCTGAGAAGCTACTGATCTGTTTGTCTTGTGTTTGAAACCACGTACAGAATGCCAATGTGAGTATGCAAAATTACTTTTTTGAGGTGATTAACATATAATTTGTTTGGGGAGTAGGGAATTTCCCTGGATTGTATTACTTACGAATCTTTTGGCTATAGTTGAAGATCTAGTTAGTGCTTTCCTGATTGAGAGGCTGCCAGGGAAAACTGAGTATATATACTCACTCTTGAGTGCTTTTTTTTTTTTCTTCTTAAGGTGGGGTGGTTGTTTGGGTTTGGGGGATTTTTTTAGTAGGAAAACTGCCACGTTGGACCACGATGAGTTAGTTGTGGCCCTTCAGCTTGTGTGGGTACCTGCTGAGTTTGCTAGTTTCAGGTTGCCTGGTCTAGCTTAGCCTTGGAAACAAGAGCTGTGATTAATCTGCATGAAGTGAGATAAAATGCATTATCCTGCCTTGCATTAAAGGGAGGTGGAAGTCAGCTTTTCTCACATCCCCTATTCTTGACACTCCTGAATTTTGACTCGTGCTTTTCCTTAGGTTCTCCCACTCTGTTGCAGGTATTTCCCATCTTCCTTTCTCATGCCTCAGACAGTGTTTTATGTTCTAGTTAGTTTTCTGGCTCTGAGGCATCTCAAAGAGTTGTTCTTGCCCTTCTCCTGTGTCATGGCCGTGGGTTTTTATTGCCACAGGTTTTGACAGCGCATGAATTCCGTTCCCTGACAGACTGGTTAGTTCTCTTATCCTGGTGTCCTTGCTTATTAATTCTTTTCCTCTGGTGGGTCCATGCTGCTTCTCTGTTCACAGTCACCCAGTGCTCATTAGCAGGGTTAGTAACATAACTGTATGTTACTCATTCTGTGGATGAATAACTGCAGAATTACCAAAAGTGATTGTTTTCATTCCATCATTGGCAGAAATCTGCCTTGGCTTGAAATTTCTTCCTCACTGTAAAGGCTAAACACTTAGTTTTTAATTGAATAGAGATGCCAACTTTGCAGGAATAGGAATTGCCATCTTAACTACATAGGAGAACTTGCAGAAAATTACTGGAAGCGTGCAAATTTGCAGCACTACAGTACAGAAGCACTCTGGGTTTTTTCCGATTCTTCCTTCTGTACAGCTTTAAATGGGAAAAATCCCTAATGCTTCTAATTCTTTTGGACAGGTTCAGCAACAGGTTCACCCAAACCTTTCAGCAAAAGAAGATTCCCTCTATTACATTGAAGAGTTGATACTTCAGCTGCTAAACAAACTATGCATTGCTCAGCCACGGACTGTCCAAGATGTAGAGGTAAGACTAGATACTGGAAAACCAAGTGCTTGCTTGCAGAATCGCTAAGATGAACTAACATATTTTGAGCAGTGCAGGTTGAAGTTAAAGCAAGGTGAATCTGAAGAGCAGAGCCTGTTAATGCTAAAAGATTATACAGTATTCAGATTTCACAGAGCAAGCTTAATTGGAAACTCACTTTCCTATACAGGGCTTCAGAATAGAAATAGTGGGAATTCTTTCTTTCAGCATTTTTTTTATAAATGCAGAATACTTTGGAGGGTTTTTGCTGCTCAAATACACCTTGGACTTAAGAATGTAAGGGTGTTGCGAGTTTTCCTACTCTTTGACATAAATATACAGGAAAAAAAATAAATAGTGGAATGAAAGATTACTGTTGTTAGGCCTGGATTGTGCAGCTGAGGGAATAGAGTTGTATGTTCCTGGAACTTTATTGAACTCACTGAGGCTCTTGTATTATTGCAGCTGTCTGCTTTTGTGTCATCGGTTACAAAATGAGGGCTTTAATGGAGTGCGCTTCAGTATACAGTCTGGAGGGAGAAAGTGCTTTCATGTAGCTGTGACCCATTATAGCTTTGTAGAGTATTAATTTTACATCAATCTATATGTCTAGGATTTTCAGCCTAAACCAAAATGAAGTTCTCATCTAATATTCCATATATGTGTCATGGAAATTAAAAAAAAAATAATATATATTTAGAAAATAATCGCCTGAGGGGTTTTAGGTTTTTATTAGATGCAGCAGTTGCCCTTTATTCAATGTTGAGTTAATTCAGTAATTATTAATTTTGGTTTATGATTAATGTATTTTGTAATACTGATGCATAAAGATTATAGTATGACTAAATAAAAGCAAAACTTGATAGTCCCTTAATAGGTCTCGGGATTGTTACTACCCTGAGTCTGGATTTGAACTTTAGACGTGAAGCTGAGAAATTCCACGTTCTTTCTCCAGTTCCCAGCTGATCAAACCCTTCAACACACAGGACAGTTTGAGATAGCACTGATTGTTCTACACACCAACTCCATAGCTTTCTGCTTCTGAGTCATGAGTTCATAAAATTACCCTGTGTACTTATGAATTAATGGTTTTCATTGGGTATGTGCATGCTCCACAAATTACTGTGTGCGAAATTGCACACAATACAGGCAGCCTTCTGAAATAACTGACAACTCTCTGAACTGTGGTTATGAGTATCACTGCAAACACTAAATCCCGTGTATTGTATTTTAAATATACCTGGCATTTTAAAGCTGTAAATGATAAAACATTGTTGCACTTGACAATATAACAGTTATTTCATTTAAAAACACAGAGCCAGGTCTAAATAGTGGTAACAGGTTCCCCAAAACATTATTGTTCTGCAGGTTAATACATTCAGACTCTTCCAGAGCAGGGAAAGTAGAATTCAGTTTTGTGTTACGGGTTGTGGGTGAGATTGTGCTGCCAGCAGGCATCTGAGATCCACAAATGAAGGCTTTTGGCTCTGTTCCTCAGCTGGTTTTAGCTGTTAAGAGAAAACATGAGAGCTGTGATCTCTAAAATTTATCATGCAGATATTTACATAAAAGCCTGGAGTTAATGGAGCTATTTGTGCATAATATTATACTTAAGTATTTGCAGATCAAGGTTTAAAATCTCAAATTATAAAGATTTTATAAATAGAAAAAGCCCTTCAAATTGTTCCCAAGAAAACACTGGTAATCAGTAAAGTCCAACCACAAAAGGCGTGTGTTACTCACGAAGTGCACTGTTAAGCCGAAGGACAGTTGAATGCCACGTTACGTCCATTTTGCAGGCGATCTTCTGGTAGAATCTCAAGGAAAGTTCATTTCGGTGAACCAGCCTAGAGCTTTCGGCTGCTGTCCAAGAGGAAAGGTCACCGTGTGTTTACCTGGCACAGACAGCTGACGCAGAAAGTTGAGCGTTAAATGGCCATGTGCAAATATTTAAAAGCTGCCTCCAAGAAAACCTCAGGCCTCCTGTTAAATTTCAGAATATGTGCAAAAATCTTTTCATCAGAGACACATAGATTTCACCACTTTTCTCCGCTCGTTCTTCAGGTCATCTATAAAATCTCTCCTGTAAGAGTTACCACCCATGCAGCCTCGTCGTGGCCCAGGTTACGGGTCCAAAGCAGAGGGGGGGCACGGCACGGCACCCCATACCGTGCCTGCTTGGCAATGCCAGGTGGAGTAAGGGCCCCGTAGTGGGCTGTGCAGCAGGAGGTGATTGCTACTCCTCCCTGAGTTATCTAACTTAAAAACCCCCCTGTTTTTCCAAAGTCACTTAAACAGTCATCAGAGTTCAGTTTAGACTCGTTCTTTCAGTATTTGATTTCCCAGCTCACAGGGGCTGCAGTGGGAAGCCTGGAGAACTTCATGGAAAGCAGGACTGGGGGCTTGCATGTGTTTAGCTGGGGACTGCTGCCCAAAGCAGTTTGTAATGTTGTGGGGGTCATCTCGCCTCTTCTTATAGCAGCTGTTGAAACGTGAATCTATATAAAAGTAACCTGAAATTGCATACAGTTTACCATGGTAGTGAGGACTGTAAACTGCAGCCGCTGTGAGTGGGGGAAGATGCTCCTGTGTGGGCTTGAGGAGTCCAAAGTTTTACAGCCAGCCTTTTCCATGAATCGCAGCCACCCTCCTAGTTAGAAGATCCTGCGCTTGTTTTTCATTTCTGCCATAAACTTGATCTGATGCAGGGCAAGTTACACTCTTTTATGAGATAGGAACAATACCAACTTGTTTTTTTCATTTAGACTGTAAGCTGTTTAGTGCTTCCTGATGTTGTTTATATTTTGGGCTCCTGGTCTCAGCTGAGGTTTCTTGCTGCTCTTGTGATGTAAAGATCATAGAGCAGGAGTTGTTTCAGGAGATTTGAAGGAGTTCTTCATGCTTAGGGAAGGGAGGTTGTTTGGGATTCTTGAATAGAGTGAAGCTGAGTTGGGTAAGAAGGAGAGAACAGTTAGGAAAATGTGTTGCAAACACTGAGGAGGAGGATAATT
This sequence comes from Aviceda cuculoides, assembly GCA_035590195.1. Lineage (NCBI taxonomy): Eukaryota > Metazoa > Chordata > Aves > Accipitriformes > Accipitridae > Aviceda > Aviceda cuculoides. Next base: position 19,887,254 of record JAVJGG010000040.1, read on the forward strand.
GTCTATACTACAGGGGAAGTAATTTGCTGGTTTGTTTTTTTTTAAACTTCTCTTTGATTCCTGCGGTTAATCTAAGTGCACTCTTTATGTTTGGACAGGAGCGCGTTCAAAAGACATTTCCTCATCCAATAGACAAGTGGGCGATTGCTGATGCACAGTCTGCTATAGAGAAACGAAAAAGAAGAAACCCTCTCCTGCTACCTGTGGACAAAATACATCCTTTATTAAAGGTACTTAAACCAAGAACCTGATGACTGCTACTTCTGCCCACCACACACCCGCAGCTGTATTATGGCCTCCAGCATAACCTTTAAAGCATTTCTTTAATTTGTGTGAAATTAGGGAAGTTTCTCATATTGGCTGAAAGGGTAGAGTTACCATAGAACAGGATGAATATATTGTGTAATAAAAGTGGATCCCTAAATTCATCATGTTCTAAACATTAGTGTGTTAATGTATTACTCTACTTTGAAATATGACTACTTAGTTTTTAACATAAATAAGATGCAAACAAACTCAAATACCTTACCTACTTCAGCAGCACTGTTTTGACACCTTTATTTGCTTCCAAATGCTGCAGAAGCCAAAATATGAGAAGGGAGAACAAGCAGATCCTGTTCCTTGTATACTGTCAACTAAGATGTGTATCAGTGTCCTTTCAGTTACTGTTGAATGTCACTGATGCCTTGGTTTTAAAATCAATAGATCTGCAAAGGTGTAACTAAGGACCAAATACAGACTTTATTGTTTGTGGGTTTTGAGGAGGAGACTGGCCATCTCAGTTCTTAGATGTCATGTTACTTATCGTAGGTATAGAGCTCCTTGCTTACAGTCAGGATATAGTGTCACACAGTAAGCATGTGTTCATGCTGTGCCCCTGTAGAGCTGGTTTGCTTTGTTTGGTTTTTTAATTAATGGTAAAAATAGTACCCTGATTTTTAGATCAGTGTTTAATCACTTTTAGATCAGTGCTGAATCAATAGATTCAGGCTGATTCAAACACTGCTTTTTTCGGTATTTCTTTTTTCTATTTATTTTGGTTTTCATTCATAGCTTAAAAATTGCTTTTCTCCAGTGGTGGCATTGTTGCACCAGAGTTTCCAGCTGCATCGAGAAAACATTATTCAAGCATAAGCAGAAATTAAAGCACTTTTTCAGGTGTAGTCACTGTGTTCTTATATACAATGTCTTAGTTTGTTACAGTTAATGAGGGGGGAAGAAATGTTAAGAAAGAAAAGGGCATTAAATAAGATCTTCCTAGACAACACTGGCTTTCTTTTATGAAGCCTGGTTTATAAATGTGTGGACATAGGCACAGAATCTGATTTTTAGAAGATGCATCAGAATATAAGAACAAGACCACCTTATTCGAATGCATGAACTTAGCCGTACTTATTCCTGACGGTCCTGCCACAGATAAGAGGCCATGTGGTACATGCTCTGCAGAACATGGAGCATGTGTCACAAGAAGAACGTGCAACACTCATCCTGTTTTTTCTCTGTTCAGACTTTGATTGTTAAATTGTTATTTCATGTAATACAAGGTGCAGATAGCTTAGTTGTTCAGCCAAATGTAAAGGATGGACTAAAATGGATTGCAGTACATAACAGGTTGAACGTACAGTCTGTAGTTTCATGAAGACAACTTTTTTCATCAAGAACAATTCAAAATAAAGCATACTTTTTTTCTGAAGAGTCCAGATTAGGGCCAGAGTTCTGCAGTAAGCATACATATAGACTAAAATTTAAGTACAAGAGTGGTTCCAGTGAAGTCCCTTCATTGAAGGAACCCTATCTTTAGGACTCATTTTTAGAGGAAGGATTATTGAAAGTTCTGTAGCTTTTCATCTGTTAGTATATGGCAAAATAGCACAAGGAAGTATTTGGAAGCATTTCCTTTGATGCGGCTGATCAAATTTCCATTTGATGCCCTTTGCCCTGCCTATTACGTTACTGTAAATTATCAACACAGACAGGATTAATTTCAGTAGAAAACTCAATGTGTTAGTTGTCATTCTGAATGAATTCCTGGGATAAATAGCATTTTTTTTCTCTTGTTTTCAATTTGCAGGAGGTCCTAGGTTATAAGGTAGATTACCATGTCTCTCTGTATATTGTGGCTGTCTTAGAATACATCTCAGCTGACATTTTAAAGCTGGCTGGAAACTATGTTTTCAATATACGGCACTTTGAGATTTCCCAGCAGGACATAAAAGTATCAATGTGTGCTGATAAGGTAAGGAATTGGGATTAAAATAGTCTTTTGGACAGATATAAAGGTAGATAGGTAGATTCTAGAGGTGATTTTTTTTTTTTTTTTTTAAGATATATCCAAAGTAGGATAGGAGGGGAGAGACTGGTCATATTCAAATGCAGAAGCTTCTCTCCTTACTCATGCCAGACCTGTCACAGTAAAGACTTGAGTTTAAGTTAAGCCTGTTAAGTTTTGGAACAGTAATAGCTCATAAAGAACAATGTAAGGACAGAAAATGATGTTGTCCTTTATTTCTCAGCTGTGTTACTGTCCTCCTGATGTTGCTTTGTCATGACAGTTCTTTCCTTCTTTATAATAAAGAAAAGACATTTAGTTTTCATCCTCATAAAAATGAGAAACATTTTTGTTTAATTTTATCTTTATCAGGAGGGTTTTGTCAAATGCTTATGCAAGATGCCTTGTTTTCAAAGTTGGTTCTGCATGAATTGTAACTTGTTTTCTAGGTCGTACTAACTTATAAAGGGGAAAATGGCTTTGGCAACTGATCCAGCCTGCTGCTGCCAAAGTTTAAATATTACTCCCTTGTGAAAGTGATCACAGAAAGTATTGTATTAAAAGCTCAAAGGATTTCTCTGAACACATTGAAATAGCTGAGCTTGAGCCAAGTGTAAAAATCAGGCTTGCATGTAATTTTTTTTAATTTCTTTGCTAGGTTTTGATGGATATGTTTGATCAGGATGACATTGGTTTGGTTTCTCTCTGTGAAGACGAGCCCTCTTCTTCTGGGGAACTCAACTACTATGACCTAGTGAGAAACGAAATTGCAGAAGAAAGGCAATATCTGCGGGAGTTGAATCTGATAATAAAAGTATTTCGGGAAGCTTTCCTATCAAACAGAAAATTGTTCACACCTAATGTAAGTCCTTTAATAGCTTATTGATGTGTAATGCTAGTTGCTCCATTAGCAGCCATAACATATCAATTTTACATTAACTGTGTTGGAGGTAAAATTAAATTTGATTTATTGTATGTCAGTGCATAATGAGTGTTGACCGTATATGAAATAAAATGGAGGAATTGCCATTAATAGTATGAAGAGTGCTGCTCTCAGAGTGAAGCTTAATGGACATGATTCCCTGACGGATGCCAGCAATAGCCAGAGTCCTTTGCTCATGTAGGTAATAGTTACACTTTTGCTTAACACAAAAATTAACAGTTATCTAACAGCATGTACAGTGAATGCAGATGAATGCTTGAATTGACATTTGAAGTCTACCCCAGGGCATCCCTATCTGCAGAAACTACAAGTAAAACAGCCCTTGGCTCTGGATTCTCTAGTGTGTGACTGACTGTGAAGGGAATCTCTATTTGATAAATGATTGAAGTATTTGATTGAAATTTGTGTGGAAAATTCTGTTTTCAGGATGCTGGAGTCTAAAAAGGAAGCACAGATCTTGTAAGAGAAGTAATAATGAGAGATCAGTGCATCCTTCCTGTGAGAGGAAGGAGAAGGGAACTGGGCCAGCAGAACCTGAACTGGGATTTTTAGATGATGCCAGCAGGTTAAAAAGAAAGGCAGCAGGAGACAGTCCCATTACAGCTAGGTGTGGAGGTTCGTCAGTAACCGATAGGATATTGGAGAGCTGTGCAAATGTGGGGACAGAATTCAGATAAAGATGATGGGAGGAGAAGGGAGTGATATTCTGGAGCTGAGGAATATTCTTTTGTTATGTGGGAATTGGTATGAGAAATTTTGAGCTTGCTCGTTCCCACGAAGAGATTGCCATGGTCTTGGCGCTGGCAGGAGGTCAAGACCCAAGGTTGGGGCAGGGAAGGCTTCCGAGAAGTGTGTTTCAGAGGGGTCAGAAGAAGAATGCAGGTCATTGGAAGGGGCTGCCTAGTTGGGTGTGTTTGCCCTGTGTGGATTTAAAAAAAATCTAAAAGTAGAATTTGGAAAAGGAAGCTGCCGATTTCTCCTCTGTACCCAGGTAGTATTCTGCTAAGGCAGCCAAGTAGCTGCTTTAGTTTTACCTGCGGTTTAGAGGATCTGACCTTGGAGCTGCTTTAAATTGTCTCCTTCCTGTTGTGTTCCGAGAGACAAGAACCAGCAGAGGGGAAAATAACAGCTGTGAGTTGTGGCTGAAAAGGCCAGGCGTTGCTGTCCAAAGCACTGAACAGCCTGTACTGGGACTGCTGCTGCTCCGGCCTGGGAAGGATGGTGTGCTTGCTTTCGTTGGGGTGAGAATTGTGCAAGGCTGGATGTGCCCAGGCAAGCCTGCGGGGCTGGGAAGACCATGTAATGTAACTTTCTTCCTAGCTTTTTGTTGGCTCCTCTCCACTTACCTCTTGGTTCAGACATCACAAAAAATGCTCTGGTATTTACAGAAGCAAAATAAATTATTCTGAACAATACTAAGATAAGTTTTATGTTTACAGGATATTGATGTGATATTTAGCAACATTTCGGATATTCATGAGCTGACAGTGAAGCTTTTAGGGTTGATTGAGGATACTGTTGAAATGACTGATGAAAGTAGTCCTCATCCTCTGGCTGGCAGCTGCTTTGAGGATCTTGCAGAGGTATGGTGTTTTGTTGGGTTTGGGGAAGGGATTGTTGGGGGGGGTTGATTGTTTTATTTTCTTAGTAAACTTTTGGTCACGACTCTGATACCTCCGATAAATTTGAAGTTGTAAAATGTCCTTTTAATAAGCTCTGAACAGAGATCTTCCCTATGAGTTCTTTAGTAGGTAAGCTAAAGTGTTTTTTCTACCCATCACAGAAACTGTATCAAGCAGGTAAATGCAAAACTAAAATCTTATTTCAGAGTGGAAATTAACTGCTGTGATCCTCTAAGGATGTGGATTTAAAAAGTAACTACCTGGGATTGCTTACTGAAAGAAAGTGGTGCTTTGAATTTTGTAGGCACTGGTGTCAGACCCAGGGCTACCCAAAAATCATAGTAGTTGTATGTAGATCTGCAAGACGAGTGACTTGCATAACTCCGGACAGTGAGCTAACTCAAACGAAATGTGTTCTTAATTCAGGCAGATGCACTGTTGTACGTCTGGAATGGGCAATGTCTCTGCAAAGCAGTGACTCTGGGAAGGAATGCAGTATCAAAACAGCCATGCAACTGAACAGAAACTTACTGTTTGGTATTGTAGCAAAAGTGTTATTGATACCCATTGACCTATAAAACAGACATTGAAGAGTAGGAATAAGGGAAGATACTGCATGTGGATTTGCTGTGGCTCGTGCTGGAACATTATTAACCATTATTTTGGCAGGTTTTTTTTTTTTTAATGGGCATTGAAATACTGGAAGGACTACAGAAGAGAGTCACAAAACTGAAGTTTTTGAGAAAGTGCTTTACAGTGAGATAGAGTTTAGTCAAAACAGGATAGGTATATAGGTACCTTCATGACCTGAAAATAGAGTAGAAAATGACTCTGGAATTCAGCAGAGGAGTGCACAGCAAAAAAAGCCGTATCTGAAAGGCAAGAGAGCAGTTCAGCTTAGAAATATACCACACCTTTCTAACCGTCAGGGCAGCTAACTCTTGGAACAAATTACCAAGGTAGGTGTGGAGTTTTTCCTGACTTTGGACATGTTAAATGGAGTCTGCTTTTTCTTGAGAGGGATATTGAACCCAGTTTTTTTTTGAACCAAAATGTAAACCATATTGACTGTATGGCAGAGGAAGTCAAATGAGATGTTCTGGCCCAAGAGAGAATAGCTTGGATGAACCACATGGTGAATGTGAAGTTTATGGGTTTTATCTTAAAATTATGTTGTTTATAAAGAAAATGACAACCCATAAAACTTCCATTTCACTTTTACGTATGTTCAGTTTTTAAAATCTGAGGACTGCCTGAACACAGCAGTACTATTTGGAAAATGATTACATTTTTGTGGGTGTGAAGAATACGGGTCCTTCAGCCCATGTGCCGCTTTTACGAATATACCATAAAGATAAAGTTTTCCTGGCATTACTTCAATAAACCACTCATGTGACATATCGGTAGGAAAGTCCAGTTGACTAGGTGTTAGCTCTGAAGTTGTTAAAACATAATTGCGTATATAGTGATAAGGAGAACCATTTGAACAATGAAATAAAGTAAACAGCTATTATATTTAAATTGAAAAAAGACTTAAAATTTGAAATAGTAAAGCACTATCCTGGAAAACATATATATGTCAGTTTATTGCAAAAGCTACTCTTAGGCATCCTGTGCTTTAAAGGAAACAAATCCTTTTCAATGCGTAAAAATCTCACCTGATTTTCATTAACTGAAAAACCTAAATAGGTAATGAAGAACAGCTTATTCTTCAAACCTTTTTATGTAGGTAGTAAGTTTGAATTTAGTAATTCCGTTAAAGAGGTCTTGCTCTACATTAACTAGGCTGTTCATTTGATCATCTCCCACATTGAGATCATCTTTCTGTGAGTATTTGCAACAGGGATCATTAAAAGAGAGATATGAAAGTGAAGTTTTGCTCTGCGTATCTTATTGCCAGGCTTGTTCACTTAGTGTTTCCATTATAAAGGTCCTTCAACTTATTTGGAAGGATAATTGGAAACAAACAACCCTTGCAAGCTGGAATCTTCCTGCTCTGTCTGTTTTTCTGCATCAGTTCTCTGGAAGGTTTAAACATAAATATTGTAGTGCTTTTGAGATAAGGAAGTACAGGGAAAATAGAACATTTTTTCCTGGTGTGAAGGAAATTAAAAAAACTTGATGCCTTAAGCATATGAGCGGGAGATGGATATTTGTTAATCTGCTGGTAAAAAAAAATTACTTGGCGGTAACTTTTACAATTCTAACTACTGCAGTGTGTTTTAATGATTGCCTGAGATAATCTCTAGTGATGTTCAGCGAGTGGTGGGAGAGCCTCAGAACCGAGGGCAGAGGGTCTCTGTGCTACTTCGAAGTGGTCTTCAGAAGGCAGCTAATAAAGCAAGGTTGTTATCAGTAGGTTGTAAATTTGTTACGCTGGTATTTGCGTTTCCATAGGAGAAGTTTTAGGTATCCACAAAGCAAAAAAGGTGGAAACCAGTGCGCTACAGCAAAAGGGGCCAAAACATATAAACGCCAATCCAGGACTGTATGCTGCATTAAGATAACTTATATGGGCATCAAGTTAAGGTCTCCATGTTTCAGTTAACTTTTGCTACATTGCAAGTGTAAGCCCCCCCTTCCCCCTTTTTTTTTATTAGTCTCTTGGGGAAGATACCTAATGCACTTTGTTTCAGTCTTGCGTTCAAAAAAACCAAAACCTCAAAATACTGATTAAAGTCTGAGTGGAAGAAACTGAAAACGCTTCTAAAATGCAATGCAAAGTTTAAAAAGCGCAGAATAAATATGTATTGGTCTGGTACGCGATTACGTTTTGAGTAGCAGTTCCAGCTCTGCTGTCTGTGTCCTGCGGAGCAGCTGCAGCCATCTGTCCATTCGTCCTTACTGCCTCGGGATCCAGCTGAACCCACACCCCATGGCTGACTTACTGCTTCTGCAGAGGTTTATGTTCATTTTTTTCTTGTCTAATTTAGCAAAGAGAACCTGTATATGCAGTATTATTGTCCCCTGTCTTTAATTTGGTTGCTGTAAAATAAGACCCCTGTATGGTATGCTTGCAGGTAGTGGGCAGGTGTGGAGTAAACAACAACAATAACAAAACCCCCAAAAAACAACCAGGCTGTAAACTGGATTCAGATTCTGCTTAAGGAAACCAGCCTGTTCAGTTAGAGAGTGTCTAATCATTTCTCTTCAGCTGCTGCTGCTGAAGTGCCAAACCTTTCCCCCCCTTTCATCCCCCCTCCTAGATACAATCTAACGCGAATGGACAGCGATGATTAGAACTTGATGAGGAGAGTTGAGAGTGATGATTACAATTTGCATGTGAAAAGAGCATGCATTCTGTGCCTCTCCTCCCCACAAAGAGTTTAATTGCAGCTGCCCCAGGAGTAAGGTAGGAAATCCCCTGGACCCCCTGCAAATGGAAGACTTGAGACTTCACCTGAGCCTTTGCGGTGTTCCGTACTCCCAAATCCCGCAGCCTGTATTCTGACAAGCACTTCTGCATTAAGGTGAAAAGAGGTATGAGCTTATTCTGGGCATCGTGCCATCAGCACCGGATAACCCGGTGATTCATGAGTGATTCAGCCCAATGAATCTGCAGAGACTGGGGAACAGCCTGACAGGCTTCGGAGCAGGTGATCTATGAGCAGTCATAAATTATTCCTGCAGAGATTCATGTACAGTCAGGTTTTCATCCCGTCCTGCTGTAGCTAATATTACGGAATCACAGCCAGATGCTTTGTCCAGAGCCATAATTTTTTGCACCTGAAACCCTTGGTGTCATTAGAGCACTTCCTTCTCAGACTCTTTCAGACTAGCCGCTTTGTCCCAGAGATATTTTCCCAGCCTTCCAACACGGCCAGAGAAGTGAGCAGAAGTCCAGTGCTTATGACTGACCATTCTTACGTGATGTACCCTGAAATGGTGGTGGTACAACAATGCCTCCTTGTGACAGTCTCCAAAGTTCATCTTTACCTGCACGTCTTTCCGAAGTGTCATTCTTTATTGACAGAGAGGAGGCAAATTGCCATTCTGTGTGAAATGTGGGTGGGCTGAAAGCAGAAACTTCTCTTGGTTCCCACTGCTTCAGTAAAACAGATTTTGTGTCAGTGATAAGTATGGTGAGATTGAGGAATGCTGAGAAAATGTTGTGTGCCTTTAAAATTTGGAAGTGGAAAAGGGTTGTGGTTTACTGAGTATTTGTTTTGCAAAATCGATCTTTTTCTTGAAAAGTTCCACTTGTGTATCAGCTTATTAAAGGAATTAATTGTACCAGCTAGGACACAAGTATCTTCCCTCCTTCATGTATGTGTATAATTCTCTGTTTTTATTTAGGAGCAAGCCTTTGATCCATATGAAACCTTGTCCCAGGATATTCTCTCCCCACAATTTCATGAGCATTTTAATAACTTAATGGCAAAACCTGCTGTTGCTCTCCACTTTCAGGTGAGTGCAAATGAGAAATACTGAACTGCTTTAGTTCTCGTATTTCAAAGGTTTGAATTTTGTCAGTAATTCTTTACTTCCTACTGAGTAAGAAATCCTCTAGATTCTGACCTTTCCTCAGTGTAAGATATTTGGACTCTGCCTCTTCCTGTAAAAACTGGACATAGCTCTGACCCATCCATGAGTCTTTTGCAGGGTTTTTTTGTCCTCATCAGACTCTCTTGCTTGAGAATAGAGGATGACTTCTCATACCGGCACACTTCTATTTCTGTTTTGCATTTTAACACCAAACACAGGCACCCAGGCACAGTATTATCATTTTCTTTGATACATATCCCAGGCCCCCTTGTTCGGCACTGAGGCTGTGAATGGCAGTTTTTCTTGAATCATTTCTTTAATAGGACTATCCAGCAAGATCGTCTGCAATATTTTTATTTTTTTATTACTTCCTTCTGCCAACGTGGCAGATGTATTAAAGACTATTGTTCAGAAGACGGAGCTTGTGTTAGAAATGCACTTAGAGAAGCTGCTGAGTAAGTGTTTGGTCAGTGGTGCTCCCAGCTAAACCCATTGTAGTAGCGCTTAGTTTGTACGGTTCACTGGGGCCCATGTCTCTGCAAGCTGAGATTCCTCTGAGCCATTCCTTCAGGGTGAGTGTTCCCTCTTCAGCTCTGAGTGCTTGGTAAGCTGGATCATCTCACTCTTAAATACTACTTCGTGAATAAAACAAGCCCCTTTACCTGCCTCCCTAGCAAATTTAAAGCCCAAAGCCCTATTCCAGATTAAATTGGTAATTGAGTTACTCGACAGTGCATCTGGCCTCCTTTCTGATTCTAGTCACCATAGAAAGGTTTGGGCTTTCCTGGGGATGTTCCTTCACACTTCTCCAAGCTGTGGAGCGAAGGCAGAAGTCCGACCTCTGGGCCATGGGACGTATATGTCTCTTGCAATTACAGAGAGATGCAGCCAGTAGTCTTAAACAGGAGAGTAGAAGTCATTTCCAAAAAGGAAATCAGGTAATTTGGTTTCTGTTCAATAGTTATCTTGATATGGAAGATGGCAGGGATTTCACCGTCCTTTGGAAAACCTCTCCTCATCTTACAACCTGAATTATTGCATTAGTTAACTGCTGGGAATAGGAAAAGATTTTGAACTCATTTTTGAAGTCTTAAACTTGTGATTCTCAGTTTCTGAGGGAGAGGGGATACTAAAGTTAATTTCTTCAGTACTTGATGAGACCTCCATGTTTCTGTGGTGTATTGGATGTAAATTGAAGCACAGCATGCATAATTTGGAGAAAAGGACCTTAGAGGGAAGTTGGTGACAAGTTTGTTAGATTGTATGGGAGTCCTGACTGGTCTTTAACATTCCAGTGTTTTCTTTAAATTCTGCAGCAAACTGTGGTCCAGGGTAAAATGTGTTGTTTTGGAAATGGGTATGAGCCTTTTTCAAAACACATTCAAGCATTTTCTGCATTCTGAGATGTGGCTGTTGACTGGGAAATAAGTGTGCAGCTTAGCCGTAGACAGTGCATTATTTTTTAGGTGTTGTCACCTTGAACTAATGCTATTAATTGAGTTCTGCAGACAGTGCTGAAACACAAAGGGGCTAGGGATTGTGATGTGAGCACCTCTACGTGAATTAAAAGGTGCTTATAAAATGACTCGTAGGTAACTTGGTCCTCTAGCTTCTTAAATTTGATTTGCTACTTCTAGCAAAAATATGGACCATTCAACTGGTTACCGGTTTAAGGAGGCAGATTGTGCTAGCTTTTCTTGGGGGAGTTAGGGGTGTTTTCAGAGCTATGGGTTCACTAGTGAGTATGCATCAAAATCCACCCAAAGCTGTTTGCAAAAGGGTGCTTGCAGTGCCTGGAAGAGGGTGTTTACACGTTCTGTTTGCTCGATGTCAGAGCGTTTATGTGTCTCTGAATCTTAAAGAGAGTCTCATTGGTCAAAAATGATTTTTCAAACTTTATTGTCTTCCTTACTACTATAAGCAGAGAGTAACATAGATCAGAAGGGACACCCTGGATGTGTCTAGCACAACTATCTTGCTCAAAGCAATACTAACTTCAGGCCCTTGTCCAGTACTATTTTGAGTATTTCAGTGCAAGTAACCCTGTTTATTTTTCCTTTTCAGTCTACTGCTGAAGGGTTTAAAGAAGCTGTACGATACGTCCTCCCACGACTCATGCTTATCCCAGTCTATCATTGTTTGCACTACTTTGAGTTATTACAGGTAAATGAAGCCACACTCTTGTTTCCTGCCAAAAACATTTCTTCATGTGGAGAATCTGAGGTTTTAAATAGGTGATTAGATTTTACTTACTGCTTCTGAAAACTGAAAGGTATGAAAACATTAATTTGACACCAGTTAGTATATGTCTGAAAAGTAAAATCATGTAAAAAAAACCTGCAAAAGCATCTGTTGCTGATATGAACATTTGAAGTAACTATTTTATTAAATAAACATCTATTGAACTTGAGTTTTAATACAGTTAAAAATTGGAGATGTAAATCAAATTTCTTCTTTCCTTGACTTCTGAATTTTTTGTCTGTTCAGAAAAAGCTAGGCATAATTCAGATCAGTATTCTCAGTCTCAAGTCACACTCCAGTTGCAACACAGCTGATCTTATTTTGGGGGCCAGGGAGGCACTTCCTTTCAGCAGAGTCAGAATAATCTGTTCTTAATATTCAATCATTTGTCCTGAGCCCTAAATGGAAGAGGTACAGCAAAAAATATCATTTTTCATAGCATATATGCACTTTCTGCATATTGAGGAGGAATGAAAATAAGCTCTATTATTTTCTTATTTTCTGTCTTCTAAGAAATGACATTGATGAAATGTCAGGCTTTATGGAATTCTGATTCAGATTATAAAAAGTTATTCCTGTAGGATATACAGGAGGTCCTACCATACAAGTTGTTTAGGTTGGCATCTAGTCTGTATTTATGAGCAATTCTGCCGATTGAGGCATTACTTATTTTAGAACAGCCTCTATTGGTTTGACCACAGATCGCTTGGCACACATTTTATTGTGATGTGTGCTAGCAAGGTGGTTAACATCAGTAGATATTTCCCTTGGGTATAACAGCTAAAAGCCAAAAAGTAACTAAGCATGTATCTTTTTGCTTACAAGCAAATGTTTTTGCTGTGAGTTACAAGAAGAGAGGCCAGCAGTCAGCAGAAATTTAACATCTGAGATCTATAATAATCATTCTTGAATAAGAAAAATGTTGCTGTAGAAAATGCAATTATCTTGAAAAATACTTAGATCAGAGCTTTGTTTAAGTAGCTGAGGGTAATGAAAAAAGTTTCTATTTGCCTCATTGTGTTGGGAAAGTTTGTAATGCTTATAAGGGTAAGTGAATTATTAACTAACTGGGATATACTTAAACAAGTGAAATATCCTGTGGCTATAGCTGACATTTTGAAATAGCAACAGAAATTAGACTTTTAACTTCCCAGTGTAAAAAGGGGTACTAGCAGTGTTGTACAAGTGTGTTATATAGTCTTCCTTTGTTTCAAAGGATTTAATTGTATGAAGGAAGAAAAGGAAACTTTGCGACATAGAACTTATGTATAATACAATATAAAATTTTCTCGGAAGAATCTCAAGCCAAAAAATAGCA
>JAVJGG010000040.1:19900183-19935579 GCA_035590195.1 Aviceda cuculoides
TGGGTTTGTTGTTTTGTTTTGGTTTTTTTAAGTTTAGTCTTGTTTTCATTATGTCTGCTGTGATTTTCTACATATCCTGATTTAGATAAGTAAATATAAGGATGATTTATTTTGACCCATGAATCACACATCTCCAATGTATGGATTACCAATATTTTGTAGACAGGTTTAAATCCAAGTGGTCTCAATAAATTTTAAATCTTTAAGCATTTCTATTGATAGTCAGTTTAGAAAACAGTTAACAAAGCTGAAAAAAAAAACCCAACCCAAACCAACAACCCTAGGGTCAGTGAACTTTTCTCTAGATTACTGTATTGTCTCTATTGAGAACAGAAACTTTACATTGCCATGGTTTTAATATTTGCCTTCATAAAGCTTATGTTTCTATAAGGACATCTTCCAAAAAGAAAATAAACTGATCAAAGAACTAAAGGATGACAGCAGAAGCATGGTATGATTCTGCCAGCCTTGCTGTGAAATGAGCACTGATAGCTTCGTAGATAACGTCTCTCTTACAAAATAGTGTAACTTCCCTTTCCGTAAGGGTCAGTTGCATATGATAATTCTCTGGAACTTCTTAAAATGTTCTTCTTTCACGTTTAAAAGACGTAATTGGATTAGTGACCTGTACCATCCTGAAGGTCAGGCTAATTAATGACCCATTGTGTCTTAAAGCTGGGAAATGAAGTACATCAGTATGAAATTAAAGAATGAAATCATATGCTGCAGCTTTGGGAGAATCTAAACATTTAACTTGTTTTACAAGCTGTGTACTGTTTGCCTGCTTTTTAGGGAAACATTAACGTATATGCCTTATTGAGCATAGTTTTGTGTGTTTTCAAAACTTAAGATTAAATGCTTTGCATGCAAACTTGGTAGTTTTTTCTTCGGTAACAGGAAAGGGTGGCTACTATTTATGTTTTAAACCATGGCACAGAGAAGAGAACTTGGTTTTAATAGCCTGTGTTAAATCTGTAATGCTGCAAGAGTTTTCTGTCTTGTCTCCTGGGGGCTCTGAGTCTGCTCATAACTCCTGTTCGTAGTGATAGGATCAGGTTATACGTGCACATTCTTCGATGTCCTCGTATCTTTGAAGAATAAAGTCTGGCAGATAGTGCAAAAACATGTTGTTTCTTCTGTTTGTTTTTAACTTGGATAATACAGCAAGACGCTGCATGAAAGATAATATTGGGCCGTGCCTTTTTTAACTAGTGAATTTTAGCAGTGAAAATGATTAGATTTGACCTTTATCTATAGTGTACAAGATTTCTGAATAGAATTAGAATTCAGCTGCAGAGGCTGATGCTTGGCTGTCTTGAATCTTTCTAACTTTGTGAGCGTAGAGCAGAGCAGAAATCTTAAATACTACTCTGTAGTGAATAATGGTAAATACAGAGTCTTTTGTTGTGATCAGTTTAGTTGCAGGTTTAAAATTTGAATTTTATGTTGCAGTTTGAAAACATCCTAAACTTACTGCAGTGATTTTTAAAAAGCAGACTGTTTTTAGGGATAGAGAAAGTATTGATTCAACAATATTAGTATATTACAAACTGTTGGTACCGCTTCTCTGTTACCATTGTATTTGTCTCTAGGAACCTTGGTTGAAAAAGACCTAGAAAAATGGAAGCAGAAAAGCAACAGAATACTCATATTTTCATGGCTTCAGTAGGGAGAGAAGCTGAGTTTGAGACTGTTACTCCTAAAGAAAGTTACCAACCCCCCCCTACTGAATTGGGAGGTAAATAAAATAATGAATGATTTACAGAAGTGCAGGCCTCGATGTTTGCTATTTTGCAAAATAGCAAAACTAAAATGAATGAAATTAAAGTGTGAGAAGCTTGAAAATTCTTTCAAGCTGTAGAACTTTTCTCCCTGGTGCAAAAATTTGTTTGTGCCGCCTCTGATGCAGGATCTGCGTCAGAGACTCCTTTTTGCCTAAGCAAAAGGCATAAGGGCTGAATGTCTTTTGGAGATCCCCATGTTGAATTTGTTTGGTTTGGCAGCTTTTTGTTCACAGCTATATAGAGGTCACCGGGAAATAGTCTTTGAGCACCTTGAGCCAGAGGGCAGGCCCTGATGACACTTTATTGTTGATTGCTTGTTCAAGTATTGACAGAAAATGAACCTGCTGTAGGTTGTTTCGGGATGAATGATGATAGCAAAGGTTGAAGGAATTCACACGAAAGAAATAAAACTATCTTGAAGGAAAAAATAGTGGTAGTGATCAAAAGTTGTTAGGTCTTGCAAACAGGTAACCCAGATAGATTCTGATTGTGATATCTTTAATTGATTATCAGAGTATTTGGGTTTAAAACGCTGTGCTTGGCATTTCCAAGCATGAATGCTCTACATGCTGGCAGTGTAGAGGAGAACTTAATGTTTCATCAGACTTTCAAGCTCCAGGTATGCTTTCATAAATGTGTCAGAGGTCGAGGAAACATTATTCATTGAATGCAGTGCAAAGAACTCAAGGGGTCATATAATCCATCCGGATCCTGAGCAAGATGCCAGTTAGGTGTATCATGAAAATCCTGAAGGTAAGCAGAGGTCTGTTCAAGTCTCTGTTCAAGTCCAAGGCTTTTCTGTATTGAATAGAGAGTATATTCTTCCTTCTCATGTGGCTTGCAAGCACGAGATTATCCCTAATTCTTGCACGTGACTTGCTGTGTTGTTATCAAGCAACCCAAAACATAGGAAATTCAGCCTTTTAGTCTTTCCCACTGTTACCTAATGATTGACTGACAGAGAAGCCCTGGTCTGATCTTCAAGGATCTATGCATTAAGGTGTATAAGTAGATTAGATTACTTCCAAATGTGTGTATATATATATTTTTTTTTCTTTCTTAATACAAAAAAAGCAAAACATGCCACTTGATGTCTGTTAACTGCCAAACACAGCTCCCTTTGGAAAGGTGATGCAAGAAATTCTGCTCAGGACATATGAGGAGAAAGTATTTTATCAGACTTGATAGCTTTTCCCACCTTTAGGATTTTGCACTTGTCATCTTTTCACACTGTATTTATGTTGTTTGCCTTTCTGTGGCTGATAGTAAGGAAAAGAAGGGTGTCCACAGAGGTAGACATCTCATTTTTCCCTTCCCTGTACTGTTCCTCAGCTCATAAACTTCGCAGAAATTTTTGGCCATGAAACTTTCATTTCTCTAATATGCAAGATGGAGGTTGTTTGGGCATGTGACAAATAAAAATTTTAGTAATTTAAATTACATGAAGAGAGTGGACCAATCTGGTCAAATCCTGTTCTCTCAATTACTTTTAGAGGAAGCTACATATCCTTGCTGAGGGAACATAGTGGGGAAAGGAAAAGAAGGCTTCTGCCATGCTGAGTGATTGTAAGTAAGAATTCTCTTAAAGTATGTAGGTAAAACAGAGTTTATCCAAAACTGCATGGCATATTGTCTTGATTTCACCCAGCAATCTATTTGCTTGAATTTTCTTTAAAATTCATACAATCTTGAACACGAAAGGGGTTAAAAAGAAAAATATCTTTTATTTATAATAAGTAGTATTTTAGGAGTGATCACCTTAAAGAACCAAAAAGAGAAACTCTGCGAATAGGCTTTGCTCAAAGCATATTGCTACCAAGTGTAGCATATCATCTCATAGAGAGGATATGAAAGCCTGTTGAATTTTCTAATTCAATAAGTTTCTTCCTAGTAGTGGAGACAGATCTGGTCTTTATAAAAAGGAAATATGCCGATTCTCGCTGCCTTTACATTTTGCTATTAGTAGCAAATCTTGAATTTCAGACTTTTTTTTTTTTACTGTGTTAGTATGCACTGTGCAAAATTGACATTTCTTCTTGAAATAGATGAGTTTGCTGAAGATGGCAGAGTTTAGAATGGTAAGGAGCAAACAGAGAATCTTGGTCATTCTGTCTTTTAAGTTTGCTCTGAAATGTTGAGATTGACTCATTGAAGGAATGCTACACTACACATAGTTACATAAACCAGCATTTAATTCTCAGCTATTTCAAACCTCCAAACTATTTAATAAAGTCAGTTGTGAAACAGGACATTGTTGAAAAGATAACAGGAAAAATGGTATCTGACAATTAGCATTGGCTCTCAGTAGAACGGTAAAGGGTTATCTTTCTAAACTCCCTCCTGCTCTCTCCTGTTAAGTATCTACTGACTTCTGAATATCCGACAAATGTTTTTTAGTTACGTGCACAGCTAGTTTTGAGTGTGCTTCTAGTAATAACGCTCTCATTGACTTGAAGTCACTGACCTCTGAGTACAGTAGATAACACTGTGTAAGAATGTTTTTCATTCTTCCTACCCTTCTATAAATTAGATAAGTCTGAAATAAAAATGTTTATTGTGTCACAGCAATTGCAGGAATGCAGTGAAGATGAAGAGGATCGGGAGTGCTTAAAACAAGCCATTACTGCTCTTCTGAATCTGCAGTGCAGCATGGAGCGGATTTACAGCAAACACTCCCCAAGACGTCGGCCTGGGTAATAATCCACAACACTACCCTGGTGTCCCAAAATTGGCAGAGAAGGAGAGAAATGATGTGGAAGGAATTGTAATTTTTTTTTTTTCTTGTTAGATAATCTGTATATTTCCTTTTCAAGGCATGTCTTTATGTCAGTTTGCATTGTAAATGGTGTAGCAGCCGAAAACCTTCACAGTCCATTTCTGTGAATAATGTCAGTATCTTACTCCTTCCCTAGCCAAAGCGGTGCATGTGGCTTTTTTGGAACAGTAAACTTGGTTAAGGCATATTTAGGGCAAAGAAATAATGATATAAACAATGAATTCAGTTGTTGTTTTGTTTTGTTTGGTTTTTGGGGTTTTTTTGTCTCTTGGGTCGGCAAATGTGGAATGTGCCCATCATGACTTTTTCTTTTGTTCATTCAAGGGAGCCAGTCTGTCGCTTCTATAACCGACAAATAAGAAGCAAGCACTTGGCCATCAAGAAAATGAATGAAATCCAGAAAAATATTGATGGCTGGGAAGGCAAAGATATTGGGCAGTGCTGTAATGAATTCATAATGGAAGGAGGCTTGACGAAAATAGGAGCCAAACATGAACGCCACATCTTTCTCTTTGATGGTTTAATGATCAGCTGTAAAACTAATCATGGTCAATCACGGCTTCCCGGTTACAGCAATGCAGAGTATAGACTGAAGGAAAAAATTATCATGAGGAAAATACAGATTATTGATAAAGATGACACATCTGAATATAAACATGCTTTTGAACTAGTGTCTAAAGATGACAACAGTATACTGTTTGCTGCCAAGACTGCTGAAGAGAAGAGTAATTGGATGGCTGCTCTGATTTCCCTCCAGTATCGCAGTACTCTGGATAGGATGCTTGATTCAGTGTTACTGCAAGAAGAAAATGAACAGCCGCTGAGGTTGCCTAGCCCAAGTGTGTATCGTTTTGTAGTGGAAGACTCTGAAGATAACATTGTTTTTGAGGACAACTTGCAAAGCAGGAATGGCATTCCTATTATCAAAGGAGGAACAGTTGTGAAATTAATCGAAAGGTTAACATACCATATGTATGCAGGTATCCTGTACATTTGTGCTATATATGGTTTTTTTAAGGCCATGCTTGTATTGGTGATGAAATTAATCCTTTTGTTTGTTTGGGGTTTTTTCTGCATATAGTTAAAGCAAGATTTGCAGGGAAAAAAAAACCAAACAACTAGTATCTGTTGTCAAATCAACTGGCTTTGCTGGCAAAGCTGTAAGAAAATTTTGGGTATGCAAGCCCTCCCCCCTGCCAAAAAAAAAAGTATCAGTGGTCTAATAGGAACCTGAGACCATCATGGCTCAAGCAGTGGTGCTGTTACAGACTGTGTGACTGTGGAGGAAGAAGAAGGTTGAGGTTATGTTTATTATGCTCCAATCTGCCACTATGTAGAAAAGGATACAAATCACAATTGGCATTCTTCAGACTTTCCTGTGAAAGTCTTTGCTATCTTAAAGCCACAGAAATGAAACCTTGTAGTAGTTACATGAAGTGCTAATGTTGATGAAAATGCTAGATCTTAGGTTTGGGGTGAAAAGCCATGAACACAGTGAAGCTGACAGAAGGGTGTTGGTGGAAGTGGTGTGCAATTTTTTAAAAGCTTGCCAAACAGTAATGATCTCCTTTGTGCTTTTGTTTTTAAGTGAGTATTTAAGTGAGTCTTTTTTGTAAAACCAAGGCTAGATAGTGTGGAGCTGTATATTTAAAAAAAAGAAGTAAGAAAAATATAATTTCCCACATTGAAGATCACTATTGATGCAACTAGTTGGTATGCAAGTAATCCGTAGTTGTGTTGTTTGTGAGTCCGGAGTAATCCGTTTCTAAAATGTGATGGGTTTTGGTGGCTTGTAGAGTTAGCCCTTTTCCTGAATGAACTGGAGTATTTGAGTATTAGTTTGATGGTGTAACTTCAGTTTTTATAGTGCAAGTACTTGCCACTTTGGCCTTGGGAATCTTCAATGAAAGCATTGCCTCTTGGGTTTCTGTGTGCTTTTTCCAAACAGTGTTTGGAGCCAAGACTAACAAAATCCTCTCCCTCAGCCTCCATAAGGGCATTTTGATGACTAACAGCATGTGGAGGGACTCTCAGCAGATCTTGGTGGTGCTTTTTGTTTGTATTTAGGTCAAGATATGATTTTTTTTTTTAACCAGTCAGTTTATCGTACGTTTGCCTTAGTTTCATATTAGTTTGAAGGAGGCCTTGCTCCAGCACAACGGCTCGGCATTCACAGAATGACCTCTGCCTCGCCAAAGAAGTCCCCAGCTGATACCAGGATACCATGGGAGATAGCAGATGCAGAGTTAATAAACTCTGGAATGTAAATCGCGAGCCACTCTTAGTAGCACATTGTTTGTACTTTCTGTTTTATTGACAATGTCATTTACAGAAATAAGTAATTTCAAAAATAATACAAAGGAAGCTACACAGGTTAGAAAGCAGAGTAGCAGCCCCCATTTTAAGAGAATTGCAGATCTTGTCTACAGAGCAGAGATACTACCTGCCTGTTCAGTGGTGAGAGGAAGATCTACTTTTAAAGTGGTGTAAGTAGTACTAAAGAGTGAATGTAGATGTGATGTGGAAGCAGAACAGGCCAGTGCAGGACTAGGGTGCAAACTCAGCAGCATTATCATAGAATGAGAGCACTATTACTCTTAGCTTGCAAGCACATTCCTATATATGGATCCCTTAAAAATGTTGAGCAGTGCTCTGCAGGGAATTTAAGCCTTCTTAAAAGCAGTGTTTGTCTTAATCTTTTCTGGGTTTATTGGAAGAAATTCGCTTCCCACTTGTTGGAGACTGCTGGTCTAAGCTACCTGTACCTAATGCTGACAGATTCAAGACTATTTACAGAACAGCAAGAAAAAAGAAGCTCCTAACAACGCAAAATCCACACTTCTGAGTGAACACATGCACATGCACTTTTCTAGGCCAGGTTTTCCTGTATTTCAGCATTCATTTGCTCCCAGGCAGCTCTGGAACCTGCTGCATACCACACAGTAGCAGGGTCTTCCCTCCGTTACCCTTGTGAGGGAGTCTCCTGCAGGGATGTCAGGATTAGGACCAGATGATGACCCTTCGTGGCTGACAGTAAAGTGATTTGTTTATCAGCTTGCTTATTCACGATCTAAGAAACTGTACAAGACAGTGGAATTAAAAGAGATTAAGGGAACTATGTATTTCCTTTAATACTTCTGATATAGCAGAGTGGGCCCAATTAAAACCCGTGGTAGCTTGCGGATAGGCACGTCTCATGGTAACACACCTACCGTAGCGGTGAGAAACAGCGGGAGGGAGGTGTGGTGGCTTGTGGAGATACAATATCTGGAACTGCTGCAGGTATTTGCTTTGTAAGGCCTCTGCTGCTTGTCGTGTTTTCCTTGTTGGCTGCTCTGCAGAGGGTAGTTTTGTGCTGCAGTGGCGTGGCTGGGGCAGGTGTGCAGTCCCCACTGATGGAGATTTTTTAAGAACAGGTAAGATAAATGTTTTGTTGGGGTGGTATAGGTATTTTTGATGTGAAAAGGGTAGATAGCCTAGTTCTACCATGTTTTCTTTGTCTTTATGAAGCCATGGAATAGCTGCATATACAGGGAGCGTAAGTCATTCCGCATGCTGAGACTGAGACACAGTTTTTGAGAGAACATAGTATGTGCAGTTGAGTACTTTTACAGGGGAGATGTGTCAAAGAACTAAATGAAAATTTCACAAGCAGTACCATTTCTGGTACTTTTCAAATTACAGCGCTTGACTTATAACCTTAGTGTATTTTCTGCACTTTAAACGTTCTGTGAGTGTATGAGTCTTATTTCTGATATTTTGCAATTGAATTTAAAAAAACCCACCATTTTCTTATTCTGTCTTTACAGATCCTAATTTTGTACGTACTTTCCTTACCACGTACCGCTCCTTTTGCAAGCCCCAGGAACTGTTGAGTTTACTGATTGAAAGGTAAGTACTGGTCATCCTTTCTGAAGATACTGAAAGGCTTTGTGTATTTACCTGCTCCTTTTCTGCTTGGATTCTCAGTGCCATGTGGCACATGTTTTAGTGAAGTTTGTAAAACAGGAACTTTTAAAACGGGATACAGCAATGCAAAATTTTAGTGCAAGCTCCCTTTTCTCAGTTTAAAGTAGTTACCTGAATTAAGTATTAGCTGGAGCACTTGGTGCGCATCAGCTGTGGGGTGGTTATGTTTTGAACTGCTTAACTTGATCATGAGAGTGTATTTGAGTATGCCTAAAGTCTCGATGCAAATAAGAACGGAAGTGTTCTAAGTGGTTTGTTTGAAAGGCACAGACTCTTAATGTAAACAACATTTTAATACAGTGTGATAAAGCTGCTCTTAAGCTTTCTTCTAATCTTCACTTAATCAAGCTAGGGTAGTTAAAAACCTTATATCCTAGTCTAGACATCTTCTGATGACCAGAGAGCTAGCGAATTATCAGGGCGAGAGCTGGGTGTGTTAGCAATACATAGCTAGGGGAGGAGGGAGTTCCAGGCAAACTGGATATGAGATGAGTGCGTGAGTTCCGCGGCACTGATTTATTTTTTTAAAATGCAATTGTTCTTCATGTCCTACATAAAGGGTTTGTGTTTTATCTTAATTGCCATCGGTTTCTTGGTGCTTTTATTCATAGGTTTGAAATCCCAGAGCCTGAGCCCACTGAAGCAGACAGGCTGGCAATCGAGAAAGGGGAGCAGCCTATCAGCGCAGACCTTAAGCGATTTCGCAAGGAATATGTCCAGCCAGTACAACTCAGGTTTATTTGCTTTTAAATTTGTTCTGTTAAAGCCAGGTTTTAGTTCACTGATTATATGGTGATCCTGGAGGCAGTAATCTCTTTTGGAGACTGCTGTGCTGTCAAGTAGAGACTTATCACTGTCTGCAACCAGACTAACATCCCAAACCATGTTCTGATTAGTCATACTGACTTCTGTTGTTGTTGCAACTGTACTTTGGTTCTCTGCCACTCACAGCTGTGATCACCACCCACAAGAACGCTGTATTGCTGCTATGTAAAGCGGGTGTGGGTGAGAGATGTATAACTGAAAGTGTTTCTGACTGCATTTTGAATGGATTCCTTGTTAAGGGGCCCTATGAAGATAGTTTCTCTGTTTCCATTTTTTTCAGTCTTGCTGGTATTTTACTCCCTTTCCCAGCCCCGTTGATGTATTCGTATGCAGACAGGGAGACTCTTGTCTGTACTGTACGTTGCAACAGGCTGCAGTGAATCTTCAAGGTCTTGCTGACCAAGCTAACTGGGGGAACAATTAAGTGTTTCTGGCATGAGTGAGGCTAATTGTTTCCCTGATAGGGGATCAAGTCAGGAGGAGACACAGATCACAACCAATATTTGCTAGAACAACTTTTATTCATTAAACTGTTTTTATGAGTAGCGTCAAGATGTTACTGTTAATGGCAGATAACTATACGCACAGTAGTTTAGTCAAAGTGAAGGGTCATACTGACATGCCAGTACCTTCAAGTTAGGTGTTCAGACAGTCACTTAGGAGTCCTGTCTTCATCAGATACTTGTATGCATATATGTAAAAAAGAAAAGTATATAATACTGTAGCGTTTGTCAATATATAGCTGCCGCCACCTTCTTGGATGCAGTCCCAAGT
The DNA here is from genome assembly GCA_035590195.1 of Aviceda cuculoides. Classification (NCBI taxonomy): domain Eukaryota; kingdom Metazoa; phylum Chordata; class Aves; order Accipitriformes; family Accipitridae; genus Aviceda; species Aviceda cuculoides. The sequence continues at coordinate 19,910,312 of JAVJGG010000040.1, forward strand.
TATACAACCTCAGCGTAATATTCATACGTGTGTGTGCTCTTGGCTTTGTACAGATTTATCAGACCCTTGGTGTTCTCAGTTTATCAGCTCCTGTGGGTTCAGCAGGACCACTAGTCTCCAGAGTTATCAGTTCCTGGGAGAGCTTCACATGATACTTCTCAGCACATACTTTTCCTGATTTCAGCTTGCTGTTTTCTGGTAACTGTTTCGGCATCTATCCACTTAGGTGCCTATAGAGCCCCTTCAGAGAAACTCACACAGAATGGGCTTTTGTGACATAATTGGCTCAAGAGTTTAAATACTGTTGTATTGCTTTTGTTGCTATTTTTTGTAGCTTACTCTACTAGCTAGGATGGAAGTCTCTTGGGGACCTCTTCACAGTGCCCCTTACAGATGCATCTTCCTGCAGCACTGCTGACTGCCATAGCTGAGCATGACAAGTGGTTAGCAATGAACTGGAATCTGTAGAAAAGTTTGAGGCAGCAATTAACAATGTTTCTTGCTATTAGTTTCCAAAATCAGTTTAGCACTTTTGCCTTCATATGCTGTGTTTGAGCCGTTTGAAACCTGTGCCCCGTTCCAAAGTTTCCAGGGTCTTTGGTTTTGGTTTCTGGTTTCTTTCCTTGTTTGAGAGATTAGGATACCTCTTATTGTAACAACTACTCTTTGCTGTCTAATTTATGCTCTGGTGGGTGAGTTGAGTCCTCTTACTGGTGCCTGCTTGATGAGATGAGCTGCTATTTAACACACACCCTTCTGTGGCTTATAGTTAATCTTTGAATTTAGGAGATACTACATGTTTCTAGTAGCTTGAAACTCTTAACTGTCTTACGGTTGAAAATAAGTGCCTGAATTTGAGCTGTTAGGTTGATATGCCCAGCACTTTGTAAATTCCAGTATTGTTAATAGCACTGATCTCTACTTCAGGGAGACCTGAGGTTTGGGAAGAAGGTGGAGAACGTAAAGGTGCTCGTCTCTCCCTCCCTCCCTTCCTTCTCTCCCTTACACTTACTCCCCATCTTGCAGAAAATGCTGTAGACACGCTGTGCAGTGCACAGGCATGGAAACGGTAACGTCTTGGACTAGATGAAATGCATGCGAGGTCATAAGAAAGAGGGGGTGCTAAGCTGCAAATGCAGTCAGCACAACCGGGCAATCTTTCTTGCTTTTTCAGTATTACTGCCGTGATATCTCAAAGGCAAACGCTGATTAGATAGGACCCTATATTACTGTTATTGGGAACTTGTTTCAAAACATCGCTCCTTTTGACGGTTAGAAGCTGTCATTTATTTCTAGCCTAAATGATCTGTTTGGGTAGCCATTCTTTCATGTGATAAACTTATTCACTGGAAGAGAACTATTTAATTCTTGATGTATTCACATAGAGCGCCCTTCATTTGACTAACCTAAACCAGCCAACTTCTCTAGTGCTCTGACTCACAACGGACTGGCAGATTACAATCAGCTGTCTGCCCTGTCCCTCTCAGATGTTCTTGCCCTCACTTTACAGGGCTGAGCCACCGCCAGCAGTAGTCTGATGCACAGTTAACACTGGTTTACCTTAATATCCTGAGCTGCGAAGAGTGGGGGAGTTCAGCAGCATCCTGCACACAGCTGAGCCGCTTCTGCAAAAGGGTGATGGGGCAGGAGTAACCACATCTCACTGTAACTACCTCCTCTGCGTCTGAGACCGTGGGCTCCCCATTAACCCCATCATCCTGTCCCACCTGTTGAACTGGCACAGGGAAAATCTGTTGTACTAGTTGATGTAGGAGATTTTTGCTCGCCCTTCAGGTAAGGTGATATGGTGCACCCCAATAAATCAGAGTTTTGAGGTACGAGCTCAACTTGTTTTGCCTCTTCTTCACGTAAAGTTTTTTATTCTGTTACACCCTAAGAGTAGAAGGCAGAAGAGCAGTTGTAGTTAACTTTTAGAGGCTTGTTTATTAGTGGTCTGTTTAAGAAAGTGTAGAGAAAGTTTAGTGTTATCCTTAAAAGAAGTACTGGATCTCGTATGGCCATTTGTGTAATTAAAAAGTTGTAAAAGTAGGGCAGTACACTTGCAGCAACTTCTAAGCTGAAATTCCTGTATGGGAAAGAAATAATTATAAATTTGTTTCTTACCAAATGGGAGATCCTAATTAGCTTTTTAGTTAAAAAAAAAAAAAATCAGAAAATTACATGAGAAATACCATTTTCATCTGATTTTGATAAGTTTTTTTTCCTCTTCTGAAACCACCTTAACACTAGCTTTCTTTATATAAGATTTAAAACCCTCACCAAACTATATATATGCCAAGACTGGAAAATTAGGTTTTAAATACCTGGGGACTTCTGTGGTCATTGGTGCCATGCTTAGTCTTTGTTCTGCCCCTCTGTCCATATGTATTTTGATAGTTGTCAACTACATGAATCTGTAACTTGGTTTTTATAGAATTGTGTTTCATTTAGTGTTTACGTGGGACGAGCCTTGGAAGTCCTTAAAAACGAGACATAATATTTTATTTTTTCTCTTCTTCCTCAGAATATTAAATGTTTTTCGTCACTGGGTAGAGCACCATTTTTACGATTTTGAAAGAGATCTGGAGTTACTAGAGAGATTGGAGACGTTTATTTCCAGTGTAAGAGGTATGGTAATTGGTGGTCCTGTTTTCTTCTACATTTTGGTACAACCTGCTGGTCTAACCCTGACAGGTTTTAGGCATGAGAATATCTTTACACACATGAGTAATTTTAATGACTTTAATTGAGCTGTTTATGAGACTCTACTTTACATGAGCAAGCTTTGGCCTGGAGCCTAAACAGCTACCAAAAATTACTTCAAACATTATGATATTTACCTTAAGTGTATTTACTTCTGGACAGTAATGTTCATCCTTCCCCGACTCTACAATAGACTTGTTAGAATTCAGACTGTCACCTTCCTTCTCCCTGTGTTGTATTTGTAGGGAATTCCTTCCCTCTTGGTTACTGAGACTAGTTTTTTTCCATCTTGTTCTTTTCCCATTTATTAAAAGTTCCAGCTGAAAGTCATTATCCTTTTAGGAGAGGATACTTGACCCATTTGGTATCACTTCCTCTGGAGCAATCCTTTATGAACTGGCAGATTTTTTTTGGCAGCCTGTGTGGAGGGCAACAGTGTTGGCATGTCAATTTTAATCATTATTCTGGCAATTCTAGACTTGACTTTTCAGACTGCCAGACTATACATTGGGCAGTGTAATTCTGAGACAAACTTAGAGGGTGGTAGTTCCTTTTGCAGAGGTCTCCATGCTAACTATTGCTGACCAGAGAGGAATAATTCGATATTGATTAGTCCCTTTAAAGCTATTTGTCTTGAACTGCTGAAGGTACTTTCTGTCTTGTTCACTATTTTGGGTACTGTAAATGTTGGACTGGTAGTGTAAACATGTATTTCTCGAATCTTTTTGTTCTGCAGTGCACTAGTACAGCATGCTGCAAAGATCTCACTTGAAGCTTGTTGTTTACTTTTTAGTTGTTCTCTAAGTAGATGAAGCTAGCAGTCAAAGTGAAGATGGTTGCAGCTGAGGGGAAAAAGTAAAGTATAATGTATGCAGGGTCACTTTTTTCCACTCAGAAGCTGTCAGTAGATGTGGTTAAACACGACTGGGCACCCAAAAATGTGTTCACATGTGTCTGTATTTGTCAACTGATACAGGTGCAGGAACCCATAAGAAAAAAAAAAAGGGAACTACAAACCTAATTAATTTGCATGCAGAAATGCAGAATTTTGAGTGCATGTATAATTGGGGGGGGGGTATTAGATTATCAAAAGTCATTTAAGGTAATATTTTTTAAGTTTTTTTTCATGGTTTCTGTTTTGCAGGAAAATCCATGAAGAAGTGGGTGGAATCAATTGCTAAAATCATCAAGAGAAAGAAAGCTCAAGCAAATGGAATTAGTCACAACATCACCTTTGAGAGCCCACCTCCCCCAATCGAGTGGCACATTTGGCGTGTTGGGCACAGCGAAATGCTGGACCTCATGACTCTGCATCCTATAGAAATTGCTCGACAGCTAACACTTCTTGAGTCTGACCTTTATAGGTATGGATAGAACTAATCCATGTCTTTTTCAGATTATTTGAGCAAGAAATAGTCCTAAGTCGTAGAATCAGTCAAAAGTATGTCTCCTTGACTTTCAGAGTTTATGGAAAGAGGTTTTCTTGCCATCTGTTCAGTATCAAAATAAGCAAGGCAAAAAAAAAAAAAAGTTTTTTCATCTCCATATCAGACTTGTGACAACATAAATAAGTACAGGAAGGACACTAAAATATTACAAGTAGATAATACTAACTCGTACTGTCTCCTTGTTAAAAGCGAGCTTAGTGTTACATTAATAAGAAATGCTTGTTGCATCATAAAAGGAGAACACAATTGTTTCTGCTCCTTTCCTTTATAGCTACATAGCAAAGGCCCAGGTGTTATATGCATATAACCATAGCACTGTTACATCAAGGTCCTCTAATCTAATTCTGAAGAGCTTTTTTCACCTGGCACCATAGGTACTCGGCTGTTTCCTAGCTCTGTTGTCACCTGTGATAAATAGAGCTAGCCTTGATGTGAGAGCTAGGTTTTGCTGGGTAGAAGTTCTCTAAGGTCTTACAAAACTTGAAGGCAAAGCATCCTTTTGTGCTTCAGTGACAGCAGGTTTTTCTGTTGAAATAGGCCCCTTTTCCAGCAGGTTGCTTGAAGTATTTTAACTTCCTATTTTTAAAAAAAAATTGTAACTGACTTTGAAATGCTTTTTAAAATACACTTTCAGGAAATTAAATTTACTGCTTTGTAATTTTCTTACCTGAAAATGCTAATTAAAAAATGCCAATTTCAATTAAGATAAAAATGTATTTCCTTCTATAGTCAAATACTTGTCAAAAAGTTATTTTAAGTAACTGTTTTGCAGTAGATAAGATTGGATTGTATTTGTGAAGTACTGAGTCATGATTAAGGGAAGAAATAATCTTTTCATGCAAACAGAATATAAAATTATTATTTGTATTGAGCATTCTTCTGCATCTTGCTTTGTCATTATCAGGGCAGTACAGCCTTCTGAACTCGTTGGTAGTGTGTGGACTAAAGAAGATAAGGAAATTAACTCCCCAAATCTACTGAAAATGATTCGTCATACTACAAATCTTACTCTTTGGTTTGAAAAGTAAGTACAGGTGGTGATAGTCTTATGGCATTAACTCCTACTGAAATTCTGAGAGAAACGTTTTTCTGCTGTTTGAATTCTGTTGCCTTGAATCTTGAGATGGCTGTAGGGTATGACGGTAATTCCAGGTTTTGGTTCGAGGGTGTGTGCCATGCCAATCACATACGCTCCCTCTTCCTGAGTCTGGAAGGTTCTTTCCAGTTATGTCCACTTGGTCAGCATGGGTCCTACTTAACGTTTCTATAGTACATCAAAAGGTGTCGAAGGCAGTGCAGGACTCGGCACCGCTTTTCGGCATCCCTGATGAAAGCACTGTTGTGTCTGTCCCCTTATCTTAGTCCCTCTCCCTTCTCACGTGAGATGATCAAGTACTTCCGAGGATTTGGCCAGTGCTGCGGTCAGAAGGGTGTAGCAGCTTGTATGCGTATACCTGACCTAGCGAGTTTAAAATGCTGCTGCAGATACAGCATGAGAGTCACCCTACTTATCCTGGATCTTGCTTGGGGTTTGCTTTATTATTTTACAGGATATGCCAAAACCTTTCTTGGCTTTCCAACTTGAACATATGTAAGATGTGATTACATAAATCTGTACTTGAGACTCTTGAGAGCGCGCCAAAATGTGCATACTGGATGTACTGTACAGTTTTTCTTTGGAAAATTTTGATTTAGTAGCTAGCAAAACATCAGGTTTTATTTATCAGTGTTTCTCAAATTATGTCTCTTGATTAGGTGCATTGTGGAAACTGAGAACTTTGAAGAGCGAGTGGCTGTGCTGAGTAGGATTATAGAAATCCTGCAGGTTTTTCAAGATCTGAATAATTTCAATGGTGTTTTAGAGATCGTCAGTGCAATGAACTCTGTGTCAGTGTACAGACTAGATCACACATTTGAGGTAAGTTTTGGGCATTGCTCTTGGAGGGGAAAAGAAAATCAGAATCCAGAAACATGTCACACACACTTCTGAAGTGAAATCCATAGTATCTATATCACACTTGCTTTCATGGAAGAAAACAAGTGTGAAATGTTCAAAGTTATTTATGGGAAAACATATGAGATGGGCTGGGTGTCTCAAAGGGTTTGTAATAGGAAGTGGAGCTTTTCAGCAGATTTTTTTTCTCATGAGTATTCAGCCCAAAAAGGGGAAATGCCACGATCATTCAGTTGTTCCTTTCCCTGTCTGAGATGGACCTGTTGCTTCAGTCCAGCATTTTATGGGCATGAAAGAGGAGGATCCCAGGGCTCAGAACCCTGGACTGGATTATTTTAACAGCAGCATTTCCTATGTACGCAAGAAACATGGGGGTAGAAGGGCATGGAGAGGGGATAGCTAAAACTCGGATTTCAGTTGATCACAAGAACTTCTCTTGGATGAGAGAGTCTCAGAAAATTCAGATTGTCGGAGGCAGAAACAAAAACCTGCTGGAACTGTTTAGATGGACGGTAGGAAGAGAGGCTACTACACAAGTAGTGACTCCCATTTTTCACTTGCCAAGGAAAAGAAATGCCTAGGATTTGGCAGCAAAGCCTCCCTTGACTAAAATAGAAAAAGAAGCATGAATAAAATGTTTTGAGCTTTGTATGCCTTAGTGCAAGGCCTTTAAGTTAAATTGAAAATTACATGTTTAATTCTTATTAGATTTTAAGACCAGAATTATGTTTGTAGGCTTGGTAGACAAAATAAGTCTGTTTGCATTAGCCTCATGATTCACATGACTAAATTGTTGGACTGATAGTGCTGTAGTCCAGAGCAAACCATTTACAAAAGAGGTTCTTTCAAATCTGAATTTCAGTTCCTAAGTTTTGCTAAGAGATCCAGGGAATTGCCTTGTTTTTGCTAACCATGCTATTGAAAAGATTTGCATCCCTGTTTTTTTTTCTTTGGCAACTTAGGCACTACAGGAAAGAAAAAAAAGAGTTTTGGATGAAGCAGTAGAATTAAGTCAAGATCATTTTAAAAAATATCTAGCTAAGCTCAAGTCAATTAATCCACCCTGTGTGCCTTTCTTTGGTAAGTAACACCGGAGCAGGCTAATATTGTGTGTACTGTCAGTCTTAACACATCTGCATCAAACTCAATTTAATATTGCTTAAAGTGTTCGGGGCTGTGTTTAGCTTTAAAATTTTTTTAGTATAATATGTGACTGACTTCCTAGGCTTGTAATGTTTTTAGACTTAGTGTCTTTTATATAAATTCATTTTTCTAGTTTAGTATACAGATTACTGATATTATAGTATGTTACCTTACTTGGTTTAACACTGCCTCCATATTGGTGATCTGATTATGGTGATGACCTGAAGATGTTGGGGTTTTTTTGTAAACTCAGGATCTCATGTTAAGGAGCTAAAACATCTTATTTCAATAATATATTGTACCTGTGTAAAATGCAGACTTGGTTCATTTTGCCAGCCAATAAACTGTTGGAGCATTAAAAGGAATGGTCTACATATGCTCAGACTTTATCATTCATTAGAAAGAATGAAAATATTTCTCGGAATGAAAATGAACTTTAAAAAACACTTCTCTCTTTATCAGGAATATACCTAACAAATATTTTGAAGACAGAAGAAGGGAATCCTGACTTCCTTAAAAGACAAGGGAAAGAATTAATTAACTTCAGTAAGAGGAGAAAAGTGGCTGAAATAACAGGAGAAATTCAGCAGTATCAAAACCAGCCTTACTGTTTACGGATAGAGCCAGAAATTCGGGTAATCAAACATCAAATATCTGTTTTGGAGATAGGAGAAGGAAAAGAATGTACACAATGAAAAATTGACAAATAATCTTCTGGTACTAGACCTAATCTTACGTGAACCCTGACCATCAGAAGGCAGGGAACAGTGTAAATGAAGTACCACTGCAAAGGACTAGCCAGAAGTGGGGATTTACTTGTTTGGATTCCATGTTCTGGGTCTCGTTCATCCCCTTACTGTTCTGCAGCCTGGTATCAGAGGGATTTTTTAGCAACAAAACAGAATGAGTAAGACATACTGACCAAACAGCAGACCTTTTTGGAGAAAAATCAGTTGCCTTTAGCCTAAAATGCCCTGTATGTGCCTAGTGCGTTTAGTCCTGTCATTCTGTAATGACACCTCTGACCAAAGTCTACTGACACCTACAGTCTACAACAGTCGGAGGATGTGTAGTTCAGCCCAAATACCAACAGTCATTCAGCATGGCAGAAGCTAAGCAAATGTGGGAGTGCACCAGTGTCAGCCAGCATTACCTTTAGAAAGGAGAAGAGAGCATGGTGGTTACTTACCTAAGACAAAGACTAGCGAATCCCAGATAATTAAAGGAATTTACAGGAAGATGCTGAAACAAGGAGCCAGGTAATGGTAGGTAGCTGGTTTTGTATGGAGGTAATAATGATTGAAAAGCTTAGCATTAAGTACCTGGCCATACGTCCTAAGTGCATGGCTAATTGTGACCTCTCCAAAAACCAGCAGTGTGGACGGCTCTCGATCTCAGCTAGTGAAGAGCAGCAGGCAGGAAGCAACAAAGAAATTGGTTACATGAAGAACTAAATGGGCAGTAATACTGCTGTTTGAAATGTTATTTGCACTGTGTGTTTAATGGCTGCGGACATGCCTGGGAAGGGTCCTGTCCTAGCCATGCCTTCCCTCCAGTCAGTCCTCGTGCCGTAGCCCCGTGCTCTGTCCCTGCCTCTGACCTTCCTGCTTTTGTCCTCCATCCCTTCCTCTTCTTTGTAGTTAAACGATAACATCCAAAGCACCTCCAAGAAATGGCACTGGCATAACCTTTGCTTCCACTACTGTGTCGTCTGTATTCTGCTCCTTCCCAGATATGTGATGTTAAGGCAAGTGTACAGCACGCTGTCGTATGGCCTGCAACGCTGCTGTGCTGTGCATGATTCACTAGTCAAAAATATTAGCAAACAATTTACAGAAGACTTAATTTACCATGCCTGGTTATCTGATGCAAGGTCATTCTTTCATGTCGGAAAACTTACCAGGAACTTGGTTGTTTCTTGCATTGGATTGTTTTGTATTTATTTTGGGGAACATTTTACTCTGGTTCTCCTGGAAATAAGCTTCACGATAGTAAAAAGCTAGATTTTTAATCAGTGAATTACAAGCCTTTCATTAAAATTCTTTGTACGTGCTTGTTTTTTTAATATTATTGATGCTTGTTTTGTTTAGAAATTCTTTGAAAATCTCAATCCTATGGGGAAGATACCAGAAAAAGAGTTTACAGATTATCTGTTCAACAAGTCATTAGAAATTGAACCTCGAAACTGCAAGCAACCACCTAGATTTGTAAGTCTTGTCCTGCAAATTAAATAGCTAAAATCCACTAGCTACTATGAAAAAGAATACACAGTTAACTCAATAAGCCATACATGTTTCCTTCAGAATTCTGTATCATGAGATGATTTTCCAGCAAAACTTGATTTAAAAATACTTTTATCTCAGGTGTTTGTCGCTACTAAAACATACTACCTTTGGCTTATTTTAGAATGAACATTATTTTCCCCAAAGCCTAAAATATTACCGTTTAAATTTGGGTTTCTTACCATAGTCATTCAATAGAATAGATAATAACATTTCTCATTTCACAGTATCAAGAAGACTTATAGAATATTAATATTAATCTAAATATGTATTTTTCTATATCATTAATGTGTTTTCTTTAAGTAGAAGTTAATTTCTGTTTTTCTTTTGTCTAAATGTTTTGCATTGTTGCAAAAATTGGAAGAATTTACAAGGTGCAGCCTTCTTGCTGAAAAAAATAATAGTTCAATTCAAAGGAGTACCAATTCTATTCTTTTTTTAAAATAGCTATTGGAGCCCAGGGTTCTTTTTTAAGCAGAAAGATTGCTCTCTAGAACACTTGGGTTTTATATGTTGTAATCGTACTTCGAGTAGCTGGAGACATCTCTAATTTTTGGAAGAGCTATAAATCATTTTAGCAATCTCCTGTTAGAGGAATGAGTAAGATGATATTAAATACGGAAAGAAAATGACAGAAATTACTATTGCAAAAACGCTGCTTACAGTAGTGTTTCGAATATTTGCTAAAAATAGATATCTGTGCTGCCAGTCTCAGTCAACTGGGCACAAATTATTTACAGTTCATGATTTCCAAACTAGACGTTCTTATTGGAATTTCAGGAAAGTCCAGTTCTGGGTACTGTAATGTGGTGGAGTTGTGCATACCCCCGTAGGATGGGAACGTAATTCATCTTCAAAGAATCACCTTTGATCTGTGCTGTGTTACACCTGAGTCTAATGAGGCTTGTTTCATTCACACCAGTGACGTGTGTGTAAGAATTTTGTTCTGACTAACCCAGAGGACGTAGACAACGTGCATCTGAGTGCATCCTTGGTCTTGGACACGTGTAGGGGCCTGGTGACCTTCTGTGGCATAAGCACAAAGCGTGTTTTACGGTGCTGTTATGAGGCTCTTCTGCAGGCTTTTGGGGCACTTGAAGTAACTCTCTCCCCCAAGGTTGTGACTTGCTCTTCCCTGTGTTTTGTCCTGATTGGCATGCATCTGAAACTTGACTCTTCATTCTTCACAGCTGTGGGAAAAAAAAAAATAAAATTGAAAATTATTAAGCTGGGAAAAAAGGTTTGTTAAGCTGCATCCATAACTTTTTAGGCTGTATAGATAACAACAGACTGTATCTCAAGTCAATTGTAGCAAGGCTGTACCGCTTCTTAAGGTATATTTGATCAGTACTTTTTAAAATATCTCATAGAGACTTGGCGGTTTTGCTATCTGAAATGTTAGCAGTACTAACCAGCTTTACTTTTTCCAGCCTAGAAAAACAACATACCCCCTGAAATCTCCTGGGATAAGGCCCAATACCGGCAGACATGGCTCCACCTCTGGCACCTTGAGAAGTCATCCATTGCCACTTGAAAAGGAACCGAGTAAGATAAGTTTCAGTAGAATCACTGAGGCAGAGCATGAATCAACAGTATCAGCACCAACTTCTCCGAACACCCCGTCTACACCGCCAGTGTCTGCTTCTTCAGAGTTCAGTGTGTTTTTAGACATTGATCTCAACAGTTCTTATGGTAAATGTGCAATATGTTTTAATACTTCTTGTTACTGTCCCTCAGGCTTCCAAATGTATCGGTGTGTATGCCAGCCTTTTAAAAAAAAAAAAAGTTCCAGAATTTCATTGTGGACTATGAAGTTCTTGTCTCGGTGTTGGGTGTACTTTGGAAATCCCTGCTAAGTAGTTCTATAACAAGTGACATTTCCAGCCTTTTTGCCTACTGGAGCTGAGGCAATCTGTTACGGGAGATGTCCCCATGAGGCAGTAATGTGCGGGGGCTATGCCTGCTTTACCAAGCATGGCACATCCGTAGAGAGAAATGATGCTGAGGACCCGGCATCCACTCCAATGTGTGTTTCTGGAGGAAAAAACACACTCTAGTGATTCAGATTTAATTTCCTTTGAAGGGAATCCAGTCTGTGTGTGTCGAGATGTGAACCGAAGCGCGGATGGTCAGGGTACTTGCTCCGAAACACGGTCTTGATTACAAAAATGACACTATTATTTCAGATGCATTGATAACACTCCCAAGCTTTGCTTGTAGCTGTGAGCAGCTCCTTTGTCTTGAAAGCAGCGTGTGATGGGTCTTGGCTCTGGTCTAAGGGGGCTGCAGACAGCCTGGTGGGGGGGCAAAAGTGACAAACAATTTTTATATGACAAATGCTGAGGACGTTTGGGCTGCAGGGGAAGTGAACAACAACATGGTAGTCTCAGAACAGAGTAGAATAATGAAGTTTAATTCCCATCATAATTTAAAATCACTAGTTCAGCAATATTGTACACAAGGAAGTTTAATTCATGCTAGCAGTAGATAAACTTGGAGATTAAGGTGATCTTTGAGGTCATTCACAAGCATACATTATGTGCTGTAGTGCAGTTCTTCTGCCTGGAATGCGTTTAATCAATTTTTCATTTAACAGGTAACAATAGCATCTTTGCTCCTGTCAGTTTGCCACAGTCGAGTGAGTACCATAACTCTATTAAATGTTTCATTTAACTCTGCTTTTCCTGGTTTCAGGAAAGCTGAATGGGAATTAAAATCTGAAATCTGGGATGAAAATGTGGGCTGCATTCGTTAGGGTTCTGAGAGGATTTTTTTTTTGTACAGGTTTTAGATCAGATGTCCAGTAAAGAATATAAAGTCTAAAAATAGTCTGCTTTAGTTTTGTTTTGGGTTTTCTCCCCAGGCTCTAGCATGATTTTGCTTCTATTTTGAATGTCCTTGATGATTATTTTGTTTGACTAATGCTACAAATGAAGCAACTTGTTAATTCCATACTACCACGTAGTGAAAATAACTGTTCCGTCACTGGGAAAGGAGAGGTACTTTTTGTACCACAGCTGTGGGGGATACCCTGTATTCATCTGTGTTTTCAGCTTCTCTTTTTACTCTCCATGACACAGGCACATATATTTTTCTATAATGTGATTAAAATTGCAAACTGGAGAGCACAGGTGCCTAACATATTGATACAGAGCTCTGTGCACTTCTGAGAGAAAAAGCAAAGGTGTGACAAAACTCATAAATACAGGTCAGGGGGTTTTGTTTCTTATCTTGGAGGATTTCTCCCACCCCCATAAAAAGGAAGGACTAGAAATGTCCTAAAATGCTGTAAGAGTTAATATAATCTGTTCAGTTCAGTGTATAATTCTGCTTTAGAAGTGTTGCAGACCTGTTAACGAAGCCTCTAAATTTCCAAATTTGAACGTGTACCCATATGGCAGAGAGAACAAACCTTTCACTCCAAAGCATAACATAAGCATGCAGGCAGATTGCAGGCACTGTGGTAAACGGGGTAAATTCTGCAATATAGAGAGGATTGCAGAGAAAGTTAAGTGCTTGCTAGGAGTTCACTTTATTTATTTTTCTGTCCTTCAGCATTGCCTGCTAACTTGCTGCTTATCTTTGATACTGGAAATAGGAGACCACTTTGTGAGGCATATATCTGATGAAAGAAATGAATGAGAATTTCACGCAACTGAAGTTAATGGTTCATGTTGCCGTTGAGCACAAAGATCTGCTTATTTGAGTTGGTTTTGGTTTGGCTTAATATTCTAGCATATGTTCCTCGGATATTGTACAAGCAGTAAAACACCTGCTTTTCTTTCTCCAGAGACTTTCTTCAGCTCATGGGGTAGCTTTCCTAAACTAAGTGATGAGCCTCAAAACCCTCCTCCACTTCCTCCACGAAAAAAGATGGATCAGGATGCTTCTAATGCTAAGGTATTTCTGTCCTATACCAAATAACTTTGATAATAAACCAGGGAACATCTAGAATCATAGAATCATTTAGGTTGGAAAAGACCTTTAAGATTACTGAGTCCAACCATCTAGCCAAGCAGGACTTCGTTAGTCTAAAAGACTTTCAAATGCAGTGCTGCAGTTGCCCTTTTTAAGTTTCAGGTTCGCAATGTTCAGACTCCGCTAGCTACTTTAGGAACATAGTGGTCATATTCAGATCAAAGGTACGGCTATGCCAGTGTCATGTTTCTGACGGCACCAACAGCAGACATCAAGAGGATTCTGCATCTGTCAGAAGATAGGCTCTTTATCTATATATCTCCATTTCTTAAAATGTCATCTTCTCTGTAACGTCGTAGGGAAGTTTAAAGTCGGATGACGATCCTCCAGCAATTCCACCTCGGCAGCCGCCACCTCCAAAGATACAGCCTCGTGCTCCAGCTTACACTAACCCCTTTGACCAGCCGCTGCACAGCCCTCCTCCTCCACCCCCCCGGGACCCTCTTCCTGATACTCCACCACCGGTACCGCTCCGGCCGCCCGAACACTTCATCAACTGCCCTCTAAACCTCCAGCCGCCGCCGGTGGGACGCTTGCACAGAGATCCCGACTGGTTCAGGGAGGCGAGCACGGGCCCCAGCTCTCCCGGCACTCCCCCCAGCACACCCTCTCCCAGGGTACTGCGCCGCTGCTGCGTGCTCAGCGCCAGTCACAACAACCTGGTCCACCCGCCCGCGCCCCCGGTCCCACCCCGGCACAATTCGAGCCCTCAGTTACCAAAACTGCCACCAAAGACTTACAAAAGGGAGCTCTCCCACCCTCCTTTGCACAGACTGTCTTTGCTAGAAAATGCAGAAACTCCTCAATGACCTTAGCCATAGTAGTCATTGACACTGGAATAGTATTTGTAAAGTTCCTTTTTTTAATTTATTCAAAAAAGGCAGTGTATTTTAGTACTTTCACAAATTATGCTCTTAAAGTGCTGCTGATCAAGAAAAAAAAGTTTAAATTGGAAAAATAAGACTACACACACTCTAGCCTGCGTCTGTTCGACAGCATTACCCTCAGGTGATCAGCAGCATTGCCTTGTTTCACATCCTCAGTGCCGACAGTTAAGCCAGTATACAAAATGTATCTTTTGCACTGTAAACTACACTAAATGAATTTAAACTGACATCATTTAATTGCACTGAGCCAAAAAAAGGTGCGTCTGTGGAATTTTTTCAAATTTGAGCACTAGTGGCCTCCTTTTTTTTTTTTTTTTTTTTTTTTTAAAAAAAAAAAAGAGCAATGGGACGATTACACAACGTGAGGATACACAGTGTTACTGATTTTAAACCTTTGGCCACTTGCCTTCTAACTTCATGTAAGCTTGGAGGTTCATGAGTGACAGCTACTGTTCCCAAATATTTTAATGCCATGTCTTAATTGCCATTGATTTGCTGCTGAAGACAAAAAAGAAAAATAGCTTGAAATCTAAATACCAAAATATTCGGTTGGTCTTGATTATTTTGAGAAAGGATGGACAAGGACTACCTGTCTCGGATATTGGAAAGGATCCCTAGTACTTAGCATGCATCTTGTTCAGATGTGCCTTTTTGTTTTGGTAGGCGAAGATGTCTTAAGCTAAAGAGTTGTCTACTGTTCTGGAGAACAAAGCTATATGCCGTGTATGTACAATTGTTTATATTGTATATTTACAGATAATGCTAATAACCTGTATAAATTTAAGTGACTTGAGGCCTATAATACAGTCTGCTACTCTTGCAATCTTATACAGTCAGAAGTGTTTCCTCTGGCTTAGGAACAGTCTTGCCTTCCAAACCTAATAACTTTCTTTAGATCTCACTTAACTTAATCGTGAATCCATTTTGGAAATTGGTAGCATTTAAACCAGCAAACACTTAAAGCTTTATTAAACTTTTTAAACTGATAAGTGAATGGAACTTTTATTTGCCAGTTGAACTACTTGTTTGAACTGGTGTGAGAGTGAATCTGTTTTACTGGTAGTACTGTAGCAGCATTTATAAAGTGGCCAGAAGCCACATTTTATTTACTGGTCTGTGGCCTTTTACTGTGCTTTGTATCAGAGTTCTTAACAAGATTAATAAATCACCCCAGTCTTAATTTTTAAGAGCTTGAGCACTGTGTGTTCCTTGTAAGGACAAGGTTGGGAATTGCATTTAGTAAGTCTTTGGCAATACAGAATGCCCCAATTTTCCATGCTGCTATTCTCAGCTTTGGCTGTCCCTCAATCTGCAGTTGGGCCTGATACACGACCGCTCCCTGGGAGTTTAACCTTTCCCTCTACCTACTAACCCATCAGATGCCTTGGCCCCTCTAGATGGAGAAGTGGTTTCTATATGGAGAAATGGAGCACTGTGGTGGGATTTGCAGCAGCTCAGGCTTCCAAGTCATGCTCTGGCTTTTCATCAGCCTGCCTATACAGCTCCCACCATCTCAAGCATTCCCTCTGGAAAAGGAGAGGCGATATGCTTGGGGAGGGTGCTAATTTTCTTCTCCTGGGAAGATGTATCTTGCCATCTGTCTCTTGGACAGTCTTCTACTGCCTGTGCCCTTCATGCTCCTTTCCTGAGGAAGGAGAGGGGTAGAATCCATCTGAGATGTCACCCCGAGGGCCATTTGCGCAAGCAGCAGAACACACTTTATAAAGGAGAGGTGCTTCATTTTACAAAAATAATGTTCAAGAAGTCCCACATTTGAGATGCATGAATGGGGAGTGCAGGCAGGAAACAGACGATGCCTTGATTACGGTTTTTCCTCTGCAGCAAAAATGCAGCTCGTAACTCTTTTCTGTAAGTTCGTGAAGAACTCTTCTGCTGGTATTTGGTGGTGAAATTCAGCTCAGTGAACTACTCCCATAACGCTCGCTGCATAGCAAAGGCAGGCTGTCAGGTTTCACTGTTCCAGTGATCTGCAGAATAAGCTGAACAAGTGCATTTTTTTATTTAGTTCCTTGTATTAACTCTTTTGAAGTCCTCAGCACCAGCTATTGCTAAAAGATGAGTAATCTCTTTTCAGACTTACATTTTGTGTGTTGTTGAAGGGGAAAAAAAATCCTCTCCCTAATTTTAAAATACATAGATGTCAGCTTTATACCTTCCTGTACAAGTGCTTAGACCAGAAGCATTTTCAATATACCATTTTAAAATATATCATAGCTTTATATTTTGGTACTGACTCAGCAAAGCCCTTACCAGATCGCTTTAAGCTGGGCATCTGCTGATTAGTAATGGCTTCCGTATGTATCAAAGTACTTCCTTCCATCAAGACCTTTGTGATGGACTTTGAGGAGAGTTTAAACTTGTGGGAGCAGGAGCATACATTTATTAGGGTTAACCTGGAAATGATGCTGCACAGGGGTGCCATTCTCAGAACAGGATTTTTTAGGTGCCAACTTACATTTTATGTTGACAGCCTACAAAAATACCTGAGGGGCTGTGAAACACTTCCTTCTTTTAACTCTTAAACCTGATTGTGAAAGAGTGAGTTTGGGCAGCAGCTCTGAATTCCACAGTTGAAGCCAGAGGAAAAGAAATACATAACTCAGTGGGGCCCAGAATGGTTTGATTAGGAAAAATAGTGATGCAGTTAACGAAGTCTCAAGCCTAGGTCATTGTTGTCTGTTAGATGAGACAGAGGTAGGCATTCCTGCAGGAGCCTCTCGCTGCTATCTGGGGATGTCCTGGGCAGCAAAGGTGACCACTGTTCCTGGTGGGCCCTCAGGATCTGTCCTCTGCCAGGGACCAACGGGACAGACATGAGCCTGCAAGTCCACGTTGCTGTTGTGCCCGTGGCAGGTCCCGTTAAGCGAGTCCCCGACCCTGCCACCTTCCTCAGCCTCTCACTTCTCCCCCAGTGCCCCTTCAGCTGTGCGTGGTGGTGCTCTGAACTGGATATGGAAAAAGATCCTGTGGTTTTTTTGCAGGCCAGGCTTAAAGCATCACCACCCAGAAGTGATCAACAGCAGTGCTGGGACAGTAAAGCTCCAGGAGGATGAGGGCAGAGGAGAGCAGGAATCTCTGACATTAGATCTCCCAACCGGGGCAATTACATGAAAACACGAGATAACTTGTGCTAGAAGGCAGCAGCTAAGCAATGTTCCTAGCCGCATTTCCCATGTGTGAAACGTGACTTTTACCTTTATGGGGCCAGTTCCAGAGTTAACCTAAAGTACATAAATCACAGCATGATTCAGAAAAGGGGCCTTGCTTACGGGTAACTTACCACACAATTAAACTGTCCTCCAAGCGTAACAGGGGCTGGAAAATACAAAGACAAGCATTCCAAGGCAGGGCGGCATCAGCGATGCCAGTGGCACAAAGTACGGCGGGTACAGCAACACACATTCCCAAAGTAACTGTTTGGCTGTGGAAGTGGTTGAAGGCAGGCAGATTCCCACCAATGCGGTTCGAGGGAATGCCAAGATAGCAATAAATTAACATTTCAGTTACTTTGTAATTAGAGGGATAGATAAAAAGGGCAAAAAAAAAATGCTAGAGAGGGAAAATATGAAATTGCTGGGTTTGAAGATGGCTTGTGTGGGAAAAGGCAGTTCCCTCAGAAAAGTGCAGATAAACAGATGGAATGTGAAGACAGTTAATAGCAAAAGAAACATCTTCCTAGTTGTTTTCAGTGATCCTATTTTGAGTTGCTGAGTTTCAGCGTTTCCCCCTGCTCTGGAGCTGGAATAACTTCTTTGGGTGTTATGATGTTGCTACAGCAGATCAAAACCAAGAAGGGATAAAAGAAACCATCTTTTGTTTCTTTTTTTTCCCAATTATCAGAAACACACCCCAAGTCTGAATATACCATCTGGAATACCTAGCAAATGTAGTAACTTCTCCCTGGGGAAGGGAGTGAGCATTGGTAAGAAATGCTAAGAAATAAGGTAATAAAAACTTTCTTCCACGTGTCCAAGGAAAAAATCAAAAGCTTTTGCACTTAAAAATGTTGATGCACAGTCAACTCATGCTCAGCTGCTTTTTTAAAGCTTTTTTGTAAGTTTAAATGTTGAATGAGGGTCTACAACACCTATGATTTCTAGCAATCCTCTGGCTTTAGTGGGACTGCATGCCCACAGTGCTTACAGGCTGCACTTACGAACTTGTGAAATAAGATTTTGAATCACTGTGTGTTAATTTTCAGCCAGTTCACACATGGAAAACTTTCTTCATGGCTGCCTTTCCTCTGGCTGATGTTTCACATCTTCTTTAGTCTGCTGGGCTAAATCAGGAAGGTCTGACTTACTGTCAGACTTACAAGCTCCTGCACGTAGCCTGCAAATGGAGGTTTCTCACCTCTGAGGGAAGTCTGACTTCGTGGCAAATGTGCCCAAGGCCGCACTACAAGCGATGGCTGCTGCCGTTCTCTCCTGCAACTACCCGGCCAGCGAACGCAGCAGCTTTACGTTCCCTCCTCTGCTGCCAGCTAGCACTAAAACCAACTAAAAGTACGCTTTTCTGTCAAGGAAGGCTAGCCCAGAACATAAGCTTTCGTAAAATTCACGGCCAACTCACAGGAGAGTTGGCCAGGAGCGGTTTACGTGGAACAGCTACCTCGGGCATTCCTGCCGCTTCAGGGGAGCGGCTGGGGCTGAGGCGCGACCGCCCGCGCGGGTGAAGGGAAGGCGGCACCGGTAAGAGAGCGCGGCCGGGCAGCCCCCACCGCCTCACGGGCACCGCTGAGGCGAGGGAGCTGCCCACAACCGCCATTTCCTCTCAGCCGGGCGGGGCGGCCCCGGGAGGGAAGGAGGGGCGGCGCCGCCTCAGTGCCGCGGCCATGGCGGGCTTCGTGAGGGAGCTGGAGCGGCGGGGCGGGCCGGCTCTGCGGCTGGAGCAGCGGGCGGCGGGCGGCGTGGGTTGCGTGGTGTGGGACGCCGCCTTGGTGCTCGCCAAATTCTTGGAAACCGGCGCCTGCCCTCTCGCCCGGCGCGACGTCCTCGAGCTGGGCGCCGGTACCGGTGCTGTGGGGATCATGGCGGCCACCTTGGGGTGAGCGGCGCCGGCCGGGGCTTGTGGGAGGGAGGGAGGGAGGGCGGGCGGGGAGACGGGGCCGCTCCGCTCCGGTTGCCGCCTGCCCGGGGGAGGGCGAAGCGGGGAGGACGCTGGCTGCCGGGCAGGGGCAGGTCCCTATTGCTTATTTTCCCACCTCTTATCCCACTTTTTTTTTTTGCGTTATTTACGTGAAATCTTGTAAATTCTCGCAAAATGCCTTTTTGGTGCCTGGTGGTGAGGGGACCGGGGGCTGGTGGGTCGGGCCGTAACCCCCCGTGTGTTCCAGGGCGAACGTGACGGTCACCGACCTTGAGGAGCTGCAGGAGCTGTTGGCGCTTAATATAGAGAACAACAAACATCTGGTGACAGGGTCAGTCCGAGCCAAGGTACTGAAATGGTTTGTATGATCCTTTAACGTTTCTGTTCAGCTTTAACGGGGCTTCTGCTCTTTGCCGTGTTAAATTCCCAGATACACTTGAAAACACTGCTGTAAAAGGGAAGCTCCGCGTAAGAACATAGTTAACTTCATGCTCAGGCCTTTAATAGTATATGCTGTATTGTTACTGAAGCTTGTTTTCACCTTTTTTTTTGCTTCTTTTTAGGGGCGAAGATGTTACAGAATTTCAGCCTCCCCCCGATTATATACTAATGGCTGATTGCATTTATTATGAGGAGGTAAATGAGGACTTTGCAAAACCCCTGTAGAAAGCTTCCTTGGGAAGGGTGTGGGTTCAGTGTGAGAAGTGTTCAAATAAATATTGTGCTTGCATCTTGGCTCCCATAGTTCAGAGGAACACGTAGCATGGGGCTAGAAGAGGCATTTTTAACGCATTAAAGGCTATGTGAGATTCAACCAGATGCTTTTTTTATGCTTAAAAAAAACCCCAAACTTGATATTTGTGCCTACCACCCCCCCCGTTTTTCTTTTTTTACATTGGGAATGAAGTGTGAAGCAAAACATTGTGACTGATAGTTACGAACTGTTTAATGCATTGGTAAATTAAGTTTAATAGTGCCACATTTGCATTGTTTGGGTTCTCCTCACACTTCCCTTGGAAAGGCAAATGGAGAAGTCATGCTCTGGCTAAGTGGTTGCTGTAGACTGCCCCATCTCCTCAGCTGGAGCTCTGTAGGATGTGCACAGAGAGCTAACAGAAGCTGCAAAAAAAGGGAAATGACCTGAAGAACCCTATGTCCCAGTGCCCTTTCAGTGGTCTTACCAGCCCCTCGCATTGGCTCCCTTCATGTTGGTCCTATTTCTATACGTAGTGGTCTGGATCTTAGCTGTGTTCCAAGAATGGTTGAGAAAATTCTCACTTTTGAATCGTGTCAAGAAATAGTCATTGTTGTGTGCCTCAAGGAAATGCCCACTCAGCAGTGTGGGATGTTTTTGGCTTTGATGCTAGTTCAGTTTTCTTGGTCAGTCTGTGAAACTCTTCTCCTATGCAGTCTCCCTTTCTCCTCTGCTTTCCAGTTTGCCCCCATGTTCTTCTTGTCCCAGTTAAAGTACTAAAAATAACTCCTGAAAAGCAAAACTGGAAAGTTCTCTCTTGGGTGAAGACTTTAGTTAGCGGGTATTGTGCCAGTAAAATGAACTTGAAATCTAAGTGAGAAATACTTAACCTCTTTTGGGCAGTCATTAGAACCGTTACTGAAGACACTGAAAGACCTTACTGGCCCTGATACGTGCATCTTGTGCTGTTATGAGCAGAGGACTATGGGAAAGAACCCTGAAATTGAGAGAAGATACTTTGAGGTAAGTGTTTTTAATGTGCGTTTTTTGAGCACAGGGAAACTAGCTTGCATGCAGGAGGTCTTTGTATTGGATCAGATGAACGTCAGTGGCAGTTGCTACACGTAGAAATTCGGGTTGACTGCAGAAAGTAGAGTTTGTAGCAGGAGAAGCATGTTTGTCTTTACATGGGGCAGAAAATTTGGATGGTGACTTGTGAAATTTATTGTCCAACTTAGCAGCAGTGACTTTCTGGGTATGTACTGAGCTTTTCTTCCCTCAAAAGGTCGAACTAACCTTTCTTGCCTTACTGATCTTAACTGTATTGATGCTTTTGATCCAGGCAGCCAGACTTGCATAGGTTGTTCAAAGCCTCTCTAGCTCATGATACCTTCCACATTTGCAAAAGGGCCGCCATATGTGAGGCAATACCTGTCAAAATCAAAACAACTATTTTTGTAGGGGCAAGTGAATTAGCAGTCGGTTGCTGCCTTCTTTCTGCAGTGGTAGTCTTGATGTTACCAGAGGTTATTGGGAGGATTAAAAATTACTCCAGCGAACATTTATTTTCTTTTTGCATGTTTCATTGAAAGCAGAGGGAAAATACAGGTAAAGTTCTCCAGAGTAGCTCGGGAACTCAAGACTCTGCTAAGTGATATAGCTGCTTTTGCAAAAATTTCCTCCCCCCTCTGCTGAGGGAGCATTAATAGGAGATATAGTTAAATAGTCCAGCTGTATCTTCTGTGCAGGTGAAGGAGCACAGGTAACAGCTGAATCCTCCTAAGGTTGTGGGGATGGCAGTCAGTGCAGGCTTTAACTCTGCACCTGTGAAGTCTGCTGAAAAGCAGCCCTTGTGCAGGAGTCCTGGGTTGTATGTAGTAATACTACTACTACAAAAAAGGGGAAGGCCAAGAATTCCAGGGTGATTTGTAGGTCTTAATAAAAACACCTCTTTGATAATGAGCCATGCCTCCAACTCTTGTGGGGACCTGACTGTGAGGAGGGTTGCTATAATTGACATCAGCTCTGATGAGGTGCCACTCCCACAATAAACACAATAGGTATTTCTGGATGATTTCTGCTTTCTTGTAATTTATTTCCTTCCTTAGCTTGCCAGGGTTCAGCCAAGTTAATCTTCTGAGTGCATTGCAGACTCGATGCTGGGGCTTTTTAGCCTTGGTTTTTTTTTTCCCCCTTCCCCTCCGGTTGAGAAGGTTGGCGGACAGAGGCAGGTGCTGTGGTTTGGCTTAGGACTTCGGAGACTGGAGGAAGCAAAATGCTTTATCACAAGTTTTTAGATTTTTCTTAAATGTTTCAAGGTGTCTGTAACTTCAAATTGGTGCTGGAGTAGTTAAAATGAGGGTAAATGTGCTGCACGGGGTTGAAAAATGGCTTACGCGTTTGTAGAGGGCATTAGTGGAACGATCTGAGTGTGGTGGTTCCAGCTTCCTAAGGCTTCTGGCCCTTGTGCAGTATATTGTGGGACCTTTTTAACTGAACATGCTTAGTTCAAAAGGGCGGTCAGTGCCATTTGAATTGTTTTGTGTGTTCTCTGATAACCAGCTGCTTCAGATGGACTTTGAGCTGGAAAAAATTCCCCTGGATAAGCACGATGAGGAGTATCGCAGCGAAGACATTCATATCATGAATATCCACAGGAAACAAACGGTAGGTTAATTTAACGGGCGCAGCAAACGCTGCCAGGAATTCACAGAGCTGCTGTTTACTTGGCGTAGTGTGAGGGTTCCAGGGGTGAAGCTCTAAAATGAGTGTGAAATACTGTTAGGGACCCTGTGGAACTGCGGACCAGAACCATGTGTACAAAGGAGTTCCTTTGTCCTGAAACCCAGCGCTCTGCCAGGTGCCAGCCTTTGTCTGCAGCAGGACCATCCTTGAGCTGCACGCTGACTTTCTGTTCTGCTTCCGCACTCTGTAGGGCAGTGGGATCTCAAAACTGGAGTTTTGAGGCACCAAAGTGATAAAAATAATATGCCCACTGCTGCTTTTAGTACTGTGTGCTCTGCTGTACAGCCCTCTGCCCAAAACCACTCTCTAGACGTGGTAATTGGCCCCTGTCAGACTTGATTAGATAATTTTTTGGTTAATTGATGGAGCAGACAGTTATGCATGAAGATTACTTTGCATATTGCGCTGACACAACATGCGGGTCCGGTGCCAAAAACGGGCCACTTAAAAATCAGTACTTTTTTCTAAAATCTCTTCACAGACTTTTCCGTCGTGAGATCTTTGACCACAGTATCTGTCCTTTGGCAACTGGTGGAGCTCTGGAGAAGAGGGAGAGGGTATAGAATAACACCACAAAGGGACTGTCTCCAGTGTGGTTTGTGACTCATCTACGCAAAACGGCTTCTCGATGGTGGACTTGGCATGAGGCGCCAGAAGAAGTTAGACTAGATCCACTGACTGCGCCTTCCAAGAGGACAGACGCGAGCTGCCGATGTCCGCCAGCCGAGGCGGAGGAAGGCAGAGGAGGGAACCAGAGCTTCACCCAGAGCGGCGCTGGGCGCATGTTCTGCTTACCTCTGCTTGTTAGAGCAGCGGGCGGCTTGCCGAGTGCTCGCGGAGCGGATCCGAGGACACCGCACCACGGTCTCTGCGAGGAGAAAGCTCTGTGAGCGGGCTCAATCACGCAGCCCCAGTTAGACAGTCAATAAAATTTTTATACTTGAGATGGGTCTCAGGTGGTGGGGCTTGTTGTTTTTTATTCCAGCCTGTGGTTTCTGTGTCGTTCCTGCGTTGCAGAGGTCCTGGGAGTCTCATTCCAGGAGCAGAGGCTGTCGTGGCGATAGGTGCTGCACAGGTAGAACACGCACGTCGTCCCTGTGCCTGTGTGAAATTGTTCTTTTTGATTTCACCTGCGCTTTTCTGGTACAAGGATCCGCAGCGTTAAAGTTCGACACCAAACGATTTCTGGTGAGCAGGCTCGTTGTTCCTGTTGGTTTTCCTCACCAAGCTGCCTCTTGTTGTTGCACAGCGACGGCTTTGGGATGTAATTTCAAAGTAAATCTCACTTCTGCTCTGTAGCGGCAGCGACCGTGGCTGCCTGCGCCATCCCGCAGCCCCGGCTGCGGGCCGTGAAAGTAGGTCTGCTGCGACAGAGGTGCTGCTCAGCGTGATTTGCAACGGCCTGTTACAATTCCTTGCTCACGCTGCGCACAGCACGAGCGGTCCCTGCTTCAGAAACCTGAGTATTTAAGCTAAATGCACTGGGTTTTCTCAAAACCTCAGCCGCTGGGTTTGGGGGAGCCTTGTTCGTGGGCACCTGGGCGCTTTCTGGGCCTGCCCCGAGCTCGGGCTCCCTTTATCCCCAGTAAGAGCATTCCTTGCGAACTTCACACTCCGTAAAACACTGTCCTGGCTTGCAAAGCCCAACAGTGATGATTAGCGAATGCACAGCAAAGCGAGAATGTAATTTGTCGTAACCGCACGTGTTATTTGTTAACTTGTTATGAAAAGAGCTCCTTAATTAACCGGTGGCCTGCAGGAAGATATTTACTGGCGTGTTTACGCCAGCATGACTTCCCTGGTGGAAACTCTTGTTCCAGAAGTGGTGTCTGAAGGTGCGGGAGCTGTGCCGTTTGCCGATGGCATCTCCCTGCCGCCGCGGCCTCTGTGCCGACTGCAGACCCCGGGGCGGGGGGGAGCGGCGTTTCCTGGGGGTTTGGTGCTGACGGAATAATTGTATTTTATCGACGGGGCGTGTGATTTCAGCGCTTCCTTTATATATGGGCTCGGATCTCTCGTCGAGAAGAAAAAAGGCAGGAAGTTGTGCTTTTCTCTTCCCCGGCTGCTCCTCCGTGCCCTCAACTTCACGCCTGTGATGCTAAAGTTGTGAACGTCATCGGGCGAGGGGGACCTTGTTGGGGGGGGGATGGTGGGTCCCGTCACCCCCCGCGCCATCTCCCCGTCCCCAGCTGCACCCGCTGCGAGGGGGGATGTAAAACCCAACCACTTCTGCTGCCGCTGCTCGGTCTCTGCGAAGAGGAAACCGCCGCTAACCAGGGCAGCGGGGAAAGGGGGGGGGGGGGGACGTGCACCGCGGCTGCGGGT